>CM053786.1:587093496-587230996 GCA_028749045.1 Cupressus sempervirens | reverse complement strand
ACCAAATTAACAACAGTAGTAGATACTTGGGATCCTAGTAGGGAGAGCATGCCAATACATACATGGTTATATCTTTGGCTTCCATTGTTGGGCCAGTGTATAGAGCCTTTATATCCAACCATTCATAATAAATTGGGGAATGTGCTTCATCCTTGGCATTCAAGTGATGCATTTGCATATGCAATTTTATCACCTTGAAAAATTGTATTTGATCCTGCTAGCTGGGAACAACAAATCGTTCATTTTATTGTACCTAATATGATGACAATTCTATAGGAATTTGTAATCAGCCAAACTAATCAAAAACTAAACCAAATTAATAGCAGTAGTAGATGTTGGGATCCTCACAAGGAGAGTGTGCCAATACATGAATGGTTACACCCCTGGCTTCCATTATTGGGCTAGTGTATGGAGCCTTTATATCCAACCATTTGTTATAAGTTGGAGAATGTGCATCATGCCTGATATTCAAGTGATGAATATAGATATACAATTTTATCACCTTGGAAAATTGTATTTGATTAGAACAATAGATTGTTCATTTTATTGTACCTAATATGATGACAGTTGTACAAAAAATTGTAATCAGCCAAACTGATTAGCAACTAGACCAATTTAACTAGGTTATGGCTTAGGCATGTGCTATTGGACCATTTATCATATGGTTGAAATGTTGGAGGCAATGTTCTTAATTTGTGCAAGATATGGAGGAAGATTAGTGGTGTTAGCAAACATTAAAATTTAATAATGTGAAGCCACCTTGAGGAACTTGTGTATGCTCTTGGAAAACATATCATAAAAAATGTTTATCATGACCTTTTTTGCTTCCACATGTTTTTGCATGGAGCCTTCACACCTCTAGTGCCCACAAATGTCTACTTAAGAATGTATATGAACATACAATGCATTTCTATGTGGTGAAATATGTAGAAAATCATATAATCCTTCATCACACAATGTCTTTCGCTTGGTGTGCTCATTCATTAAGAACCCAAGTTTGCATTTCAAATCATTATTTATCTATTTTGGGCTTAAGAACTACTACAAAAACCTAGAAAGAGTACCTAAGAAGAGATGGATCTCACATTCATTCATTAATAAAATATAGAATTTATTCATTATCACATGAAGTAAAAAATAATTACGAGTATCCATAAAATAATCTAATAATGTCCAAAGCTAACATCTAACATTTTTTCATCCTTTAACATTCATTAACAGTATGACATAAACACATAACATTCAATAACTTGTGAAATAAGGTATTTAGACATTCCGCAACCAATTATGATTTAATTTTGGATCACCTTAGTGATTAGTTTGGAATTTTGTTCTCACCAAAAATCATAAAATGTAAGATCAACTATGCCAAAAACAACATAAAAAGATGATTATCATGCACTAATCATGTCTTTTAGCTCTTCTGCCACAATTATTCTTACAATTGTTTGGATCAATCTCCAACTAGTCAGTATGTGTTTTGAAAAATTATTGTTGTACTATGAGTTAGGAAAAAGAGAAATATTAGACTTGAAAAAGATGTAAATAAATGCAATTAATTTTTAAAGTTCAAGTTTATAAACTTACAAAGAGAACCATAGAATTATAATAAACTATTATGCTTTGTACTATTTTAAAATTATAGTTACAAGTAATTTATAGTTATATAGCTTTGATTCAAAGAACATGAATAATGGAAATAAAGTATTGCAGAAGGTGCAAGCTCAATTGCCCCCCACCCCCATGTGGATGTCATTGTTAAGTAGAGAATAGTTACATACATACATACATACATACATGGTTAAGTGTTACCTAACTATTCCCAAGGCATTTGCACACTAGAGGCATACTATGCCTACTAGGCTACCTACATACTCATATCCATGGGATCAAGACCCTTGAACTACTCACTTTAATGAATATGTAGTTTTGGTTTCTAATTTTTTTGATGTAGTTGTAATCCTATAACCACTGGTGAGCTTTATTCACCTAATACAACTCTTCACTATCATACACCCACTCAGGTGAATTAGGCAATTTTCTATAGTTACAATACTATAATACCCTTGTGCAATGTTTATGTTGTATTTTATAGTTAATGTAAGGTTAACCTATATACGTCCTAACTCACTCCTTATATAGTTATGTTCAAAAGCTTGTGACAATAATCAATGGGTCTAAATAGACTAGTCAAGTTAATATAGAAACACAGAGTTTAATCTTCCATTTTCTAAAGCCAAGAAGTCTCCACACTAGAGGCATACTCTGCTTACCAGGCTACCTATATACTAATATCCATGGGATCAAGATCCTTGAAATACTCACTCTAACAAATATATAGTTATGGTTTCTAATTGTTTTGATGTAGTTGTATTCCTATAACCAATGGCAAGCTTTACTCACCTAATACAACTCTTCACCATCGTACACCCACTCAGGTGAATAAGTTAGTTTTCTATAATTACAATATTGTAATACCCTAGTGCAACCTTTGTGTTGTAGTTTACAATTAATGTAAGGTTAACCCATATACATCCTAACTCACTCTTATATAGTTATGTTTAAAAGCTTGTGACAATACCTATGGCCATGCTACTTGTTGAGTGAATTTTATTGTTTTTCTATTGTACCAAGATCTCTTTATTTATATACATACATACATACATATCCACATATATACATAAAAAATGTATATATACATATATAAAAAATACAAAGATCACAAGGGCACAACAACAAGATGCAGAGATCACGAAGGCACAACAATGAAATACAACAATCACAAGGACATGACAATGAAATCCTGGATCTCCACTGATATCCACAATCCATAGTTGACAATTGGATAATGAAGATATGTAGTTGTTGTCATTTATGGCAACACATGATGTTCATGCTTTTAGAGAACCTCAGAAATAAAGATACAAGTTAGCTTTTGGTACTAAGAAATATTTAGAAGTATGAATTTGGTTTACAATAGTGTATTGTTTTGTATGTAACATGTTACTAAGATCATATAATGTTAGTGAAGTTAGATGGAGATAATATACATGTTGATGATGATTTATATAACCTTAGAAATCAGTATAGACTCTATGGAAAAGTGATATTTGTGTTCTACTAATGAAATAGGACAACAAAATTAAAGGAAAGGAATTATTTTGTTTACAAAATAATTTCTTCACCAATTAGGGCCAACATCCTAGATGTTTAATCTAAGTTGGAAAAGTATATTATGGTCTTAGTTGATCTATCAAAAATTTGTGAAAAGGCATGGTATTTATGCAAAGAAAATCTTGTGAATTCAAATGTGTTTTGATATGTTGTATTGAGAAATTGTATTGTGATATGCAAACTTTCTATGAAGCAATATATGTGAAGTTGTTTCTTTGATCCTAGATCTAGTTGAGGTTAGAGATCAGTCAAGAAAGAAGTTACAACATTTATTTACTAGAAGACTAATTACTTGTTTGGGCAGTGACCTCTTCTTGTAATTGGAAGTACATGTTTGGACAATGGGCTCATCTTGCATCTACTATACTACAACTCCTAATAGGGTTCGAATCTCCTAATAAGAATTCAAAGTCTCCTAGTAAGGACTCTCTATATATTGAATTTTATCACTAACTCCTAACAAGATACATCTTCTAACAAGGAACATATATATTAGTATATTTTCTAGCGGGTATCATCCCCACCAAGATTTTCCCTTGGCTAGGGTTTCCCTGGTTAACAAAATATGGTGTTATGAGTTATCTTTGTGCATGGCTATTGTTACTATTCAGCATTACTTTATTACTTTCTTATTTATGGTTCAAGGTAATGAATAATATTTAGTTTGCAACAAATGTTTGTAAATTATTGATTCTCCCCTACCCTCCTACCCCCGTTAGTAATTCCCATTTATAACAATCGGTATTAGAGAATAGCTACTCAGAAGAGGTTTAATAGCTTGAGTAAGATCCCTATGGATATGGAATAGTTGATGAAGAAACTTGAACAAATTTATCTCGTTATTGAAGAAAGAGATAAGATGAAGGGTATATATGAAGACTCCAAAGTATTTATTGGACAATTGAATGACAAAATTGAACATCTCAAATCCAAGCCTGAATCTATTGAATCTAAAACTAGTGATGATGATTATTCAAAGTTGAAGGTAGAGTATAAGATCTTGAAGCATGAATTAAAGATTACCAATCTATAGTTGAATTTGAAGAATGATCATAGCAAAGTTGAATCTAATTTGAAGACTAAGAATATAGATCTTAGAGAAAGTCTAGCAAAGAAAACATCTAAATTTGGAATATTGAAAGAATATCATGAAGAATTTCACAAGTAAAATATTATTTTGAAAGGTGAACTAACTCAATGCAAGAAGCAATACTATTTTGAAAGGTGAACTAACTCAATGTGAGAAGCAAATTGAAAACCTTTATTCTAGTAGAGAAAATCTTGATGATTCAATGTCAATACAAAGACCTACCTATGATAAGATTGGTTTTGGTTATCTATTTAACATGTCTATAAAGAAACCTAAAAATAGATCAGATCTAAAAGAAAAATATAAATCTAATGATAAGATTGAGTCTAGTAAATCTTCTATTAAACCTCAACGAGTTGGACAAGACAGGAAAGTTGAGATTTTGGATGAAACAAAGAAAGTGGAATCTCCTAAAGAAACTAGGTATGAATTTAGAGGTAAGTGTTTTTCATGTAATGAAATAGGTCATATGAAAAGAGATTGTATAAATAAGTCATTTAATCATGTTAAGGATATTTATTGCCATAATTTGCATGGTATTTGTCATAAAGAAATTGATTGTAGGAAACCTAAATATGATAGTGATAGAAGGAATAGTAGAATGTTTTGAAATACTAACCCTATAGATAGAAGAAGATCTAATGAGAGAACATTGAGAGAAGGAAGACCTTACAAAGATAAAAGACAGACCGTGTGTTATAAGTGTAACAAATTGTTAGAAATGCTTTTAGAATAATTGAGAGAGGGGGTGAATCAGTAATTCAAGGTCCAAATGCCCTAATAAAACTTTTTTACTAAGTATAGTGATCCCATTTAAACTAACCATACATTCAAACTAAACATATTTCTTAGCAAATTATTGAAAAATCAACATGTAGGAATAAGACATTAAAGATCAACACATAAAACAATGATTTATGTGGAAACCTAATTCAAGAAAAACCACCAGTAACACGCCACTCCTTTCTCACCCTTCTAAAGTGATGCCATATGAAAGGCCTGCCCCATTAAAGGCTACAAAACACACTATTAAATGTTACCTAGTTGAGGGATTTTAACCACCCTATTAGAAGTGGGCCTAGTTAAAGGACTTTAGAACATTCACTTCGAATGTCACCTTCTTTAGAACATTCACTTGGAATGTCACCTTGTTAAAGGGTTTACATGATGGCTATTAAATCAACCTAATTCCATAGGATTTTGCCCTAACTAATACAATTTCTAGAGAGTAACAATAAGGGCTTTTGATCTGATATAACTGACAACATAACTTGCAAATTTTAGATCTCAATTTAGCTCACAAATTTTGCCTGGCTTTTAGTCTTTATAGCTCTGATAGCTTTTCGTCATTTCAAGTTTTATCTCCTTGAGTCTCCATACTCATTGTGCTAGTCAAATCTCCTCTATGATCACCTATCAAAGCAGATTTTATCAAAGTAGAGTCTCTATGCTCTGTTCTTCCCTCTCAATGCCTCCTCCTTGACACCACATACTCTCTCCAACCAACCTTTTTGCTCCTTGATCTGTAACTCCTTAAATAGAAGTCTGGAACACTTTTCTCACTCTAATTTTCTTGCTCTTATTTGGAGTTCAAATAGATTAGGTAAGATACAATGTATCTACCCCTTATCTTGTTTCTTCTAGAAACATCATGTAGAATCCACCTATATTCGCTAAAAAATGGTTAACCTAAAATTTTGTGCCACCAGCTCATCATGCTTATCTTCCATTTGGTTCACAAAGTTCAAGGTAACAAATTTGTCAACTCAAATTTGGCAAATCTTTGACTTTTCAAATAATGCAATAGCTCAACACTATTGAATTTTTGATGCTTGGCACATACTATGTTACTCAACACCTCCTATGGATTTACTCGACATCAACTAAGTTTTATTGATGCTAGGCACCTATTACATTTTTGTCTATCTTGGCACCTTCTATTTCACTTGGCACACACTAGATTTTGCATTTTATTGGCACTTGTTGATAATCTTCTCAGCATGTACTAACTTGCTTAGCACCCACTAATGAATTTAGTCAAGCTTTGCAAATAGCTTTGTTACAACTTATTCTTCTAAAGTTTCTAAGTGTAGCCAACCTCTATATCTTGAAGTGTATTGTCCATACATCATTTTACCATTGTCTTAACTAATCCTTGTACTTCATTAAAAAACCATAACTCAACCCTTCCCTTAGGTGCTTTTGTTATATCTTGTTGATTAAATCCTCTTCATTAATCAACTAAGTGATAGTACTTTGATCTTATAATCAATTGTCATTCCAACAAATAGTAGGTCTGACATCAGTGACAAAACAATGATTGAAAAAATTCTTTATCAACAATCTCCCTTCTTCTCAACAATCTCCCTTCTTGAATAGTGATCTTTTCAATTAGATTTCAACACAACTTTGGACACATAGCTCAAAATTGTCATGCACTGGTTGATCAATAGAATCCTAGAAGAAATAATCCAGTATGTTAGTTATGCAACAACTTTAGACATACAAAAAAGATTATAGACTGGATAGAAACTTCGAAGATAGAAAGAACAATGGAAGAAGCTTTGGAAATATAAGGAATGATGGAAGAAACATCAAAAATGATAGAAGGAACCATGAAAGGAACTCCAAAACTAAGAAAGACAATGAGGAACAAAGAAATATAGTCAATGAACTTTGAGAAGAACTCAATGAGGGATTTGTAAAAGGATTAGACATCTCAAAAGATAAGTTAGAAGATGGTTTGATAGAAATATCGAATTTAGTTATTGAGTTTGATTCAACTAAGTTGAATTAAGCTTGTTCATAGCACAAGAATTTGAAACTTCATTTAGAGATCAAATTATCGATAGAAAATTTGGGAAAAGGTGTATTGACATAAGTTTAGAAAATATTTAAGCTCACTTGAAATTTGGAGCTTATCAGAACTTGTTACAGAGGAATTAAGAGTTACTTTATTATAGAAAATGTTAATTCTATAGTAGAAGATGAAAACTATGTTCTTAGAGAGAATTTCATGGAGTGAAGATTCTTGGAGCATTGCCATGATTGAGGGAAGCTATGGTACACCTTAGGTAGCATTTGAAGATCAAATAATGATTATCAAACATATATTTGATTTCAGAATGTAATTGACAACTTTTTCATGTTTGGAAAGTATACAATTAATGAAAGTTCAAATTGGATTAATAAAATGGAGTATAGACTTGATTACCACTTCAGAGATTACATCAAAAGCATAGAGCACTTAGAAGTGACTTGACAAGGTGATTTCAAAGTAAACCCTATTTTGAGAAAGAGGTATTTTATCATTTACTCACATAATTTCTTCGATAAAGTTTATATTTGATAGAATCATGGATATGTCAATAGTTCATAATGTTGAGAATGAGGAGAGACCAAAATTGAAGATTGTTTTCATGAAACCCATAGAAGGAAACCCTAATTCAACATTACCCATTACTCTAAACAATGTAGTTTATTTGGAAAGCCTAGGAAGTTATCTTAATAGCAAGTTTGAAACTATTGGGAGTGAGTATATGAACAAAGATACAAAATTAGTCTTTAATCATGATATGACTATGAAGCCCAAATTTGAACATTTGAAAGAACTAGACCTATTCAAATATCACTTCTACCAAGAATTGGACACCAATGAATGGACTCAAATCATACTAAGTATAATTCATGGTGGAAAACTATGGATGGAAGAAAATGTAGTTGATAGCTTAGCTAACCTTTTTCATGAGGTAAGTAGTCTTAGAAAACAATGCAATGTACCTATAGGTGAGAAACTTGTTAAGAAGAGTGTTTAGAACTACACAAAAATAGTTTATAATGGGAAGGCCATGGTGATCAGCACCATTAAACAAGATGATGTAAGATTTTTGAGTAGAATCATTGCCTACTCTATATGTGCAAGTTCTAAAATTGATGAATTGTCAAGAGGATTCATCTATGTAGCCTATAAGATTTGTGTTGAGAAGGAACAAGTTAAACTTAGATAAATTCTAAGAATACAACTTCTAGAAAACTTGAAGAAATTCAAAAGGACTAAGAATGGTGTGTTTATAGATTTTAATCATTGATCAATTATATATTTTCTCATGTACTTAAGAGATTTGCATACTTATCAGTTACAAAGATTATGAGTAGTGAGAAGTGTACCATGGAGAAGATTACTCATCTATGTAGAAGACATCTAGGAGACAAAATCTTGGATAGTGGGAATTTGATAATGAAAACATTTTAGAATGAGACAAGACAATGATTCAGAATTACACCTACAATTGTAGAAAGATTTAAATATGACATATGTGTTATGGTTGATATAGATTTAACTCATATTCAAGTAGTAGAACCTCAGGAAACATTCCTTGATTCCTTAGGTTATGAATTATGTGATGATGTAGTAGTTGGATAGATTGATCTATTGTTGAACTCTGAGGACCAAACTGAGTATAGATTTGGGATTTATGAAGAGATTACGCAATCAACCCATCAAGCATCCTCAGAGAAAGCATCTCACAAGAAGATAGAGACAATAATGAAGAAAGCTTTAACATAGGCTGGTATGATAGAAAGTGAGTCACAGGTACTTAGACAGACCATGATATAAGGTATAATATATGTGCAACCTTTATCAATGTCTACTATAGAGACATCTTTAGAATAGAGCATTCTATGTGTTGCAGTGTTAGATGCACATCCAAGTGAACTGAAGAGGAAATTTGAAAGATTAGTGGAAGGTGTGACTACAAAGACAAAAAGAGTCAAGCAACAAGTTACTAGACTAGGAAAGAGACAAAAGACATTGTTGACAATTGTGGAATCTAGTGAAGAAGAAGAAGAAGAACAAGAAACAAAATAAGTAAAGAAAGTAACTACTTCTAAACAAACAATAGGTAAAGCAAGGCAACCTCGGAAGCTGAAGATTGAGAAGATAAATTTAGCCATTGAAAATGAAGGGAAATTTGTTCAAATGATTTTTTTTTATGATTTGTATAATTATATTGATAAAGACTAGATTGATATTTTTAGTGTAAGATATATAATTGATAGCAATCTAAAACTTAAGGATATTGAAGGCATAGTAAATTAGAAGGTCTATGATAGACTTATAGAGAAGAAAGCACCAACTCAAGAAGAGGACATAAATTTTTTGGAGTCTATGATAAGGACAATATGCAAGATTGATGATGAAGAAGAAGTCAAGACATTGTTGAACAACCTAGCACCTTACTTGAGAAATAAGGTGAGACCATTTCTATTTATGGAGAATGAGAAGGATAAAATTAGAAGTGATGACAGAGTCTAAGGTAGCACCTTCACCAACACCTAGAACTTTGGAAGTGTCAATAAGTGGTGTGACAATGCAGATTGATCAGACCAATGTTACTATTAACATTAATGATACTAACCCTTTTGAGAGTTTGGAATAGCCTGAATCTAAAATTAAGGATACTGAAGACCAATTGAAATAAATTGAAGAGGAGAAGAGGCTATTAGAGGATGAAAAGAGGAAAATAAAAGAAGCCAAGCAAAAATTTCTTGAAGAAGAAATGAAGAGAAGAGTTGTGGAAGAAAAGGAAAGAAAAATAGAGGAATAGAAGAAGAGAATAGAGGAGGAAGAAAAAAAAGAGAAAGAAAGAAAAAGAAAAAAAGAGAAAGAAAAAGAAGAAAGAAGAGTGAAAGAGGTAGTAGAGAAGAAGCAAAGGGAAGATGAATCTAAACTTTCTATTTCATCTACTCCACTTTTTCTTGCTAGTTTGACAAGTGATGATGATGATCAAACTCAATTGTTATGATCTCTAACAAACCTTATTGAGAAGAATGAGAAAATGAAGAGCTCACAAAGAATCTTAATGGAGATTAATGATAGGTTACACAATGCACAAGCAATATTGAAATCTTTTGGTGAAGAATTCACAAATTTTTTGAATGTTGTAGAATCAAAGGCCTAGGTTTCACATGATGCTAATATGTTTAGCACCATTTGTCAGAACATCAAGAATGATTTGCTAAGTCTTGATACTTGTATCAAGGAACTTAAGCAATATCAACAAGATGGAAAGGTATTGTACATGATGTGTACCCTATCTAATAAGTTGACCAAGGATTTTGACAGTAAGATTGAAGGAAAGTTGAATGAGCTAGAAGATCTATCTAACTAGATACAAAAACCTTCTACCAAAGTTGATGACTTCTAAGGACAATTGGCTAGTGTTCTTAGTGATATAAGGAAATTGGAACTTTAGAAAGAAGAAATTTTGAAGAGATTATTGGATTTTAGAGACTCTATTGATCTGAAGATATCTATTGTTGAGAGATAGTTGGAGGAGTGTGTCAAAGCCAAGGATACCTACCCAAAATTTTTATACTCTAGACCTTAATGTAGTTGAAATTGCATCATATGCCCTATATACAATTCTCACCTCTTCTAAATCAGCCAAGGATACATGGATAAAAGGTTTAAATAGTCTTAATGAAAGTTTTGATAAATGTATGAACATATTATCATTTTAAGGTAGATGATTACAAAGTTTTTGATATTCTAACCTTTGTCATTAATGTCAAATGGGGAGAAGATGCATAAGAAAATTGTAAATAAGGTAAGGTATGAAATCATTTTGAAAGGGGAAGCATATGTAAGATGGACAAGTTGTAAATGATGATTAGTGTATTGTTACTATAATTCTTTTGACAAGTTTTTGATACTTACCCAATTTTCCCTACTTTGTTGTCATCAATGCCAAAGGGGGAGATTGTTGACAATTGGATAATGAAGATATGCAATTGTTGTCATTATGGAAACACATTATGTGCATGCTTGTAGGAAACCTCAAAAATAAAGATACCTAGCTTTTGGTACTCAAGAAATTGTCCAAGTATGAATTTGGTTTACAAGAATGTATTGTTTTATATGTAATGTGTTACTGGCATCATATTATGGTGATGTGTATACATGTTTATGGTGATGTGTATAACTTTTGACATTAGTATAGACTATGTGGAAAAGAGATATTCATGTTCTACTAGTGGAACATGACAACAAAATTAAAGGAAAGGAATTTTTTTATTTACAAAATAATTACTTGACCAATTAGGGCCGACGTCCTAGATGTTTAAATTACATTGGAAAAGTATATTATGGTCTTAGTTGACCTAGAATAAATTTGTGAAAGGGCATGGTATTTATGCAAAGTACATCTTGGAAATTCAAATGTGTTGTGATATGTTGTATTGAGAAATTGTATTGTGATATACAAACTTTTTGTGAAGCGATATATGCAAAGTTGTTTCTGTAATCCAAGATCTATCTAAGGTAAAAGATTAGTCTAAAAGGAAGTTACAACTTCTATATACTAGAAAACTAATTACTTGTTTGAGCAATGAGCTCTTCTTGTAATTGAAAGTTCAGGTTTGGGTAGTGGGCTCATCTTGCATCTATTGTACGACAACTCTTAATAGGGTTGGATTCTCCTAACAAAAATTCAAAGTCTCCTAATAGGGACTCTTTATACTAAATTTTCTCATTGACTCCTAATAGGGTTCATCCTCTAACAAGGAACATATATATCAGTATATTAACTAGTGGGTATCACCGCCACTAGGGTTTTCCCTTGGTTAGGGTTTTCCTAGTTAACAAAATATGGTGTTATGAGTTATCTTTGTGCATGGTTATTGTTACTATTCAACATTACTTTATTAATTTCTTATATATGGTTCAATGTAATCAATAATATTCAGTTGGCAACTAAAGTTTGTAAATTATTGATTCACCCTCCCAATAATTCATATTTCTAACTATACATACATACATACATACATACATATACATACATAAATATATATGTATGTACATAGACACACACACACACATTTGCATATGCAATTTTATCACCTTGGAAAATTGTATTTGAACTTGTTAGCTAGGAATAGTTGATTGTTAATTTGATTGTACCTAATCTAATGCCAGTTCTATAGGAATTTGTAATCAACCCAACTAATCAGAAACTAGACTAATTTAACTAGGTTATGGCTTGATTCTTTTTAAAAATATATGCTATAATATGTTTCTCTAAAATTTCTTGTCCATTTTTTCATAGTCTACATTATTTTTGCATAGGATCTTGAGCTAAGTTAGTTAGCATGGGTTGAGTGAGTTTTATTGTTTTATTATCTATATTCTGGAATTTGGGCTTTGTTTTATCATTGGTTTTGTTCAATTTCTAGCTTTAATGAACTAACAAAGTGGCCTTTAGGGTGGAAAGGACTATATAATAAAGAGGAAACTTGAAAAATTGAATGTTGAAATGTTGAAATGAAAGCTATTGAGGATCAAAAACCTATGGTAGAGTTACAACACAATTTAAAGTTGATTTTAGATATAAACAAAAAAAGAAAACATGACATAAATAATTCCCCATTTGTTTTGATTGTGGAGAGCTATGAGTGAAAGAGGGTGGAGAGCTCTAAAAGTTGGTGGAGATTTCATTGTCATGCCCTTGGTGGAGATTGATGGAGATCTAGGATTTCATTTCCATGCCCTTATGATCCTACATTTCATTGTCTTTCCCTTGTGATCTCCATGCCCTTGCTTAGTGATTTTGTTGTTGGGTCATACCCTTTTGATCTCTGTGCCCTTTGAAACACTACAACATTTGGGGTCAAATTGTAATGATAATTTGTGATGGTAGTGTAATTTGTGGTGTTCGGGCCCAAATATAGTAGTTCTTGCTTTGTGATTTTCTTCAAGAGGAGAAGAGGTGCCTATGTGAATGTTCTTTTCTTTTCTTTATAAAAATGCATCTCTTTATATTCATAGAGATCTCTGAATGTTTGTGGAGAGCCTTGAACATTGGTGGAGATTTCATTGTTGTGCCCTTGTGATCACTGCATTTCGTTGCTATGCCCTCATGATCTCTGCATCCTTTTGTCATGCCCTTGGTGGAGATCAATGTAGATTTAGGATTTCATTTCCATGCCCTTTTGATCTCTACATTTCGTTGTCATACCCTTGTCATCTTCATACCCTTTCTCTATAATTTTGTTGTCGTGTCATGCCCTTGTGATCTTCATGTCCTTTCTCTATGATTTTGTTTTTTTTTTGTGCCCTTATGATCTCTATGCTCTTTTTAACACTACAACATTAGGGGTCAAATTGTGGCGACAATTTGCGATGGTAGTGTAATTTGTGGTGTTCAAGCCCAAATGTAGTAGTGCTTGCTTTGTGATTATCTTCAAGGGGAGAAGAGTTACCTATGTAAATGTTCTTCTTTTTTCCTTTTAAACATGTATCCCTTTATATCCTCCCAGTAGGTGATTAGAGAAGCTTCTCTTTATGTATATGTAAGTGACACACACACACACACACACACACACATACAAACACACACATATGTGTGTATATATATATAGACATTTATATACATATAAATATGCACATATATATGCATATATATATATATATATATATATATATGTATATATATGTGTATATATATATGTATATATATGTATATATATATGTATATGTATATGTATATATATATGTATATGTATATATATATATGTATATGTATATGTATATATATATATATATGTATATGTAGATATATATATACATATACATACACATACACATACACATACACATACACATATACATACACATACATACATACATACATACATACATACATACATACATACATACATACATACATACATATATATATATATATATATATATATATATATATATATATATATATATACAAACATACATATACAGAGATCACAAGGACATGACATGAAGATGCAAAGATACATACATACATATGTACGTACGTACATCTACATATGCAATTTTATCACCTTGGAAAACTATATTTGATCTTTACTCAATCACCAAGAGATAATATAATTTCTAAGTATAGATTTCTACATACTTTGTTTGGTATGAATAGTTTTGATTGAATTATTCTAAGAAGAGTGAGTCTAGTCATGAAGATAATGGCTCCATATATTGGGTCTTTAGAGGAGAGAGACTTACAAAAGATTAGATGTTGTTTATGGATATGGGATGATTCATTTATGTGAATGGCTGATCGGGCAAGTTGTAGAAAATCATGGTCTTAGTTGCAATTAGTTTCATTAATTTGATAAGGGAATTAGCTTTGAAAGAAGGATGATAAAAATTGACATGTCCATTCTTATGATAGATGTCTCTATCTCATAATAGAAAATTAACTCAAATGACAAGTGACAATTATTAAATATATGAAAAATTAGAACAACATTCACCTATAATATTTTTTAAGGAAAAAAATATAATAAAAATATAATATGGTGGAAAATGCCATGAGCTATGTGGATCCACATTGTGGCTATTCCACTATCCAGTAGTCGAAAATCTTCACGTTAAATATGAAGATCTTGAAATTAAAAAAGATAAATATCAAAGATCTATATTTTGGTTTTAGTGATAACAAATATACAGTCTAATTTTAAGAAAAATAATAGTCTTAAAGGTATGTAATTAAATAAAATTAATAAGAGTATTAGTTGTAGTTGTATACTTCTAGCATTACTGATTATGTTAAACAAAATTTTCAATAAAACAAGTATGAAGTAACATAAATGGATCATTTTCTTGATCCTATTATGACTTAATGTGAATGCATCTAGTCATTACATGAATAATATTATGCACAAGATCTTTACTCAATCACCAAGAGATAATTGAATTTTTAAGTACATATTTCTACATACATATTTCTACATATTTCTACATACTCTACCCATTTTTTCTAGTTTGCATTATTTTTGTGGAGGATCTTGAGGTAAGTCACTTAGCATGGGTTGAGTGAGTTCTATTTTTAATTTTTTAGATTTTGGAATATGTATGAAGATGGATCAATTTTTCTATTGTGTAGCTAAGATGTAATAAGCACCTTAAAAAAGATATCTAAATATACATGTTCAAAAGGAGATATAAAGAGATACCTATTTAGAAGGAAAATAGACCAACATTTACATATCCTTGAAGAAAATCATAGAGCTAGGGCATGGAAACAAAAGCATAGAGCAAGGGTACAACATGGAAACAAAATTACAAACTTAGAGCACAACACTGAAATCATAGAGAAAGTGTATGACAATGAAATACAGAGATCACAAGGGCATGCCAAGCACATATGCATAATCAAAAGGCTCGTATTCTTGTAGAAGCCATAAACTGGTTAAATATATGTATATATCAACTAAGCTAATCAACAACTAGAAGTATTTAACTAGTTATGGCTTGTTTCTTTCTAAAAATATTTGCTATGATATGCTTTTGTAAAATATCTTGCAAACTTGGCCCATTTTTTATGGTCTACATTATTTTTGTGTAGGATCTTGCACTAAGTCACTTAACATGGGTTGAGCAAATTTTATTGTTTTATTATTTGGATTCTAGAATATGTATGCAGCTGGATCATATATGTAATAAGTACATTGAAAAAGATCTATCTGAATATATAAAGAGATACACATTTAGAAGGAAATATAAAAATGTACATGTTTACAAGGAAAAGAGAATAAAATTTATATACATGCCTCTTCTCACCCTTGAAGAAAATCATAGATCAAGGACACATAGATCACAAGAACACAACATGCCAATGAAATCACAAAGAAAGGTTACAAAACGATAATGAAATCATAGAGAAAGGGCACATAAATGAAATGCAGAGGGGTAAGTACACCAAGTCGTGATGCCAAAAGGGGGGTATAAGTGGAGACCTTTTTTTTTGAAATCAACAATATCTGAACTTGAACAAGAATTTGAAGATAGTTATGCTCAAAATTTTATGATATAACAAAAAAAAAGTAGTAGTCCTTTGAATCTAGTTTCTAAACTACTAATATTTTTTCAAAATGTTTTAGTTTTAGGTCCTCAAGAAAGGGGGCCATAGAAAGTTGTATTGTTTATTCCAAAAAAATATTATAGTACAAAGTGTGGCCCCCCTAAAATTTTAACTTTTTTTTTGAAATTCTTTAATCGCTCTGGTAAAAAGTTAACACTATGTAGTTTATTCCAAATTTTTCGGGTAACTTTATAATGTGTATTTTTTTAAAATGAATTTTTTAACTAGACACATCCCAAAAACATGAAATATCTGTGTGCTCCCCCTAGAAATGATTGAAAACTAATCTAAAATCAAAACTTATTTTTTTCTAAGTGTGTAGAATGAAGTCTAGTTTCTAAAAAACTAAGTTGTTGCAAAATTTGATGAATGAGCTAAAATCTATAGCCCAATTAGTACATGTTGATTTTTGACAAAAAGTGAACATACATTCAAAAGAAATTATAGATGAAAGGCTTGAAATAGTTCAAATCAAAAATAAATTATATGGTTATATAGCTAATACAGAGACCTACAATGTCATGTAACCCAATCTTATCAATGCTGAACCATGAGGAATCTTGAAGGAGATCGCACAAGGAAAATAAATTATTTTTTCTAATGTTTCCAACAAAACACATCTCAAACTAGTTTATAGACTCCAAACCTTTGGGTTGGATCCCCAAGGAAAAACCAAGCCTTAGGCTTGTTAGACTACAAAGGTTTGAATAGTGGGCATATACTCTATAGCATGTGTGTGCTATAGTGCACACACATTATTTAACTCTTTTTAAATTTGGGTCTTAATAGTGAGTGTGAGCTTTAGTGCACATGCACTATTGAGACTTAAATAGTTCATAGAGAGGGAAGAAGATATATATATATATATATATATATATATATATATATAGAGAGAGAGAGAGAGAGAGAGAGAGAGAGAGAGAGAGAGAGAGAGAGAGTAGGGGTGGAAAAGAGAGTACAAGATGAGAGAGAGAGGAAGTGTGAGAGAGAGTAGGGATGGGAAAGAGGATGTATGAGATGGGAGAGAGAGGAATTGTGAGAGAGAGAGAGTACAAGTGGCAGAGAGAGTATAGGATGGGAGAGAGAGATTGAGAGTAGGGTATGGCAGAGAGAGTAGGTAGTGGGAGAGGCATCGAGAGAGGGAGAGAGAGAGAGATAAGAGAATGGAAGTGTGTGTGTGAGAGAGTAGGGCATGGGAGAGAATGTGAAAGTGTGAGAGAAAGTAGGGGTGAAAGAAAGAGAAAGTAGGGGATGGGAAAGGGAGAGAGAGTTGGGGATGGGGGAGAGAGTAGAGAGGGAGAGTGTGAGAGATAGAGAGATAGTAGGCAGTGGGAGAGGGAGTGGGAGAGGTGGAGAGAGAGGGGGGGATGGGAGTGTGTGTGAGAGATCTAGAGAGTAGGGGATGTGACAGGAGATAGAGAGGGGGATGGGAGTGTGTGGGTGTGTGAAAGAGAGAGAGAGTAAGGGATGGGAGAGGAGAGAGAGAGAGAGAGAGAGAGAGAGAGAGAGAGAGAGAGAGAGAGAAGAAAATGGGAGAGGGAATGGGAGAGGAAGAGAGAGGGGGAAATGGGAATGTGTGTAAGAGAGAGAGAGAGAGTAGGGGATGGGAGACAGGAAGTGTGAGAGATAGTAGGGGTGGTAGAGAGAGAGAGTACATGATGGGAGAGAGAGATTGAGAGTAGGGGATGGGGGAGAGAGATCGAGAGAGAGGAGGATGGGAGTGCATCTATGTGAAAGATAGAGAGAGTAGGGGATGAGAGAGGGGGGAGAGAGAGTAGCCCAAGAGAGAGTACGGGAATGGAGAGAGAGAGTAGGTAGTGGGAAAGGGAATGAGAGAGGGAGAGAGAGGGGGGATGGAAATGTGTGTAAGAGAGAGAGTATGAAAATGTGAGATTAGGGGGTGGTAGAGAGAGAGAGAGAGAGAGAGAGAGAGAGAGAGAGAGAGAGAGAGAGAGAGAGAAGAGAGAGAGAGAGAAGGGGATGGGAGAGAGGGAGTGAGAGTAGGGGATAGGAGAGAGACAGAGTAGAGAGGGGGGATGAGAGAGTGTGTCTATGAAAGAGAGAGAGTAAGGGATGGGAGAGGGGAGAGAGAGAGAGTAGCCCCATAGAGAGAGCATAGTGGATGGGAGAGAGTAGGTGGTGGGAGAGGGAGTTAAAGAGAGAGAGGGGGGATGGGAGAGAGTGTGAGAGAGAGTAGGGGGTAGTAGAGAGAGATAATAGGATGGGAGAGAGAGTGAGAGTAGGGGATAGGAGAGAGAGAGAGAGAGAGAGAGGGAGAGTAGGCAATGGGAGAGGTAGAGCAAGAGAGAGAGAGAGGAGGATGAGAGTGTGTGTGTGTGTGTGTGTGTGAGAGAGAGAGAGAGAGAGAGAGAGAGTAGGGGATGGGAGAGGGGGAGAGAGAGAGTATCCCAAGAGAGAGAGAGAGAGTAAGGGATGAGAGATATAGAGTATGTAGTGGGATAGGGAGTAGGAGAGGGAGAGCAAGAGATAGAGAGTAGGGGATGGGAGAGAAGATAGAGAGTGAGAGAGATAGTAGGGGATGGAAGAGGAGAGAGAGTGAGAGAGTAGGGGATGGGAGACCTGAGAGAGAGTGAGAGAGAGTAGGGGATGGGAGAGAGAGTAGGCAGTGGGAGAGGGAGAGAGAGAGAGGGGTGATGGGAGAGAGAGAGAGAGAGAGAGAGAGAGAGAGAGAGTAGGGGATGAGAGAAGAGAGAGGGTGAGAGAGAGTAGGGGATGGGAGAGAGAGTAGGTGGTGGGAGAGGGAGAGCAAGAGAGAGAGCGGGGCATGGGAGAGGGGGGAGAGAGAGAGAATAGGGGATGGGAGAGGAGAGAGAGAGTAGGTAGTGGGAGAGAGAGAGGGGGGATGGGAGTGTGTGAGACAAAGAGAGTAGGGGATGGGAGAGGAGAGAGGGTGAGAGACAATAGGAAGTGGGAGGAGTGAGAGAGAGTAGGGGATGGAAGAGGAGAGAGAGCAAGAGAGAAAGTAGAGGATGGGAGAGGAGAGAGAGTAAGAGAGAGTAGGATATGGGAGAGGATAGAGAGTGAGAAAGTAGGGGATGAGAGAGAGAGTGAGAAAGAGTAGGTGATCGCAGAGGGAGTAGGAGAGGGAGAGCGAGAGACAGAGTATGGGATGGGAGAGGATAGAGAGACTAAGAGAGAGTAAGGGATGGGAGAGGAGAGAGAGAGTAGGGAGAGAGAGAGAGAGTAGGGGATGGGGGATGGTGGGATAGGGAGAGATGTATTTTCACATATTACATACACACTATGTGAAATCACCAAAAAATAGTCACAAAGCAAGTTTGGGTCTTTTTGATCCATATTCTACTTTTTGTCTATTGTGCATTCTATTGTTCTGATAGAAAACATGGGTTTCAAGCTGTTGAAAGTTATCAAACACTATTTGAAGACTTATTGAAGCTAGCAAACACCAAATTCAATCATTGGATACACTATTTGAAATCTTTTTGAATATTCTTTCTATAGAAAGGGTTACTGCAGTCCTTTTTAAATATTGTTTGCTGATATATAGAGACAAATTTGATTATAATTTGACATGTTGTTTAAGATATAGTGAATTCATTGAAATTTGTATATTTGAATGAATTGTTATTTGGAAATGGTTAGAAATTTGGCAATTTTTTTGATATATATTGTGTATTCATTGAAATAATTATAATTTATATATGTATTTGAATGATTTTTAATTTACAAATTGTAAGTAATTCAAATGTTTGAATAATTTGACATATAGAAATTATCATCATGCCAAGGAAGAAACCAATAACTCAAACAATGGAAGAGAGTGAGAGAGATTTGGCAATTAAAAGAGATAAAATGAAACTACTACGTAAACAAAGAAAATTGCAAAGCAATAATGAAGAATTGTCTTTCAAAGGGGAACAAGAACCATCGATACAAAGAAACAGAGAGGAAGAATTGGAAAGACAGAGGACAAATGAGACTATTACACTCAAGAAGACAATTGAATTGTGAAGCTACACCATCTTCCAATGTTGTAGTCATATCATCCTCTCATGTTGAAGAGGCATTAATTTGTAGATTCAATGATGTACACACTCTATCATGTCATGTTGAAAGCACAACATCAACATATCAAGTAGGTGATATTCCATCTTTTGCATCTTATTGCCAAGACACATCATCTTCAGTTCAAGCTATGCAAAACATCAACCTTATGTTGATGTTCAAAATGTTGAGGGAATGGAAGAGATTATAACACTTTCTAGAATTCAATTTAGAAGACCAAAATATCTGATTGATATTAATACTAACATTTTGAAATCAATGCCTAACAAGATTAGCAAGATTACTTGTCAAAGAAAAGTTAATCATATGTGGAGATTATTCTTTAAAGAATTAAATATTATAGGTCAATGCCAATTATTTATTGAAATGATGAGGAATTTGAAATTTAGGCTTATCATGAAGATTCTTGGGCTAAGAATGATGGATAATTCAAATAAAAAAATATTGTCAAGAATCTAATGAGTGCTTATGACAAAGTGGGTTCTAAATCACATGCCAAAGATAGTAATATCTCAAGATGAGTACTTACATAGACAATAGTAAGTACCCAAATGAAGAAAAATTAACTCATGAGAAAGACAAAAAAAATATTGAAAATTGGTAGAGGTACTCTAAGAAGAGCCATGCTAAGGCATGAGAGATTGGAAGATCCAACAAAAAATGAGTTATGGACATTTAGCGGTAGACTGCTGCAAAATGATAAAGAAACTAGTAAAGCTTTGAAATCATTGATCAGAGATTTTTGAAAAATAACAGACGTGTTTCCCCTAATCAAAGAGATGTTGTAAGAAGGAGGATTGGTAGCCAAAATTGCGACCCACATGCAAAACACTTTTTGGACTCAACTTAGGCATAATTTTTTCCAAAATTTATTGATATGTATTATCAAATTCGAATAAGTCAAAGATTTTTTGAGATAGGTAAACCTTTTTATGTGAAGATAAATCACACATGCACAACTTCTTGTTGTAGGATACATATTGAATTTTCTAACCATTTTGATTTTTTTAGGCATATATGTGTGTTTTTGCATTCTAAGTTTGTTTTGCAGGATTGTGACATGAATGAGCCACCAAGATCTTCAAGAGAATTCATATCCAATATTTTATGTGAAATAGGGGATGGCCAAGAATTTTACAAGACATCATGCTTGGATGGTAAATGCTTATTTTATGGTTCTTTGAAACTTTTATCAAATTGTAAACATATGTACAATACACATGCAATTGGAAATGAAATAGTAGATTAAAAAAAATTTGAGAGAGTGACATATGATCTAAAAGATGGGAAACGGGGTAAAAGATGAGATTTAGTCATTGAAAAGATTCTAGTGTATGAGTTCATGAAGATTTTTTATGAAAATATTATTTACATGTATGCAAGGTATACACATAGAGCTCGATGGTTGGATTTGGAATACAATTTATGCAAGGATACGTTTCCACTGGATACTATTGTTTTGGTTGTAGACTTCATAGAGAACTACACACTACAACCACAAAATGGCGTGCAAGAAAAATATTATACTTCTCAATAGGTTTCCATATTTTTTCACATAACATTCATGTATTCACCTACAAGTACAAAGGATGATAGGAATATTTTGAGGGAGTACCATTTTTACATCAGTGATGATTGATCACATTCTACAGAGTTTGTACATGGTTGTTTTCAACTATTTTATGGAGATTTGGCTAACAGGGGCATAACATATCATCAACACATTATTTTGTTAGAAAATTGCATATGTCAATTCAAGAATGCATGGATGTCCTATTGGTTGAGCAGGATGCATAGGTTGTGTAGAATTCAATATATGTGGAATTTCACAAAGGTTGGTCATGGAAAGGGACAATACGATGGTGTAGGTGCATGCATCAAAGGAGCCTTAGCTCATGAAGAACTAAAGTACAAAGATGGAGCAATATTGAAAGATGAAAAATCCATCATCTAGTGGTGTAATGCTACAATGGGTCCAAGTAATGAAGGTGAGTCTACGATTTGTAGATTATTTTGGTTGATAGATAATACTAACATTGCACCATATGAATATTGTTGCACACTCACAGGATCCAGTGACTTGTATTCTTTTAGAAGCTTTGATGCAAGTTCATGAAGTATCCACACATGAAAAATGGCATGCTATTTTCCATCATGTGCAGAGGAAAATTAGGATGATTGTGAGTCCACTGAATGGGTGGACAAATGGGATATACGGATTTTGGACCCAATTTACTCCAATCATCCCCCACAAGCACTAGAAATGGTAGAGATGGATTCATCTATTGACCTTGACCACTTGTTTGATCTAGTACAACCTAGTAATATATATATATATATATATATATATATATATATATATCTTTGTAATTTCAATATGTAACTTTATAACATTTACTTAAGTATTTTTTGAATTAATCATTGCATTTTGTACATTTGTCACTATAGGCCATGTTTTTGTTGTTATTGCACCTGAAGAGAATGAAGAAGGGATATATTATTATTTGTGTCGTTCTATCCAATCCAAACAAAAATTGGATCACTCAATTATGGATGGTGAAGTTTTAGAGTACCAGATCGATGTGATGGTTGTAACCAACACATGGCTTAGATGATATTCTATAAAGAACCCTAACTTGTGGTTATTCAAGGATTGGAAAATAGAGAGGAAAATTCTTCATTATTAGAACCTTATTGTCACATCAAATATCCACTTGACAAAATATGGTGGAAAACCACATAATAAGATTCTTTGGAAATTTTGTGAGTTAGACCAAGAGGCAATACTTGAGACATTAAAATGTAGAGCAGATCTAGTTGGTTCATTAGATTGAAGAGGGAGAGAGGGAGAGAGAGAAAGAGTGATCAATTAGATCCAAATACAATGTTGCAACCTCCCCCAAGACTAGCCACATGATAAGGTGGGTATTGTTATTATGTGTAAGTGATGAGATAAGTTTAAATCATAGATTTTATATTTTGATTTGTTTAGTATCTACATACATTATTTGAATTTATATTAGATTCTTTAATAGGACCCATTTTCAGATTAGTCATTTCAATAAGTGAAAGTTTAAAATTTGTTGTTTAGATCAAAATGTAATGAAAGAACATGAAAATTGTTAGAATGTGAATGCTTTGTGATGTAAAGTCATGATTGTGTGCATGTAACTAGAAACTTGAAATTGGCAAAAGCAAGGATATAATGGGAGAAGTTTCTAAGACTCATCAAGCCATTCAGTAAGCTGCTTGATCATTGCTAGAAGCTCAAACAAATAATGTTAGAGTAATTATTTGTTTGCACTTATTAATTAAATCACTTTGATTTAACTAATTAAGTTGCCTATTACTCTATTTTTCTTAAGCTATCTTGTAGGTGCATATAATTAATATTTTATTAATTATATTGTGCAACCTAGCTTTTTAGTTTAGGGTTTCTATCTCACCTTTATAAGGATGAGCATTGTACTTTCTTCATTATCTCTTATGCATTTTTCATTTGAGAGCAACTTTTCTTCTAACTCCATTTTTTAGCAAACCCTTGCCTCTTCTTGTCTTTTTCTTCTGTGACAGGTTTTTGCATGTAGGGATTCGAAGGCTTTGTGGATTTGATTGGCTTATTTGCTCAAATCCTACATGGTATCAGAGCTAAATCTGCTGTAGCTTGTTCAGTGTTTCAAGAAAAAGGGAGAACAAGGGTTTGGCAGATCAGATCTGGTATTTTTTTCGAACTTTTTTTGAGAAAATAGGGGGGTCACTGATTTTCAGAGCAGTTTGAGGCCAAATAGACCTCACGGATGGATTCAGAAGGCATCAAAACCCCTGTTTTGATATAAAATTTGTTCGATTTAGACAACTTTGATCTGGGAGGCAATTTTTTTTTGTTGAACAGGGCTGTACGGCCCTTGGCACACGGATCGAGGCAAAAAAATAAAAAAATTGCAAAAATTTTGGGAAAAAATGTGGTTTTTGGCTGCGACGGTTAGGAAAACCGCTGGCGATCACCGAAACCGCTAGCGGCTGCGGTAAACCGTCGACGGTTATCGTCTGCGGTAAACCGGCGGCGGTTACCGTCTGCGGTCTCGCAGACCGCCAGTGGCTCTATGGCCGCTGCGGCTCCACCTCCGTCGGCCGCCTACGCTCAGCCGCTCGCCTGCGCTCGTCCTCCACCACGGCAATGGTGCTCCGCCCTCCCTCCGCCCGACCACCGCTTGGCTGCCGCTCCGCCAGCGGTGCGGGGGTGGTGCGGGATTTTTAATTTTTATAAAATTTTTTTAATTTAAAAACTAATAATTTTTTCATGCATTTCAGAGGGCCTGGTGTTTTTTCTCCGTAACTTGAGCATACGGACGTATTTTTTCGATCTAAAAAATGTGCCGGAAAGCTGGTTCCGAGACGGAGATATTTGTTTAGGCTTTTTTGAGTTTTGATGCAGTTTGGTTTCCTATTTTGGCAGTCAAAGCTGGATGTTCTATTTTGCACTCCAAGAGGCGTATCTTGAGCATCTGATCTCCAATTTTGGACTTCTTTATATCACTGGAAAGCTCTTTCTATGCTCTTTCTAGTGATGCTAGTTGTTGTTCTAGATTCTGTTCCAGGCACATCCTATTCAGTCTTTTGCTTTTTAGCATTCTGGTGGATATCCTATTTGTTTCAGGTCTGGATATCGATTTTGTTGCTTCAGTTGCTTCGTTTTGGGCTCTACCTTCTGTTGTTTCAGCCTTATGTCATTTCTGATCATTGTTGATATTCATTGTAAGCATTTTTATGCAACGCACTAAGATAAAGTGCCACTCTTGCGTTTTGAGATCCTTTTCATCATTGTGATTCATTGTACTCGCACTATTATATAAAGTGCCATGGGGGGGATAGTTGTTTACCGCTTATAGGACATCTTTCTCTTTTTTTCTCATGTAGTGTCGATGACACGTGCCTTTATTGGTGTTTGTACCTCACTCTCGATGTGTCTGGTTCCTGTGTTGTAGGAGATTTTTTTGGCCCACCTTTTCAGTTGCCTGTCACCTCACCTGCATTAACGGGGGGTTATATTATTGTTCTATGCTTCTTTGGTTGATGGTTCGTTGGTGTGAGCTATGTATTTAGTACCTGATCCTACATACTAGGCGATTGCAGTGGCTGGCTACCTATGCATTTCGGTGAGATGGATCATCTACCATATAGACACGCTCGGTTCATGCCTTCTATTTCCATGGAGGTTCTACAGATTAGCATTTTGACAAAGTTTTGCAGTTCTTCATGCTTCAGTGATTCTCTTCTGATCTCTTTGTTCCTTCTTCTGGAACATTCTTTGCTATCTCTTTTTGGAGTAGGGTTTTTCCCATGTGGTTTTCTCTATTTCTCCTCTTTATAGAGATTATGTTGTGATTGGGTACCTGATCAGGCCTTGTTGCCAGGACCCAATTTTCCTGCTTTCATATCTGTGCTAGGTTAGCTTACCTCCTGAGCTTCGCTTAAGGGGGGGTGTTAGAGTAATTATTTGTTTGCACTTATTAATTAAATCACTTTGATTTAATTAATTAAGTTGCCTATTACTCTATTTTTCTTAAGCTATCTTGTAGGTGCATATAATTAAATTTTTATTAATTATATTGTGCAACCTAGCTTTTTAGTTTAGGGTTTCTATCTCACCTTTATAAGGATGAGCATTGTACTTTCTTCATTATCTCTTATGCATTTTTCATTTCAGAGAAACTTTTCTTCTATCTCCATTTTTTAGCAAACCCTTACCTCTTCTTGTCTTTTTCTTCTGTGACAGGTTTTTGCATGCAGGGATTCGAAGGCTTTGTGGATTTGATTGGCTTATTTGCTCAAATCCTACAAATAATTCTTTGCATTTGGAACATTGTTACCACTAATGATATTATGACTAACATGCTTTTATCTTTTATTTGTTTTGTCATCTGTAATTATTTTAGATAAACTCGAAAACAAATATATTTTCAAATCATAAAATTATAAAACCCATCTTTTAAAGCTAGATTGAATTTTGATGTGTTATGAGCTAAGATATATATAAATGTATGAGAAGTTTAAACTAGCTGAATCTATTGGGATAGGTGGTATTATAATGGATAGTTTTAAGATTCATTTGAAGAATATAAAGGGGCATGAGTGATGTAGGTCATTAGACAAAACAATATCTTCACAGGAAATGAAATTAGGAGCAACAAGAGTTGCAAGTGGAATAAAGATGAATGGAGTGTTGAAAGAAAATAAATATTCTACCAAAAAAGCATTTGTTGTGGTGGGAATCAACACTACTTTTAGTAATAGAAAATGACACGATTGTATCCAACACACTTAGATGCCATAAGTTCAAGAACTACACTCAATTAAAACACTTGTAACAATTGAAGTTTTTAAATTTGAACATTACTATGTCTTGTTTGATGCCTACGAATAAAATGGTAAATGGGAAATGAGAATGGCAGGGGCAAAGCTGAAGAAGTTGGAGGAGGAGAAGGGAATAGTGATAAGGTTTGTGATTGGGCATAGTTCTACACTAGGTGGCATTTTGGATCATGCAATTGAAGAAGAAGATGCAAAGCATAATGACTTCCTTAGACTCAAACATGTTGAAGGCTACCATCAACTCTCAGCAAAGACCAAGATCTACTTCTCTACAACACTCGTTAAATGGGATGTTGATCTCTATGTTAAAGTAGATGATGGCATGCATGTCAATCTATGTACATTATCATCATTCATGGTTTAATGTAAATAGTATATTTTATGTTATAATTTGTTTAGATAGTTCATGTCTTTGTTTTTTGGCATCTAAATAGTATATTTTATGTTATAATTTGTTTAGATAGTTCATGTGTTTTTTTTTTGGGTAGAACTTATTTGTTGTTTTCATTTGAGATGGGAAATTCTACATAAAAAGCTATTGCCATTTTATATGTCATTTAAAGTTGATATCTATCTTAAAAATCTAACATTTTTTTACATTTGTGTAATATTTTATTCCAAAGATAATTGAGAATTCATTGAGTCTTCAAGAACTAGGTAAAAGGTATTTGAAAAGGTGATAACTTGGCCTTATTCTTTGGAAAGTTTGGAAGTTTGTCAAAGGAAAACTAAATTTTGACCTACTAGGATTTCTAGGCCTAAGTTAGGGATATTGATCCTTTGAAGGTGTTGGGGCCTTGAAAGTGCATGAATCTTAGTGGTTTAGTCCTAGAAATGTTGAATCAAGTCTAAGCTTGAAGTCTTGAAACCTTTTTACTTGTTTTTCCTTAATTGGCCTAGTTGAGGGCAAGTGTCCCTAAAACCATATTTTGATCCAACTTTGCCAAGAGCCCTAGGAAAAGGGAAGAACCTTAGGAGAGTGGAGTTCACTTGGATAAGTAAAGGTCATCATTTGGAAATGGTTGGTAACCAAGTCATCATCTTGAAGTGGGTTTCAGTACCCTTAGATGTTTAAGAACCAAGTGGAAAAATTAGGTTGTGTGCTCTACATCAATAAGGTTCATTAGACCTAGGTGTGATAGCTAGGGTGTAGGAAGTCACAATGTATTTGGCCTAAAATTCAAGGCATACCTTACCATAGAGCAATGATAAACTTAAGGGATAAGTCTCTAGCTTAGGTAAGGGTCCCTAGCATGGAATTTCTAAGGGATATCCCATTTAACAAGTTGGGAGTATTAGAAAGTATTTTGCATGTAGTTGAAGTTTGAATTATATAGGTTTCTGAATGCAACCTTAAGGCTTAAGTTTCCCAAATTAGGTAAATGACTTATCCAAAAAATTCTTAGTAATATAAAAGTTTTAAATACCCTAATACACCCCCAAAAACTAGTTTACCAAATACCAAGAGCCTATCTCTAAGGTAAACTAATCATCCCAGCCTATTAGGTCTACAAGCCCTAATTAGCCCTCAAATGTTGTCCTCTTGCAAATTTCTCCACATTTTTCCATAACATCAAGAAAATAAATTGAATACTAGAATACACTTTTGGCTTCTATATAACATATCAAAGGATGAGGTATGGTTTTTTTGGACCAAGTCTCTGCTGTTACATTGTGGGCCACTTTTTAGGCATAAAAACCCCTCCATTTACAAAGGAACTATATGGAATAACTATTTCCCAAGCATACAACTTGGTAATGTATCTTAATATGATCCTAAAGTGAGGATTCTTTAATTGTATTGAATGCATCAACTCTCTATATGTTTTTTTTATGAAACCCTCACCAAACAAGGCCAAAAACTAGGGCCTCTTCAAATCTGACCAAGAAATCACTTCTAGGACCTATTAGTTGATCCTAAACCATGTTTATGATGATTTATTTGACTATTTTACATAAAACCATGGCCTCCTTTAGGCAGATATCATGCTGCTATACCGATGACATCAAATTTAATGCATTTTCATGCACCCAAGCACTCCAAACTTGTCTAGTCGGATGATCATTGGTGTAGGGTACCGAGGAAAATAAATAGGTTTCATCATAGTTTTGAAATAGGAACAAGGTTTCAAAATGATTTAATAAGACCCAAGATGTAAGGTCAATTAGACTCTAGGTGCCATTATAAGCTAGAGTGCCAAATTGAACCAAGGGGTCAAAAATGAGCAATATAGGCAATTTTTCAAGGTAAAAAGGATTTTTATGTTTCTTAGAAGGTTGTAAAGGTACTTAGGGTCATTAGGTTAAGTTTTAGGTGTCTAGGAGTTAAAATGTCAAAAATTGCAAAAAATTGCAAAAGTTTTCAAAGTAAAATTTCAAAATGCTGACAACTTTGCAATTTTGTTGAAAATCCAAATGTACATTACAACCGCCATTTGAAATGTGGTTATAAAATTTTTAATGGAATCTTATATGTATTATATGACTGTACAAGCCTCGGTGGGTGATGGTTGTACAGATTTGATGTCTTTTGAAGCAATAAAAACATGATTTTTTGTTGTTTTTCTTATTTTTTGCTATTATACAGATGTTTACAAATTGGAACATGTAAAAAAATGATATTTTTTGATAGGTATTTGAAGTATATTTCATTTTTTTTTGGTTTGAGGTTTTCATCTATTGATTTTTGTAAGATATTGCCATTTTACTGAGGGTTGCTTAGGTAAGCTTGAAAATTGACTAGATTGCACTTATGACCCTCTAACTTGCAATCCAATGGTGGGATCTTGATGCCATTTGGTGGGAAGAAATTTAGGGGTGTATTCTTACATATGGCAGAGTTTTAGGGGTAGAAAATTTTGTATACTATTTTTGCTTGCAGGAACTAGGCTAAACATCATCATGTGTTTAGCCCAGTTTTGAAGAGAAATTGGTGTAAAACTCTCAAACTTGCTATAATGACCTAGGTGAAGGGTGGAATGCATTTTTGGCATGGTGAGGAAGATTCCCAAGTGGTTATGTTGATTTTATGACTCCATCTCTTGACACTTGCCTTGGACAACCAGCCTAATTAAGCCTATTAGGACTGTGCACCTAGTTGATGTTTGGGTATGCTAGAGTTGGATCAGCCCATGAGTCTTTGGAATCTTCAAAAGTATAGAAAAGGGTATCCAAAAAGGTGTTTTTTTTGCCACATTATTTGGGGAGTATGGGAGTTAAGCTTTGAAAACTAAAAACAAAACTACTAGGATTTGTAGGCCTAGATTTGGGAAATAGGTCTATTGGTGGTGTGGGAACCCTAAAAATAGATGAATTCTAGTGGGATAGGACTAATTACGACAAAAAAAAGTCTTTGTTTGAACCCTTGAAAGCATTTTGCCTAATTTTCCCTATTTGGTCTAATTGAGGGCTAGTGTCCCTAAAGCCTTATTTTGGCCCAAGTTTTCTAATAACCCTAGGGAGAGGGTAAGACCTTGGAGAAGTGGAGTCAACTTGAAGGGATGGAGGTTAGCATTGGGTAAAGGATGGAAACCTTGTTTGGCATCTTGCAGTGGGTTGGGTGCTACTAGGCACTTAAGAAGGTTTTGGTGGATTAAGGCTATAGACTCTACACCAATCATCTACATCCTCTAACTATTCCCTACATTAGTATGCATAATTACATATGATACATGTTAATAATCCATCCCCAAGTCATATTTAGAACAAAAAGGGGATGGTTACATCACTTTGCTTGAAGGAAACATGTGCAGGGCACTAAGGCAAATGGATAGTAGTTCTAGTTTTGGATTTGGAACATTAATAAGATTAAAATGTAAGGTCAATTGGGCTTTAGATGCCATTATAAGTTAGAGTGCCAAATTGTACCAATGGGTCAAAAATAAACAATTTTGGTGTTTTTTCAATGCAAATAGGAGTTTTGTGATCCTTAAAAGGTTTTAATAGTCCTTAGGGTCATTTGGTCAAGTCCTATCTTTTCCAAATTTGTTTGTATTCTTGTATATCAAATAGACCTAACAAAGGAGACATAAACATTGTTTTGTTCACACCTCTTACTCAACTTGGTTCACACATAGCTTTAGAGTATAGAGTGGAACTTATTACAAGGCCAAATCCAAAAAATCACTAAGCAACAATGAATTATTTTAATAGAGCAAGTTGAGATAGATTTTCTAATCATTTGAGGTATATTTATATACTTTGTGATATCTTTATTCATATGAACAAGAATTGCACAAATGTAGAAGTCTCTAATTAGAGTTTTGAGACTAGTTGGTGGGAAAAATGGTGTGGATTATTCCTATAACACAATTGATACAACCAAGGGGATCATCAAGTCTAAAATACACAATAGTTTGAAGATATACGTGCTAATATGCACCATCATAATCATAAATATGATTAGTAGATGCAACGTTCCCTCCATTATCTTAGATACTATCCCAATCTAGTGGTTTTTACAAAGTTCATAGAGACATGCAAAGGTATCAAAGGGCCTCCTCAAATACATCATGAGATTTCCTATACTTTAATTTATTGATAGACAACCATGGTAGAGTTGTCATCATACTAATAGGAAAAAGCATCAACCTCCAATTTAGGTGTTATACCAAATTTGAAACTGATAAGCCAATAGGTGCTTGTAACTTGGTTTATATTTTGGTTTTCATGTTTTTTTTACCTACTCAGGCTAGAATAAACAACCCTTTGATGAGAAGTCCATGGTTGTCAAAGAAAGACACCATTTTGTATTCTAAAGGCACTTTATGCAATTTATAAGCAAAAGTTGCTCATTAGGCAAATTTGGGAGTTTTATTTTTTTTGGTCAAGAAATTGTAGGACTAATTTTTTTTAGCTGGTTTTAGGTATGTTGGAACCTTTTCCAAGTCCTAGAAGTGGAATCAAGTGAATAATGTAAAAATTGCACTTTTGTGCAAAGTTGCATTGTTGAAAGTTGTAAAAGTTGCTCAAATTTGCAACTTAGTGGGAAAAGGGTTATAACTATTAAAATATTGGCTCTAACCATTAATATATACATAGAAGATATATATACCTCATCTGTGAGGTCTGGAGGGCATTAATCTACAGATTGGAAGAAGTTGCAAAGAAAGAAATTCAATTTTCAAGTCACTTTTACTGTTGTTTGCATGATGCATGAAATGTATGAACCTTTAGACTAGATGTGATGGATTTTTGAGATAGATAATTGAATCAGATTTCTTTTTCTTTTGCTCTCATCATTCTACGTGTTTTCTAACTCAAGTTATTGCATTTTTAGTGGAACTAGGTTTTTAGGACAACATTTTGGTGCACACAACAAAAATGGGCTTCTAATTGCAATTTCCTTGGTTGAAATTTCAAGCCCACTTGGAAAATGGTAGTTAGTAGGGTCCTTCTTAAGATTCTAGTGTTTCAAGACTGGAGGATGTGTTTTGTGATTTTTCCAATCAAGCCCTAGGTCGAGTGCCATGAAGGATTTGACCTCTTGTAGCATGTTGATTTGTGAATGGTATGAATTTGTGAATTGGTGAAGGGCCGAGAATTTGAAAATATGTTATTATAGTGTTTCTAAACCTTTTCCAAGTCATAGAAGTGGAATCAAGTGAAAAATGTAAAAATTGCACTTTTTGTGCAAAGTTGGATTGTTGAAAGTTGTAAAAGTTGCTCAAATTTGTAACTTAGTGGGAAAAAGGGTTGTGGGATCAAACTGTCTATTCTGTTAGCTCTAAGTGGCCAAGTAAACCCTAGCCCCAAGCTTGTCCTATCTTTTTGAGCACTTGAACATTCTTAGGTATGCCAAACCAAAACATCCTTAAGGGTCACTAAATGCCATAGGGCAATGATCTTTGACGAGGCATATCTCAGAGCTTATGTGATGTGTGGATGTGATTCCAAGTCCTATAGGACCATGTTGTGGAGACTTACAATAAAATATCTTTATTTTTGGAGATCTTACTCTATTTTGATTTTGTGACACCATCTCGGGTGATGCTAAAACTCATAGTTTTGGCCAGTACAAAGTTGCCAACTGCCAAATCTCTGTCACTATTCGTTGTGGGATCAAAGTGTCTATTCCGTTAGCTCTAGGTGGCTAGGTAAACCATAGCCCCAAGCTCATCCCATCTTGTTGAGTTCTTGAACATTCTTAGGCACGTCGAACTAAAATGTCCCTAATGGTCACTAAATGCCATAGGGCAACAATCTTTGACAGGGCATATCTAGGAGCTTATACAAGGTATGGATGCAATTCTAGGTCCTATAGGACCATGTTGTGGAGACCTACAATAAAATCTCTCACTTTTTGGAGATCTTACTCCATTTTGATTTTGTGATGTCATTTGAGGTGATGCTAACACTTGTAGTGTTGGCCAGTTCAAAGTTGCCAACTACCAAATCTCCCTCATTGTTCATTGTGGGACCAAACTGTCTATTTTTTTAGCTCTGGGTGGCCAAGTAAATCCTATCCCCAAGCTTTTCCTATCCCATTGAGCACTCGAATGTTCTCAAGCATGCCAAACAAAAACATCCCTAATGGTCACTAAATGCCATAGGGTAGTGATCTTTGACAGGGCATATCGCAAGAGCTTGTGTGAGGTATGGATGTGATTCTAGGTCCTCTAGGACCGTGTTGCAAAGACCTACAATAACATCTCTCACTTTTTGGAGATCTTACTCCATTTTGATTTTGTGATGCCATCTCGAGTGATGTTGAAACTTGAAGTATTGGCTAGTACAAAGTTTCCAATTTCAAAATCTCTCTCACCTTTCTTTGTGGGATCGAACTGTCTATTTCATTAGCTCTAGATGGCTAGGTAAATACTAGCCCCAAGCTTGTCCCATCCCATTGAGCACTTGAACATTGTTGGGCATGCTGAACCGATATGTCTCTAAGGGTCACTAAATGCTAGAGGGTAGCAATCTTTGACTATGGCAGTTGGATATGTCATCTCATCCAATGATAGAGACTCATGATAGAAGGTAAAGGGTGATCATACACATCATTTTGGACATGTTATTTTCTTATGGTAATAAGTTAATCCTTAAATCTTTCTACTTTATCCCATGCCCTATTTTGATACTTCTTCAACTTGGGTTTTCCACATCTAATATTCCCCTAACGATAAGGCTTGAAATTCCTACCAACAAGGCTTCATACTCCATTGTTGTATTTGTTTTGTTTTATTCTAGTTTAAAAGAATAAGGGAATTTATCACCTTGTGGTGATATCAACACTACACCAACTCCTATACTATTGGATGAATAGATACCATTGAACTCAATATCTTATAGGGAATCCTTATTATTAAGTTTAGATTCAACAACCTCTTCCCCTCCTAAAATAATGTAGTTAGAAATTTAACACCTATTGCATAGAATTTGGGCTCGGGGATCTTCTAATGAAAATAATGTACACAGACTTTCCATTTGGTTGGAGTGTCACAATTCCATTACCCACTAGTATAGTATCTTGGGACCAATCCAATTTAACTTTTCCTCCTAGGTCCCTAAAAAAAATCTTTCTCGATATGTCATTACTAACTAGGATATTAGGAACCAAAATAGTTACCTTTGGTGTCTTGCTTGGATGAGTGGCTAATGCAAATTGAGCAATTTTTATTTGTTTTACTAGGGTTTTTTTTTTATAATCCATAAAAGACCATTTACCAAAGATTTAAGTTTGGGGGAGGGGGGTGGATCTAAGTATTTTAGAACATACAAGGCATTGTGTTGTCAGAGGCCCTAGAGTCAATTATACAATTATTGATCTTATGGTTGTGTATGAACATAGAAATATAGAATGGTTTGAGCTTCATATTTAATGAGAAATATTTGTCACATGAACCAAATTTAGCCTCAAATTTAACAATGGAGGAATGAACTGCATAATTTTGACTAATTTCTAAAGATAAAACATTAGCTAATTATTTATCAACAAATTTAGGCACAAATTGATGACCTATGACATATTCAATCAACTTATCCAATTTGTTAGGGTTCGATCTAAGGTACTCATAGGGGGATTTTTTAACTTTTGGATGACTTAAAAAAGTATGGATTTCTTTAGCAAATGAGATTTTGGAGTCATTGAACTTTGAAATTTATAACCAAAGGTTTGACAAAAATGATTTTTACCTTTGTTCAACTACTTTGGGCACAATGTATTGCCCTGAGTCTTAAGGATATGTTAGCTTCTTGTTAGAATAGTGTATGAAGGATATTCTAAAATTACTAGGATATTGCCCTATGTTTTTACATAAAATTTATATTCAAGATGACAATTTACAAAGTTGACAAACATTTAAGGATTTCCTACATTTTCAACCGTCTCTCGATAGGAATTACCATTGATCTTGGGCAAGATTTCCTTAGCTCCTTTAGGTAGGCTATTTATATTTGCACTTAAGAGGTGGAAGCTCCCCATGGTTAATCCATTGTAGCAATTAGAGTTGAGATAGTGAATTTAGGGGGAAGATTTGTCTCATGTGAAGTTTAAGTTTTCCTAATAGTAGGGTGGGAGTTGACTGGGTTTCCTTCAAAGGAGATGAAGGTCTACTTTTTTCTTTTCTCCTAGACCCTATAAGGTTTGGTGAGAAGTTAAGGTCTTGTAATTATTGAATTGTAGAATCAGGGACACCTTCCTTTTTTTGAGATCTACCGTATTGTCTAGAGAATACAAACTCCAATTTGCCCAACAATGGTTTATAGACTAAGATATTTGGGATTCTTGGTTTCTAGAGGTTATTTGATTTTTTATTTGTCATTGTTGTTGTAGTTGTAGTAGTCTAAGAACATCATCTATATCCTCTTCCTCCCTAATAACTCTACTAGCTCTATGCTAATCTTCTTGAGTTCTCCTAGACTACCAAGCAAGAATATTTAACTGACTAAGAATATCTTCTTTCTTGTCGTGAAAACCAATATTGGGTTCCAACATAGGTATAATATTTTCATGTACATTGTAAAGAAGCTTTGAAAAATCCACAAAACCTATCTCTAACCCAAGGAGAAACCTATTTATTCTTGGAGGAACCCTATTCAAGGGTTGGGAACTCATTTCTTATATGAATCCATACTATTGGAATGTATGCAATAGACTGTGACTGTTTTAGCATAGATTTTACTTGTTTTCAATCTTGTTTGGAGGAAAATCACGTGGCTATTATTATTTTGTTGCATGTTGTAGCTGTCTTATTATTTTGTTTCCATTTTCTATGCATTAGTTATAGTTTATGACCAAGTTTTGAAAGGTTTTGTAAATTTCTTCAAAGATACCTATCTGCTGCCAGTTTTGGAGTTATCTATCATGAAAGGGCTATAAGTCTTGTCTCCAATGTAGAAATTCCATGGTCTTATGGATTTCAAGGTTACAAATCCTAAAGTAATATATTATGCAAGCAAGAGCCCTAAAAGTGAGTGTAAGAATTATTTGACCAAGGCCTAGGTGAGCTAGGCAATGCCCGGCTAGGGACTGTCAATAAAGAAAGAGCTCTCAAGAACAAAGCTTGAAGAATGAAGACTCTCCCTTGTGAGGATTAAAGAGGGGTATGAGGAGGTTCTAACTTGAGGAGGAGGAGTCTTGATGAAGTGTGAAAGGTTTCTTAAAAGTGTGGATAATAGGTAGCCAAGAAACCCTACCAAACCCTCAATTTTTCTATTTTTTTTGTACAACCTATATGCTCCCTAAGACCCTAAAAATCCTTAAGCATTGGTACTATGTATCAATTATTCTTAAGGCTAGAGGTGTTGAAACTCTAAGACAAAGGAGCTATTGGCTCTAGAAATTTGGGTGGAGGCCTAATTAGGGGCTCTCCTTCTAGCCCTTTTGTGAAGAAATCTTGAAATCATGTACAAATCCATTGTTCTTATCCATTCAAGAATAAAACAAGTCTTCCAATAACACCTTAGGACATCATGGAAATCTTGTTTGGACTGGGGAGTTCTATGGTACCCTAGTAGACCTATAAAACCTTTGGAGGGATACTATTCCTAGAAGAGTAAGGGAGTGATGCTACAAGTTTAGATTAGTTAACCTGGTGAGGAGGTTGGGCAAGCTTAGGGGATGTTCTGAGTAGAAAGAGATCTTGATGATCATATTCAAAGAACAAGGGGATAGTATTTATAAAGATGATAGTATAGGAAAATACAAAGGTGATATAGATGATACATATGATGATGAGATAGAAGAACTAGAAGCATTACTGGCTAGGAAATTTCATAAAGGTAAAGGAAAATACAAAGGTGATAAATTCCCTTATAATCTTGATGCTCACATTTAAAGAACAAACAAGATAATGGGTCAAAGATACCTAATGAATATGGATGACAAGGTTGACAAGGACAAAGTGATAAACATAAAATTTATCCAAATTCTCTATTACTGATATGTAATCTTCACAAATCTCTAAATCAATTGAGAATGATGACATATTTCTATAAAGGCCTAAGTACACAACCTTCTTTGAAATTTAAGTTATTTTTTATGTATTAAAAAGAAACCAAGGTAAAGGGGGGCTGACCCCAAGTTACAAGAGTATGGAAACCAATTATATCCATTCAACAATAGTTCATCCTATACCCTTTCTTATCATAAAAGTTAATTCATCTTCACAATAAATATCATAGTGCTTCCTATGTACATCATCATCAAAATTAAGCGTAGTATCTAACTGACTAAGCCAAAAAGCATAATCACAACTCATACTACAAGTTTTGCTATACTTCCTATAGTGCTTCTATTTATACATATTAGCCCATCTAGACATAAAGTTCATAAAAAACCATAACATATCAAAAAATCAAAAACACAACCACAAGGGATAAATCCCCTCTTTTTCCTCTTGATGATTCTTTACAACCCTATCTTCCTCCTTCTTCACAAATTTATCTAGTAGGGTCTTAAACCAATCACCCACCAAGAACGTGTAGAAAGTACACAACCTTCTTTAAAATTTTTGTTGTGAGAATCTCCATATTTTTAGATTTACTAACCAATTCCCTTGGACATAGAGCACATCAATTGAAGCTATAATATTTCCATAATCCATTAGAATTCTATTGAATTTTTGGATTTGATTGTGTGAATATTTATTCTATAAATAAATCAAATTACACTACATGATCCATCACCAAGATGTAAGAGAGACAAAGAGAAGAGAGACCGATTTCTAACTAAGAGGCCATTAAAAAGAAAGGAAAAGGGAGTGGGGGGAGGAGAGTTAAAGAATACAAAAAAAAATGCCAAGGTTGACAAGACCACCTACCAACCTAGGTGACAAAACAAGATTAAAAGATTAAAATAAAAGACTCACTTACCAAAATAATAATGAAACAGACATTAAGATAAAATAAATAAAGCAATCAAATTTAAACAAATAAAAAAGGGAAAAAAATTAAAAATAATAATCAAGCCAATCATGAATAGATAAAAAGTTTCAAAAATTAAAATAAACTAATCAAAACATAATAACCAAATACTAATCTAATTAAAAGTAGCAAAGTACAATAGCAAGAAGAACAAATAGATAAATAAGAATAAAAAGAAAAATAAGAAGAGAAGAAACCTAGAATGTCCTTTCCAAAGATGATGATGCCAATGATGTCTCTTTGAATGCATGTGTATAAGAAAATGAATCAAAGAACAAATGTTATGACACCTAAAATTCTACATAAATATGCTTGTAGTCTATTGAATTTTGTAGCCAATATGAACCCCATATAGAATGTGATGTATGGGTGATGACATAGTACTAGCCTCTAATGAAACCATTGAACTAGATGAACATGAGTTGTCATCAGTATTAAAATTAAAGGGATAGAAGACGAACATTCAAATCTAGAACTATATATTGTGAATTATCTAAATAATTGGTATTGTAATTAGGATGTGAAGTGCCAATATCAAGTTGAAAACCCATATAGTCTACAATGCCCTAATCTGTAATCCATGAACAAAAATATAATAGTGGTGGTGGTAGTCATGGATGTGGTGGTTATGATGATGATGATGTTGAAAATAAGCCCTTACATGAATTTCAATTTCTCTTTGTATTTATTATTTTCCTAATTTGAAGAAGGTGTTTTGATAAATATAGTTACCCATAAATTATTATTTTCAAGTAGAAAAGTGAGGTGTTCAATCTTCCTTTTTGTGCACTAACATTCTCCATGGTCAATTTTCTTACAAAAGGGACATTTAGATATCCTTATAATTGATTTACATTTTTGAGATGAAATATCATTTTTGAAGTCGTAAATTTTATGTTCTTTCTTTCCTTCTTTATAATCTTCCTTCCTTAAGCATATTGTTGCTTTTCATTTTCTATTATTAGAGTTTGTAGCTAAGCACATTTCAAACTACTCTTCTAAACAAAATTTATTTTCTTCCTTGTAAGATATTCGATAAAGTTATCAAGTGAGTGCATAGTCCATGCAACTCTTAGAGCTATTTTTGTAAAATGAAAAGTAAACACAAAAGCTCAATATTCAGGACGTAAAATTTGGAAAGTAAATATAATGGATTAATTAGTCCTCTTTTTGGAAAATTCCAAATATTTTAACTGAAACTTTAAATATTTAAATTTACTAAAGAAGTCCTCCAAATTTGAAGAATTTGATAGCCTAAGACATAAGAGTTTATTTTCAGCCTCATGGCATCTAAGCTCATCAATTATCCCTAAAAACTTTGTTGAAGCATTCTTAAATTTTGTCAGGTGTTTTCAAGTTCTAAATGGGAAACACTAATTCAAATGATATATTTAAATATAAGTAACCAAATTCTTGTTCATACCTACAAAAAAAATTATCCTTAGTTTCACTCGAAGTTGTTTATTCTTAAGTACAAAAATTACTTTTAGCTTTTGATTGTGATAATTGAAAGGTGTCAAAGGTTGTGCAATTACAATAGAATCAATTTAGGTAGACTTAGATTATTTCTCTAAATAATATAGAAATGAAAAACTTTATAAATGCAATAAATGTGAAGAAATGACACAACACACAAAAAATACTTCTTGAGATAGTATGGAAAATATATAACAACCATGTTGACTTTTTTTTTTTTTTGGTTACCGCTCACTTTTGGCACTTTATAGGGAAATTTTATTATTAAACTAAAGGGTACTATAAAATGATACTTTATAATGAAATTATGTAGCCCACCCTTTACATTTGTGACAAAATTTGACTTTTGCAAAATAAAAACTTAACTCAATTTCAAGATGGCAAGCTCATTGCTACAAAATTAATGACCCTTCACAATTTGTTTTTAGCTTCACAATTGACCAATTAAAAAGTAATCTAGTATATAAGATAAATATTTTTTTATTATAACAATACAAATTTATTAGAATAATTTGAAATTAAAGGATATAATTATATGTATCTTTTAAAATGTAATGATATGATATTTTAAAATAGTTTCTAATTTTTTATGCCAATTCAAAATTTTATCACAATACATCAAATTTGAGATTATGACATTGCACTAAAAATAATTACTAACATATAATTAATATTAAAATGTAATATATATTGTTTATTATAAATATATATTAAAATTAAATTAGTTAAAAGAGAATATAATTTAAATAAGATTTGTTCTCATATATTTAAAAAGTTAGTAAATATAAGATATTTGCTTCTATTACAAATTTATTAATAGTTTTAACTTAATATTCTATATTAAAAGTATTTTTTTCTAAAAATTGCATATTAAAATACATATTGCATATTTGAATAAGCTATTAAAATATTAAAATATTAAAAATGGTTTATATGAAATTATTATTATATTAAATTTTTGACTATTAATATTTTTTTCTAAAGTAAAAAAAAGTATTGAATACAGGGAATCATCATTAAAATTTAAAATGATAGGTAGAGATGTTAAGATTTTGTTGAAGCTCAACATTTAGTTTTAATAGGGTTGTTGATGGGTATTTTGTTTACTTGGAAAGTGTTTATAGGTGGGGTGTATAGTTAAGTTAGTCAACTAATGCTCAAGAGTGTTTCTACATTGTGCATATGTTGATTCAACTTCATGACCAAGGAGAAAAAGTGGCTTTATTTTTGTGCACGGATGACTTGAATTATGAAGTAGTTTACTCATTGTCAAACTCCTAGTCAAACTTAGAAATTATGAACATTGAAAAAATTAACGGAGGAAACATATTGTTTAGTAATGTCAATAAATTTATAATGATAAACAAAATGAAAGGTCATTTAGGTAGAAGACTTGAGGAAGAGGGAGGCATTGCACTTGACAAGGTGAAAAAGATGAAATATAGTGGATGACTAGTCTCGAGGCAAGTTAAGAACAAGAACACAAGGATAATATATCTTATATGTAATATTTAAATTTATTTGAGTCATTTTTAATGTCTTTGAGTCCACTTTGTCAAGGTGTAAAGGCTAAACGATCCATTTGTAATAAGTATCAAAATTGTGACATCAGAATGTTGAAAATGTAAAAGTTTCTTAAAAGTTGCAACTTTAAAACTTTGCAAAAAGTACAAAAAGAATTAAAAGTATACAATGGGTTGGTTCGAAAGGTAGTTGGGAAGTTATAAACCACAAAACCACTATAAAGCATTGTAATTATTGTTCCAATTTATTAATGAGAAGAAGGAGAAGAAGGAAACAGTTTGGATCTATTTTGGAGATTTTCTATATTGTTATTTTGATTGGTTATTTTGTTTTCGTGTTGTTTGTAGGAATTGTAAATTCATCTAAAACCTATAAACCATGTATAATCTATATATTTTAATAGTAGGATGAATAATATTACTTATGTTTTTTTTTTGGAGTTTTTCCATGAATTTTTAAAGAAGTTATGAGCATTTCGGTGAAAGTGGTTGTTTGTAGATTTAGGATTCTCTTACTACAACCAGATTGAAGCATTTGGTACTAAAAAATTTGGAATATTAAAAACTTATAAATGGATTCATTGGAAATATATGTGAATAAAATTTCATTTCCATTTCGTTAGAGTCATTTTCATTCATATTTGTTGAAGTTATACATCTCTTAGTGAAAATTGGTTTATACCTTCAATCGAGTTGTAGGTGATGGATTTTTTTTTTGAATTAATAGAAGCCAAAACAAGGGGGCTAGCCCATAATAGAAAAATTGGTTAACTACTAGTGGAAAACTATCAAAATTAAACTAACCCCTATTGCTACTAGAAACAAAAATAAAGTTCACAACCATAATTAAGAGAGTATCAACAAGCTTAAACAAAATGCCTGTTATGAAACTTAAGAAACTATAGAAAAATATTAACAAAGGCATAACAATTGTGCAAGCTAATAAGTCTAGAAACTAGTAGATTAATAGCATAAAAAGAAAAAGGAGGGAGCCCTTAAGATTTCTTGGCCTCTTTCCTTCCCAAGAGGATGTTCACCTAGTCTTCCACTAAGAAGTCAAATATCATCTTAGAGTCCTCTTTAGATAGGTCCCCTTCAACATCCTTGAGTAGGCACATAGTGGTGGTAGCTACATGTGTCACTTTTACCATGAACATGGTCAATAGCTACATTCTCTCCTCTAGCATAGGAATTCTCTCCCATGCCTCATTACTAGCCTTATGCAGACCACCTAGATCACCATCAGTATCGGTCTTTGTAGTATCTTGCACACTCAGGGGGTTAGTAGAATTTTCAAAAATAGCCTTAACAAGTCAGGAGATCATTATGGAGGAAGACATCCTATCTATTATATTGGGGAACTGACCCTTTTTTAGGTCCACACACCCTAGATCAACTATCATCGAAACATGCTACACTTCCTTATTCTCCTTTCCTTCACCTAAATCCAACCTAGAGGAGTCTAAAATCTCCTCTTCCACATCCTCCATAGCTCCCACCCCTAAGTTTACAACTTTTTCTTTCATCCTCCATTTGGGGCAGCCTGAATACTCTGAATCTGACTCCTCCTATGAGGCTCCCTCCTTCAACTTCCTCTTAGCATTAGATTTTTCTAACCTCCTTGACCTCCTCCTACCCCCTCTCCCCTCATCCTCTGACTCCACCAACTCATTCTCCTTCCCTTTATCCTACCTCCCTCTTTTACCCATGGGGGAGGGATTCAATAGGGGGCTCTAAGACCCATGATCCTAAGGAGAACCATTTGAGGCTAGGGGTTTAGATGGGTAGGAATGTCGATTTCTAGAATCTTACAGGGGGCTAGGGTGATGTGGAATTGATACAGCTTGAAAATTATACCTTGGTGTAAAATGGTAAAATTAACTACCTTTTTCATTTTTTCTTTCACATCAACTATAGTATCCTCTAACTCATGTAGTAGGAAGGAAGGAAGCGAAATCAAATCCTAGTTGTGAAAATGATTAAGGAGAGAAAGTGATAGTAGTAGCAAACTCCATACCTTCCTTCGAGGGTAAAATATTTCGTCAAAACCAAACAAACCTCATTCCATGGGTCAGGAACCTTCTCCTAGATGAAACCACCTCTATGCCAAATCGGTTCCTCATGAGCCACAAAGAAACATTGCAGGCTTGCATCATCTATCACCCTCATCACCCTCTACCATTTCCTACCCTTCATGGCCAAGCCTATCACCAGAGCAATCATCTCCTCCAAAATATAAAAAAAGATACCATTTATGGTAACTCTATAGTTCTCCTAGGATTTAAAAGAAATGCATAGAGAAATTCTTCTCATGCCCATTAAGTACCTCCATAAATGAGACAAAACCACCCTCCTTCAATAAGTACCACACTACAGGCTTCCTCATATTTTCATCAATCACAGCCAGTTGAATGTGCATCAAATCACCACCCATCTCTGCAATTGTTTCCTCTCCTCTCTTTCTCTTCAGAGTCTAGACACAGTTTCTAAAAAAGTCTTAACACTTATGTAGAAAAACCCAAAAGCAAAGATGGTAATCACAATTAATAGGAATAATGAAAATAACCAACTTGGTAAGAAAGATCACGTGTCAGCAGCCATGATCTTTCCCCCACCCATTTCCATCATTCCCAATGCACATTAAAACTTTAAAAAATAATTCCTTTCTCTGTACAATGTACAATGACACATTTAGGGAAATAAATAAAAGATCCCCCATTTCAAACTTCCAATTTTTGGGTGATGTATATTTATTATCACCCATACTCAATTCTTTACTCCTTACCACTTGTACTTCAAGGACATGTCGTCCTCACCAGCTCAATAGCATAATACAAAATAACTAGCTAGGACTCACCATTTCTCACTTTGTGGTTCACTAACTCCCTTACCAACTTTGGCAATGTGTTCACATTCCTGCAACATCTAATCCCCTTCACCTTTAATCCAATCACTACCATTCTATCGGCCACACTATTTCCCTCCAAAAATTGTGATTCAAATAAAACCTATTCAGAATGGTTAATAGGTACCTTATATCATCAATCACACATTTGATAGCCCACCCCTCCCTCATATTACCTTTGACAGTCTCAATAATTATTTTAGAATCTCCTTCAATTTGCACATCCCTCCAGGCCACACTTATGACCAATTTTAAGCCCCAAAATAGAGCCATCAATTCCAGTATATTGTTTAAAACTTTCCCTAACTGACCAATATATGCCAACAACATCCTTCCCTTACTATCTCTCCACCCCTTGAACCCTCCTTTCTAGTTGCTCCATCAAAATTGAGTTTGACCCAATTAGCAGGCGTGGGTTTCCATCGAGTTCTCTTTCTAGCCAAAAGATTAGAATTATCAATTTCCATAATCCCTTCCGCTAATGACCAGCACTTGACCGCTCTGACCTCCAAGGTAGAAGGGTGAAATGCTAGTTTCCTCCACTTGCTACAAATAATATTCTCGACTATCAATTTGTAGATCCTTTCCACCATGGCAATCTCCTCTCTCTCCTCATTCCTGAGTACCATGTTATTTTGCTCTTTGCAAATACCCGAAGAAAAATGGGGGGTAATGATCTTCCATAGACTGATAAGGAGGGGGTGCATAAAGGGACCCTATGAGTTCATCATCAATCGCCCCATGTCCACATTAAACACCCAATTCACCTCCAACATTTGAATAATTCTCCCCCACACCTTTGATGCAAACCTGCAATGCAAGAATAAGTGGTTGTTATTTTCTTCCTCCCTCTTACACATGTGACATATATTTGGTAATTGAAACCCCTACATCATCAATTTGTCTATAATGAGAATTTTCCCATGAATGGTGGTCCACTAAAAACTATTGATCTTTGGAATTAAGTGACTAAACCAAACATTCCCCCAGTCATTAGGTTCAAGGGTTTTGTCAACCATTATTTTGTAGGTAGATTTAATTGAGAACCACCCCATCGAGGTAACCTTCCAAATAAACTCATCAATCTAGCCCCTTCCTAAGATTTTGTACTCTTCCAACAAATAATTAAGCTCATCTATTAGCTCCCTACTAGCCATAACATTCTGTTGTAGCTTCACCATTTTCCACTTTCTTCCCTACCAAATAAAATTAGCCACTATTCCACCCCTTAGTCCCATAGGTAATACTAGAGATATCCAAACTTTTATTTTATTAAAGGTTTATCTATAAGCCATGGATCCTCCTAGAAATTAATTTGGTTACCATTCCCTAGGGTTCTATTTCTCACAATATTTCCCCAAATTTTAGAGCCCATAAGAAAATCATTTCTCTAGGTGTAGTGAGAGAACATCATATTTCAAAGGTACTTAGCTCTCATTATATTACACCAATTAGATTCTCCCTCCATAAAGTTCCATCCCATCTTAGTGAGAAGCATATTGTTTAGATCAGTTATCTTCCTTACTTCCAAACTTCATTTCTGCTTTGGTTTATAAACTGTTTCCTAGCCGACTAAACTTATTCTAATCTTCTCACTCCCTCTAGACCAAAGAAAATCACATTGAATTTTCTCTAGTTTATTAGTCATACATCAAGTAATTTTAAGTAAGAATAGGAAGTACACCAGTAATCCTTGGAGGGAGGAAATCAACAATTGCAGCTTGCCCACACTACTCATGGTTTTACCTTTCCATCCAATCATCTTTTTCTCCATTCTTTCTACAATCCCATTCCCATTCCAAAAGTTGTTACTCATGTATTTCATAGTTCATGGGAGACCTAGATTAGTATTTGGTAACTTAGCAATGTTGTAGTCTAAAATATTAATAATCCTTCATTGTAGGTTGGGGGGTATTAAAGAAGAACACTTTGCTTTTATTGAAATTGATCTTTTAACCCACATTCACTACATATGTCTCCAACACTAACTTCCAAGATCTGGCATCACCCACCAAGGACTCCCCACTAAGAAAGGTGTCATCCAAAAATTGTTGAATCACTTTAGAAGGTAGTGAGGAAGTAGGTTTAATGCCTTTGATTCCCAAACCCCCCTCCAACTTTCTCATGAAAGCTCCTCCCAAGACTTCAGCAACCATAATAAATAGCTAGGAAGAGATAGGATCACCCTACCTAAGTCCTCTCTCCCCTCCAAGATTTCCCCAAGATGACCCAATAACCATTATAGAATAGCTAATAGTTTCCACCATCGACATCACCAATCTACTAACCTTCTGACTAAGGCCTATCCTTTCCATAAGTTTATACAAGAAAGTCCAATTAATCCTATCATAAGCTTTAGAGATGTCATGTTTCAAGGTGATACTAGGATTACCACTTTTCTCCATAGAGTGTAAGACTTCATGCATTGTTATAGTAGCATCTAGGATTTGTCGCCCTAGGAAAAACCTACTCCAAGTTTTCCCTATGAACTTATGCAATAGTGACTTAAACCTATTCACCAAAATTTTAGAAAAAATCTTGTAAGTAGTTTTACATAGACAAATCAACCTAAAGTTAGAAAGGATCACTAGGTCTTTCACCTTTGGAATCAGTATAATGAAATTTTTATTGAGTTTTTTAAGTAGCTTCCTAGCTCTAAAAAATTCATGGGCCACCTAAAGGAGGTCCAACTTGATAAACTCTCAGAAGTACTAAAAGAACATTGACAAGAAACCATCTGGTCCTAGGGATTTATAAGCTTTCATAGAGGATACTACTCTATAGACTTCCTCCTTGGTCACCATTTGAACTAACTCCTCATTCTCTTTATCTGAAATCACCATGGGCATAGCATCAATCAACCGTTGCCTATCCTCCTTTCTAAAGTCTCATTTCTCTTCCAGGTAAGAGTATTTGAAATAAGCCATCGCCTAGTTCCCTATCTCCTTATGCTTAAATAACTTCACATCATTATCATCTTTGATGTTGTCAATTGTGTTTCTATGTTTATGATATAAGGTAGATCTATGAAAAAATGTAGTATTCCTATCACCCACTTTGAGCCATAAGAACCTAGATCTCTGCTTCCAGTAAGTCTCCTCCCTGATCATCATTCCCTTCCAAACTTTTTTGTAATTATCCTCCTCTTAAATAATTTTATCCATGGGTATGCCTTCCCCCATAGATTTTTGGAGCTCAACTAACTTCCCTTCCACCTCTACCTTAGTCTTGAAGATATCACCAAAATAATTTTTCTTCCAAGGTAGCACATTTTGTCTTACATTCTCCAGCATAAGAGAGAGTCTATACATTGCTATCCCTTCAATCTCGATCCCCCATCACTCACCCACCCTAGAGCTGAAGTTAGGATGGGATTGCCACATTGTTTCATATCTAAAAGGTCTTGGGCCCCCCAGGGAGTCTTCCTTTGAGATAAAAAGGATAGGGGTGTGGTCCAAGATCATCCTAGGTAGTCCCGCAAGAGAGGAGGAAGTTAATCTTTCCCATCCTACTAGGACCAAAAGTCTATCTAGTTTGACTTGAATAAGGTCAACACCCTTCCTATTATTTGACCATGTGAACTTCACTCCTCACATCTCCATATCCATTAAAACATTATTATTTATAAAATTAGCTAGATCCTTCATATTATCATTAAAATCTATCATACCTCCAATTTTCTCTAAATGGTATAAAGGGGAGTTAAAATCTCCCATGCAAAAGGTGTTCTTATTTTGAGAGAGAAAAATAGATAGCTCCACCCATAAGTTGTATCTTCCATTTCTAGTATTAGGATCATACACATTAACAATATTCCAAATCTTATCTCCCATGTTATGTTTAGTTATAAAATAGAATTTAGAACTATAAATTTAACTTTCATTACTAGCATCTAGGTTTTTGAAGGTAGCCACTCCTCCTGATGCACCTTTTACTTCACTGTAACAAAATTTCACTCCTAGAAAAACATAACTTGCAATAATCTTCAAATTAATCATAGTCATTTTAACCTCCTAGATGAACAGGATATCTATTTTCTAGTTTGCTAGCTATTTTTTGAGGGAAAACTACTTATGAGGGTAGTTAAACCCCATCATGTTCCATGATAGATAATCATTTTCTACCTTTTGACAGGGATTCTAGAGTGGGCTACCTGACACTTGCCACTTTCCTTGCCATCTACTTTGCTCTCTTACTCTGTTTTCTAGACTTCCCTACATCCAACTTAAATTCCACTACCTTCTCAAGTTTCCTTGATACCTTTGTCTATCTTCTTTGAGTTTACCACTTCCCTTCCATATCGTCTAGCTAGGCTAGGGAATTCACCATCTTGTTTGTTCATCCTCATTCTAGCAAAGGACTCTAGTGACCTCCCCCTCCTTCAAGTCATTCACCTCACTATCCTCCAAGGCCTTATCTATGTTCCCTCTAAAAACCTCATCGATCACTAGGTTCCTTGAAGGGGTAGCAAGGAGCTCCTCAATGCCTTACATAAAGGGAAAAGAATCAATTTCCCCTTCCTCCAACCCCCCCCAACTCCCCTTCTTGTGTGTAAAGTGTCTCTAAGTCCCAAACCAAATAAGACTTCCCCTCTAACTCTTCCATCATAACCCTCCCAATCATAGCATGAGGGTTATCTTCTTGCTCCTTCTTAGGAAGGGAAGTCAATCCCATCTCCATTTCTACTTGATAAATCTTCACTTCTAGATCCTTCCTAGGAGGGGGAGTCACCACCTTGCCATCTCGATCAAGATAGCTAGCACTCACCGCCCTTGAATCCAGAGGAGGAGCCCCCCATTCTATTTCACTCTCTATATTGTCCTCAACCATCATATCTGGATTCTTACAATCTACAATAAAATTTCCAAATGATGAGAATTTCTGACAAAATAACCATGCATTCTCATAAATGATGGGTTGAATCTTCTTACCCCACTTTGAGTTTAGTGCAATAGATTTAGGTAAGGAATTTCCCACCACCACATTTATACTAAACCTCATGAAGAGAAAATGAGACCACTGCAAAGTTACCATACCCACAGCTACAAAGTGCCTAAAAGAAACTCCCAATGGATTTTAGTATCCTCTCATCCCAAAACTCAAGTGGAAGGCCCGATAAATTAATCCAAACTAGAGCCATCTTATTTAGTTCTTTCGTCAGATACCACTTTGCCACCACTAGGCTATGCTTCCCATATGACCAAGAACTAACCATCACCATTTTCATATCTTCTACTACTTTAAATTTTAATCAAAATAGGCCCCCTCAACATGGCTGAAACCATCACACTCCCCTTCAACTTCCATCTCTAGCTTACCCACGTCCAAACCATCTCTATCAATGGGCAGAAGGAAACAAATCTAACTATGAGGTAGAGCTTCATATTAGCTGACACACTATCAACCAAGCTATTTGGTACCACTATTTCCACCCCCTCCTCACCACTGATCACTCTAGGAGCTTCCAACTGGGTGTTAGCTACTTTCTCTCCAAGAAAAACTTCCTTCCAACCTAGAGTCCTTGTATGACTCACTTGAATCTCTTGGCCCACCAATAGAGAATTTGTATGGCTCATTTAATCTCTTGGCCCACAAATAGAGCCATTGACTCCACCAACACCCCCCAATAGGATGAACAATGTCAACATTCCCTTGGGTAACCTCAGTCGTAATCAAAACAAGATGCAAGTCTGGGTAGGGATTCAAGACTAGGCTTGGCCCCTCTCGAGCATCTACACTCATCCAAATTCAAAATATCAATTGATCAGGAAATGAATAGTTGCAAAATTGTGATGAATTTTGTTAGAATAACTAAGAGAGGGGGTGAATTAGTTATCCAAGGTCTAGATGTACAATTATAACTTTTCACATCTTAGTGAACCCATATCAATAAAGCATTTTCATCATGCATATATCCATTATATTATGCAATCAATTAAACTTGTAGGGTACTAGCAAATCAATTTGCAAAAATGTAAACATGAAACCTAACATATTCAATAACACATTTAACATAATGTTTTAATGTGGAAACCCAATTTGGGAAAAACCACCAGTAACAAGCTACTCATTCTCACTCTTCAGAAGTGATGCCCTGTGAAAGGCCAAACATGTTAAAGGTTGTACAATAAATAATGTTAAATGTGACCTAGTTAAAGGATTTCAATCACACTATTAGGAGTGAGCCTTGTTAGATGACTTTAGACAATTCACTTGGAATATCACATAGCTAAAGGATTTATAGATGAATGTTAGGTCAACCTTAATCCAAAGGATTTACCCTAGATTGATACAATGATTAGGGAGTAATAGAAAGGCTTGATATGAAAACTTACAACTTCATATTTAGATTTTAGATCTTTGCTTTAGTCCTCCATTCTACTTGGCTATCACACTCTTTAGTTCTATTAGCTTGTTCACCCTTCAAGCATCCCTACCCTTAAGCCTTCTTGCTTTGTTTGCCAATGGAATCTCTTCTCCTAGGTGCCTTGTTAAATCTTGGTGCCTTGTGTTCATTTCTGTGTGTTCTATTATTTTTGTTATTGGTTATATTTGCATGTAGTTTTTTATTTCTATCCGTGGTTTATCCTAACAAGTGGTATCAGAGCCTAGTTGTTTCTTAGTTATCCTTTGCAGGAAAGTCTCACAGTTAAGTGGGAGTCTCACGGTTGAGTGGGAGCAATGGCAGATGATGGTAAGCTGAGGGTTGATAGGTTTAATGGGCAGAACTTCCAGTTATGGAAGATGCAAATGGAAGACTATTTATATCAGAAGGATTTATGGAAGCCGTTGGAAAGAAAAGCCAAGAATCAGGGAACTATGTCAAAGGCTGAATGGGATCATTTGGACAGAAAGGCACTCAGAAGCATTCGGTTATGCTTGGCACCATCGGTGGCATTTAATATTACAAAAGCAAAGACAACAAAAGATTTGATGAAAACCCTAGCGACACTATATGAAAAGCCCTCCACTTCAAATAAGGTATTTCTCATGAAGCGTTTATTTAATATGAAAATGGTAGAAGGTGGATCTGTTGCAGATCATTTAAATGAGTTTAATACTATTACTAGTCAATTATCTTCTGTGGGTATCAATTTTGATGAAGAAATTAGGGCTCTCTTGATTTTGTGTTCTTTGCCTGAAAGTTGGAATGGCTTGGTAATGGCAGTGAGTAATTCTGTTCCTGGATCAAGTACCCTAAAATATGATGATGTGATCGGTGTTATTTTAAGTGAGGAAACTCGTAGAAAATCCTCAGGTGGATCTACATCAGGAAGTTCTTTAAATGCACAAAGCAGGGGTAGAACAACTGAAAGAGGAAGTAACTCTGGAAATCATGGGAAATCAAGAGGAAAGTCAAAGGGGAGGAGGTCTCAATCGAGAGGACCAAATGATTGCTGGTACTGTGGGAAACCAGGGCACAAAAAGAAAGATTGCTGGACTCGAAAGAAAAATGAAGGAGATAAATCAGATGGAGACAAAGAGGCAAATGTGGTAAGTAATAAATCCGAAGAGGATGCTTTGCTTCTATCTTTAGAGAGTGTTGATGATTCATGGGTTTTAGATTCTGGTGCTTCTTTTCATGCTCCACCTCATAGAGGTTATTTCATTGATTATGTCCAAGGGGATTTTGGGCTTGTTTATTTGGGGGATAATGAACCCTGTTAGATTGTTGGAAAGGGAAAAATTAAGATTAAGTTGCAGAATGGGAATCATTGGCTACTACATGAGGTAAGACATGTTCCAAAGCTGAGTAGGAATTTAATTTCAGCAGGGCAACTCGGTGATGAGGGTTGTGTAATTGCTTTTAATGATAAAAATTGGAAGGTTTCAAAAGGTTCCCTTGTAGTAGCAAAAGGTGTGAAAGTAGGCACCTTATATCTTTGTACAGGTCATATTGTTCCTTCTACTTTGATTGTTTCAGAGAAAAATGAATATTCAGCAACAATTACTGCAGTTGAGCAGGGAGAACAAATAGCTGCTGTAGATTCTGATACAGCGCTGTGGCACAATAGACTTGGGTACATGAGTGAGAAAGGTATGAAAGTACTTCATTCAAGGAAAGTTTTACCAGGTCTAAAATGTGTGAATATGGATTTCTATGAAAGTTGTGTGTATGGAAAACAAAAGAGAGTGAGTTTTGTAAAGACAGGGAAGGAAAACAAAAGGAGAAATTAGAGCTTGTGCATACAGATGTATGGGGACTGGCTCAGGTATCTTCCCTTGGTGGCTCTCATTATTATGTTACATTTATTGATGACGCAACTAGAAAATTATGGGTTTATTTCCTTAGACAGAAATCTGATGTATTTCAAACTTTTAAGAAATGGAAATGCTTGGTTGAAAATGAGACTGGTAAGAAATTAAAATGTCTTAGATCTGATAATGGTGGTGAGTATTGCAGTCATGAATTTGAAGATTATTGCTCCACTAATGGTATTCGTAGACAAAAAACTGTTCCAAGGACTCCACAGGAAAATGGAGTGGCTGAACGCATGAACAGGACTATAATGGAGCGCGCAAGGAGCATGAGGTTGCATGCTGGGTTTCCCTTACACATGTGGGCAGAGGCTGTCAGTACTGCATTATATTTGATTAATAGAGGTCCCTCTACTCCTTTAGGCTATGGTATTCCAGAAGAAGCATGGACTGGTAAGAAGGTGAGTTATTCTTTTCTCAAGACCTTTGGTTGTGAAGCTTTTGCTCATATAGACTCTGAAAATAGAACCAAGCTAGAAGCGAAATCAAAGAAATGTGTCTTTGTTGGATATGGCATTAATGAATTTGGCTATAGGCTTTTGGATTTTGAAAATCATAAAATTATAAGAAGCCGGGATGTCATATTCAATGAAAAAGTGTTGTACAAAGATCTGTTGCAGCAACATGAGAAGAAAGAAGATGATTATGTAGTGCTGGATGATACTCCAAAAGCTGATATTCCAGCCATTCCTCATGATGTGAAACAACTGCAACAAAAAATACCACACACACCAGTGAATGTTAGATGGTCAACAAGGCCAATTAGACCTCCACAAAGGTTTTCTCCCTCTTTGTATTCTATTTTACTTACTGATGCTGGTGAACCTGAAAGTTATGATGAAGCTGTGCAGGTGGATACTAAGATTCAGTGGGAGTTTGCAATGAAAGATGAAATGGACTCTTTGCTGAAAAATAAGACATGGGATTTGTGCAAGTTTCCTGCAGGTAAAAAGGCTTTACAGAATAAATGGATTTACAGGTTGAAAGAAGAGGAAGGAGGTAAGAAAATATTTAAGGCCAGGTTAGTTGTAAAAGGATTTGCACAGAAAAAGGGAATTGATTTTGATGAGATATTTTCTCCTGTTGTTAAAATGACTTCTATTCGTACTGTTTTAAGTCTTGCGGCTACTGAAGATTTGCATTTAGAGCAGATGGATGTTAAAACAACCTTTCTTCATGGTGATTTGGATGAAGAAATATATATGGCTCAGCCACAGGGTTTTGAGGTCAAAGGTAAGGAGAACTTAGTGTGCAAATTGAAGAAAAGTTTATATGGCCTGAAGCAAGCACCTCGGCAATGGTATCCGAAATTTGACAATTTTATGCATGAGCATGGATATAACAGGTGTCATTCAGATTACTGTGTTTATTTTAAGAGGTTGGATGATGATAGCTACATTATTTTATGTCTATATGTTGATGATATGCTTATAGCTGGGTCTAACATGCATCATATTAAGGGGCTAAAATGCCAGTTAGCACATGCATTTTCTATGAAGGATTTGGGGGCAGCAAAACAAATCCTTGGTATGAAGATTTGCAGAGATAGGAAGAACAGAACATTGACGCTATCTCAAGCTGATTATGTTGAGAAGGTGTTGCAACGTTTCTCTATGGAGAATGCTAAAGCTGTCAGCACACCTTTACCTGGTCATTTGAAATTGACTAAGGAGATGTGTCCCAAGACACAGGAAGAGGAGGATAAGATGTCCAAGGTACCCTATGCTTCAGCTATAGGAAGTTTGATGTATGCTATGGTATGCACTAGGCTAGATATTGCACATGCAGTGGGAGTCGTTAGCAGGTATATGAGTCATCCAGGTTTTGAGCATTGGAATGCTGTCAAGTGGATTCTCAGATATTTGAGAGGAACATCCAATAAGTGTTTACACTTTGGGGGCTCTACTACTGATTTACAGGGCTATGTTGACTCAGATTTGGCTAGGGATATTGATACCAGGCGGAGTACTACAGGTTATGTCTTTACTGTTGGTGGGGCAGCCGTGAGCTGGGTTTCTAGGCTACAGAAGATTAATGCTCTTTCCACTATAGAGGCAGAGTATGTTGCTGCTACAGAGGCAGCCAAAGAGATGATATGGCTTTAGTTCTTCTTGGAAGAATTGGGACATCCTCAAAAGGATAATTATTTGTTCACAGATAGTCAGAGTGCCATTCATCTTGCTAAGAATTCAGCTCTGCATTCTAGGACCAAACACATACAGTTGCGGTACCATTTCATTCGGTCAGTTTTGGAGGATGGACAGTTAAAGCTGGAGAAGATACATACCAATGAAAATCTAGCAGATATGTTGACAAAGGTTGTCACAAGGGAGAAGCTGAACTCCTCTTCAGCTTCAGTTGGTATTTTAGACTAAATGTGAATAAAAGAACAGCAGAGTCCAGGGTGGTTTGATCCAGTGGGAGCCCCATGCGGTAGTTGTATTGCTACAGGATCAGTCTCCAAGTGGGAGATTGTTGTTTAGTGTGGACCCTGATCAGTCCCCAAGTGGGAGATTTTTTGATTGTGGTGACTGATCAGGAAAGTACTGTACATACTTCATAAATAGTGGGGTTCGAGGCATCGCCCTGAAATTTTTTTTTTTTTTTTGGAAGTAGCCGACATGGTAGCCGACATATTATGGCCGACATATGGCTGACATGTTATAACCCTAAAGCGGTTTAATACTTGTATAAAAAGGGCTTAGGGTTGGGTATTTTTTATGTGTGGTGATACGAAATTGGTTCTTGCGGCGGTATTGAGCTGTAAGGGATTACAGATTGTAATCAGGTTGTAATCACTGGATTGTAATAAGATCAGACTTGCTGTTTGGTGGACATAGCCTAGGGATTGGGTGAACCATGTTAAATCTTGGTGCCTTGTGTTCATTTCTGTGTGTTCTATTATTTTTTTTATTGGTTATATTTGCATGTAGTTTTTTATTTCTGTCCGTGGTTTATCCTAACATAACCATCTCTATAAATAGAGAGTTAAGATATTTTGTCATTTATCCTCCATCATCCATTTTAGGGTTACGCTAGATTAGGTAGGATTCAATGAATCTACCCCTCATTTCATTTCATTTCCTTCTAGAAACTTCTCCTTCAATCCCCTTTGAGTTCACCTCAAAATTGTTCATTTAGAATTTTGTGCCACCAGCTCATCAATCTTATCTTCCACATGATTCACACAATCCAATAAATTAAACTTGTCAGCCTAGATTCATCAAATTCTTGAACTTTCTTATAATGTTGATATTCGAAGTTAAAACATTGTCAAAACACATTGGCACAAACTAAAAACTATTGGTGCTTGGCATTAACTAAAATTTACTTGGCTTACACTATTTCACTCAACTTACACTAAAATTGACTCTGTTCGGCTCAATCAATTTTCTACTCTACTTGCACTGACTTTTCTTGGCACCTACTATCCACTCAGTCAAGCTTGGTAGAGAAACTTTGTCTAACTTGTTCTTCTTAACGTACTCAGTGTAACCAACCTTTACAACTTTATGTAGATTATCAATACACTATAATATCACTATCATAACTAATTCTTATACTCCTTTTCATATCATAGCTCAACCTTTCCCCTAGGTGCTATTGTTACCTCATTTTATCAAATCCACTTCATCGATCAAACAAATGATAGTACTTAAATCATATAAGAAATTATGTTATGAACGAGTAGCAAGTTTTGTTGGAAATATAGATGGAGTAACTAAGAGGAGGGGGTAAATTAGTTACCACAAAAATATTTTAGAACCCTTGGATATTAATAATAAAACTGATTACTATTTTTATTCAGTAAACATACAAAAAATGTTGTAACTCGGTAAAAGTAGTGTGATTTACTTTTAACTTATCTTAAAAATTCTTAGTGATTAACCTGCAAGCATTAAAGATATAACATGAACACATGAGACACAAGGATTTAACATGTAAACCTACTATGGTAAAAACCACTAATGTAACTAGTTACTATTTTTCACTCTTCTAAAGTGAGCCCTATTAGGAGCCAACCTGTTTAAAGGTTACAAAACACACTATTAGGTGTGACCTTGTTAGAGGATTTAATCACCTTGTTAGGAGTGGTCTTGTAAGAGGTCTTAAAATAATTCAATGGAATTTTTACCTTGTTAGAGGATTTACAACTGGCTGTTAAATGAACTCTGTTAAGAGATTTTGGAATCACTACTACAATGGTAAGAAAGTAACAATGAAATGAACTAATTGAGATGCAACTAAATTGCTGATTACAAATCTCTATTCTACTTCATACTAGATCCTTCTTGATCGAATATTACTTTGCTACTCCACAAGGATATTTGACCATCCTTTAAGTTTTCTCACACTTTCCTTCTCAATTAATCAATACACTTGCACACTCTCTCTCACATTAGAATCTCAACTTGACCTTTTATTTATACCATCCAGGTTATCAAGTTGGCTCAATTACAATGACTAATAAACATCACCATAGTCAGCTAGAATCAATACTTGAAATAATTAAACTTCATATCCCAAATAAAAAAAAATTCTTCATTAGCTGACCATGCTCGGTAAACACTAGTCCTGACATGATTTCCTATGTTAACCAACACAAGCTTGGTTAACACTGTGAACTTGCAAAATCCTTTGGCAACCGAGTGAACTTAGTGAACACTGATTCTGACCAAATTTCCTTCATTAACCATGAGAACTTGATTAACACTACTTTCTTCCATAATTTCCTTCAATGCCCAAGTGAGGTCGGTAGACACTATTTTCATAGAGTAATCTCTAGGAATGCTCAGTAGACAAGAAAAACTATCTTGCTGACCAAGTGATCTCGGTAAGCACAGACTAACAACTGATATGAAATTTGTGTACCATCAAAGACAAGACATAATTAGATAATTGGATCCAACAAGTTTGACATCAATGACAAAAAAATGATTGAAACACATTTATCATATTTGTATCAATCTATTTTCAATAATCTCCCTCTTTGGCATTGATGGGAAACCAAACTAGCCAAACTTAATTAGTATGACCAATCAAAATACCAAAAAGAAAATAATTTCTTGTTTTGAAATCTTTGCCTATATTAGCAACTTACATCTTCTCAATAGGTTACAAAATTCTATTCTGATCAACATACAATCAACTCATCCTTATGACTTCCTCTTGATCACTTCTTATATATCGCTCAACATTATCTCCCTCTTACTAGGTAGATATAATCAATAGATACACTTTCTCCCTTAGCATAGTTACTCCCTCAACAATCAAGATTTCTCCTTCAATAAGATTAGGCAAATTAGGATTTCTCCTTCATCTCCCTTAGTTCATTCTTTAGTATACTTTCTCCCTCTTTGACAATAATGCCAAAGACTTGTCATCGTCATATGTAGATATGAATAATTTAGTTTCTCCCTTGATCACCTTGCTTGTGACTGATTTGTAATTCTAGTTCTTTGATTACTTTAGGAAGCTCCTAAAGTAAGATCCACTGCATCAATGTGTAACATATCTCAATCAACTCGTTTGATGCAGGGCACTCCTCATACTTCTTAGATAACCTTTGATAGGGGTATCACCCCTAGTTTACCTCTTAGATACTCATGAGCATCCTTAGGTAGAGATTTTGTGAAGATATCATCTATTTTCTCATTTGTGTTGACATATTCCATCTTCACCTCTTTATCTTGAACTACTTGTCTCAAGTAATGATACTTAATTGCAATGTTCTTAGTCTTTTTATGCATTGTAGGATTCTTCGATATATTTATAACACTTTTATTAACACAATGAAGTATCATAGGTTCAGTGATTTCCTCCTTCATACCTTTGAGTAGTTTTTTGATCTATACAATGTTTGTAAAATTTATCATAGTAGCCACATATTCATCTTTAGTAGTAGATTGAGAAATACATTTTTGTTTCTTGCTAGTCCACGTAACCAACTTTTTGCCTAAGAAAAATGCTCCTCCACTGTTACTTTTTCTGACATAAATATTTCTAGCCCAATCAACATCAATATAGGCTCTTAATTCAAATTTGTCATTTTTTTTGTAGTATAGACCATACTCTATTCCTTTTAGATATCTCATTATTCTCTTTACTACCATCAAGTGATTCTCCCTAGGATTAGTGAAGAATCTTGCAACTATACCTACAGATATTGCAATATCATGTCTACTATGTGTTACATATTTTAATTTACCAATCATTAACCTATATAATGTTTGATTAATCTTAGCTAAATCATCATTCTTTACCAATTTATGTCTTGTTACCATAGGTTTACTTACTAGCTTTGAATATTCAAATCCAAAAGCTTTCAGTGTGTTCTTAACATACTTTGACTAAGTGATGTATATATTGTATTTCATCTAATGTACTTGTAGACCAACAAAGAACTTGATCTCTCCAAACATAGACATCTCAAATTCTTGCTTCATTTCATTTGCAAAACTATTACATAAAATATCTTGACTTTCAAACATAATATCATAAAAAAAGATTGTAGATAACAAAATACCTTTGCCTTTCTTTGTCTTCAACTATAGATTATTGTTTCACCGGTCCTCTCAAATCCAATCTTCACAAGTTAATTATGAAGTCTCTCATACCATACTCTTGGTGATTTCTTTAAACCATAAAGAGCTTTGTGTAGTCTACATACCATGTTTTTGTTGTTAGCATCAAAAAATCCTTCTACCTATTCTATATAAACTTATTCCTCTAATTTACCATTTAGAAATGTAGTATTTACATCCATTTGATAAACATTGTAACCTTTGTATTTAGAGTAAACAAGTAGAGTTCTTACTCCTTCCAGTCTTGCAACATGAGTGAATTTTTCTTCATAGTCTCTCCCATCTTCTTGTGTATATCCTTTACACACTAATCTTGCCTTGTTGCTTGTGATTTCACCATTTTCATATAGCTTATTTTTGTATACCAACTTGGTACCAATAACATTTTTGTGTTCTGGTTTAGGAACTAGAGTCCATGTCTTATGTTTCTCAATTTGTCAAATATCTTCTTCCATGGCTTTACTCCAGTCCACATCTTCTAAGCCATCTTTCACCATTTTGGGTTCTTGCATGATCAAAAAACATGTATCATTTCTCAAATTGTTCCTTGTCATTGATCTAGCATCTTTATCACCAGTGATTTGTATAGAAGGATGATGTCTCTTGACATACTTAGACAATCCTGGTTCAACTATAGCTTCTACATTTGGTCTCTCAACTTTTGAATCACTATGTACCTCTGTATTAGGTAGTTAAATATATCTTTCATGTACACTAATTTTAGAATCAAAATGTGCCTCATCTTCATTCTATAACTTGGCATTCATAATATTTGACTCGGCAGTCACTGAAACTTGTTGTTGGTCTGCAACTTGATTTACATCATCTTCTTCAGCAGGCATACCTTCATAGAAGTATGCAAATGATTTTTAATGTTTTGGTTCCTTCATAGGTTCAGCCTAATATGCTTCTATATATTCATCATATTTCACATTTTTTCACTTTCCACAACTTTGTTAGTGTTAGTATTTAAACACTTATAAGATTTACGTTTTGTGGAATAACCAAGAAATATACCTTTTCACTTTTTGCATCTAGTTTACCATTCTTGAAATCTTTGAGAATGTAATACTTGCATCCAAATACCTTAAAATATTTTACATTTGGTGAGTATCCATACCATAGTTCAAAAGGTGTTGAATAAGTACCTTTCTTGACTTGTACATAGTTCAAGGTATAAACAATTCTACTTATAGCTTCTCTTCAGTATTTCAAAGCAATATTTTTCTCCATCATGATTTTCCTAGCACAATCCATTATAAACCTATTCCTCCTTTCAACAATTCCATTTTGTAGAGGGGTTCTAGGAGTAGATGTCTATCTTTTGATTCCTTTGTCATTACAAAACATCTCAAACTCATTTGATGTTAATTATCCTCCTTTGTTAGGTCTCAAACATTTCATACGTTTACCTATTTCTTTCTCAACTCTTGCTAAGTACCACTTAAATGTTTGGAAAGCATCAAATTTATGTTTTAGAAACATAATTGTCATCATTCTAGAATAATCATCAACAAGCAGTATAATGTACTAATCTCCTTTGTAGCTTTTCCCTTCAATTGGTCCACACAATTCAGTATGAACAATCTCTAATATTCCTCTAGAGGTATGAGTCTTACTCTTCAAACTTTTCTTTGTCATTTTGCCTAACTGACATGTTTGCAAATTATATCATCAAGCTTTGTCAACTTAGGAAAACCTCTAACTCTTCTTATTTTATTGATACTAACCAAGTTATCAAAATTAACATAACATAACCTCTTGTGCCATATCCATACATCATCAAATTTAGCAACTAGACAAGTAACATCCTCTATATCGAGGTAGAATGGATTACCTCTAGTTTGATCACCTTTTCCAATTAATTTTCCATCAATATCATATATCTTAACAATTGTGTTCTTGAACTCAACCTTACAACCCAAATTATTTAGTTGTCACACACTCAACAAGTTATAGTCAAGTCCTTCAACATAATAAGCATTGTCACATAAAATCTTTTATATGCACTTGATTGAACCTTTTCCTTTTATCAAATATGCTGCATCATTACCAAACCTTACACTATTCCATCCTAATAATTCAATGTAATGAACTTACTTTTATCTCTAGTTATGTGATGTGAACATCCATTGTCAATGATCCATCTATCATTCCTGTTTGCACAAGACACTAGTGCACATGCCTCATCCTCATCAGATTCATCCTTCACTACAATATACACCACTTCATCATCATGATCTTTAGATCCATCTTTTATTTTCTCTTCAGCAATGTAGCAAGATTTCTTGCCTTTTTCTTTGTAGTCTTTGTTATCTTCATCTGTTCTACTTTAAACTTGTAGCAATATGACCATCTAGCAGCAATATGACCAACCTCATTGCAATTGAAACACATGTTAGATAACTTATTTTTAAACTTGCCTTTACCTATGTGAAATCTCCTTGCTAATAGTGCTTCAAGTTGATCCAAATCTTCCTCATCTGATTCACTATCATTGGACACATATTTTTCCTTTTTCTTTTTCTTCTTCTCATCAAATTCCTTCAATGATAGCTTAGCTTTGAAAGAAGATTCCATATTTTTAGGTTTATAATTACCAAAGTTAGATATCTCAAAAGTAGTGAGCCTACCTACTAGACCTTCAAGAGTTAAATTATTCCTTGGTATACATCTTAGTTCTTGTATTGTAGAGAATCTAATAGCGTATATAGGTAGCAATATACTCAAAAAATTGCTTAGTACTATATCATCATCTATTGTAGTAGTAGCTCCTCTTATTTCATTAACAACATCTTTTACCCTAGAGAAATATTGAGAAATATTCTCACCTTCTTGCATTATCATATCATCAAACTTATCTCTGAGACTTTTAGCTTTGGCTCTTAGAACATTCTTTTCACCTCCATAGATAGTGTGTAGAGCATTCCACATTTTTCTTACACTGTCAAGACTTTTGATATCAACAAACTTAGCATAGCTTAGGGCAGAGGTAATCTCCAACATTGCATGGTTGTTCTTTCTTCTTTTTCATATCTTTAGTAGTTAGGGCTCTAGCAGGATCAGTTTGCTCAACAAAAATGGTAGATTATGCATGATCTCCAAGATCTCCTAGGTGTAGCTTCATCAAATTTTTCCATGTAGGAAAGTTATCTCTATTAATATTGGGTACTTCTATTTTTGACATCTTGATCTATGTGCTTCTAGTACCTTCAAACTAGTCCTCTTAAGTAGATGGCTTTGATACCAATTATTGGAATTCTTTAGAATAACTTGGGGGGCGGGGGGTGGGGTTGGTGAATTAGTTATCCAAGGTCCATATGTATAATCTTAAATTTTCATGACTTAGTGAACCCATATCCATAAAATATTTTCATCATGCATGCATCCATTATATTATGTAATCACTTAAACTTATAGGTTGCTATCAAATCAATTTGAAGAAATGCAAACATGAAATATAATAGATTCAATAACACATTTGACTAAATGATTTAACATGGAAACCCAATTTGGGAAAAACCACTAGTAACATGTTTTTTATTCTCACTCTTTTGAAGTGATTCCCTATGAAAGGAAAACCCTATAAAAGGTTACAATGCACAAGTTTTTAAATGTGTCCTTGTTAAAGGATTTCAATCACCTTGTTAAGAGTGAGCCTTGTTATAGGACTTTAGATCATTCACTTGGAATGTCACCTGATTAAAGGATTTACAAATGACTGTTAGGTCAATCTTAATCCAAATGATTTACCCTAGACTGATAAAATGATTAGAGAGCAAGGCTTGATCTGATGACAACTTACAACTTCATTTTTAGATTATAGATCTATGTTTTAGTCCTCCATTCTACTTGGCTTTCACACTTTTCAGCTCTGATAGCTTGTTCAACTTAAAAGCATCCATACCCTTAAGCTTTCTTGCTTTGTTTGCCAATGTGGTCTCTTCTCTTAGGTTACTGATGAAGTAAATACCCTAAACTCTTTTTCTTCCTTGGGTTCTCACACATGAAAACCCTTTCTTATGACCAACCATCTCTATAAATAGCGAATTAAGATATTTTGTCATTCATCCTTCATCGTCTACTTTAGGGTTAAGTTAGATTAGGTAGAATTCAATGAATCCCCTCATTTCATTTCATTCCTTTCTAGAAATTTCTCCTTCCATCCTCTTTGAATTCACCTCAAAATGGCTCATCTTGAGTTCCATGCCACCAATTCATCAATCTTATCTTCCACACAGTTCACACAATCCAAGAAATCAAACTTGCTGGCTCAAATTCACTAAATTCTTGATCTTTCTCATAATGCTGACACTCAACATTAACTAGCTTCTGATGCTTAGAATATACTGCATTGCTTGGCATCTACTATCAAAACACTCATCATGAACTTAAGTTTATTAGTGCTCGACATCAACTAAACTTTACTTGGCTTACACCATTTCACTTGGGTTACACTGAAATTGACTTTTCTTGGCTCCAACTAATTTTCTATTCGGCTTGCACTAACTTTTCTCAGCACCTACTATCCACTCAGTCACGCTTGGCAAAGAAATTTATTTAAACTTGTTCATCTAAACTTACTCAGTATAACCAACCTTTGCAACCTTAAGTAGATTATGAATTCACTATAATATCATTGTCTTAACTGATTCTTGTACTCCTTTTCATATCATAGCTCAACCTTTCCTTTAGGTGCTATTGTTACCTCCTTTAATAAAATCCTCTTCATCAATCAAATAAATGATACTAGTTAAATCATATAAGCAATTGTCTTATCAACAAGTATCAAGTTTGACATCAGTGACAAAATAATTATTAAAACATATTTATCATACTTTTATCAATCTATTTTCAACAACAGGCATTGATTTATTCTCACATAATGTTTTATGAATTGAAAAAATTAATAAATGACATATGTAGGAACTGGATTCATATAGGGTTACTATGAAATTGGTTTGGAATCATTTGGATTTGTCTTGAGAAATTTATTGGATTCCCTAGTGGGGTTACTAGTTTTGCTTCTTGTTTATGAGAGTGAAAATGGGTCTTGATATAGAGGTCATAATTTGTAATTAGTTTATTGGATTGTATTGATATTTGGATATATTTTAATTGGCCTAGATTTTAAAAATTAATCCAAATAGTTTTGCAAGAAAATATTAGAAATAAAATTTATGAATAACAAACTCTCAAATAGAAGTCAAACCATGTGAATGGTGAAGTATTTATTAAATTGGGTTGAAATATAATTTGTTTTACCTCATGAGATGCCTCTAATTAACATAAATATTTAATGGATTTTGAAGGGATCAATATGTATCCCACTTATTTTTTGGTTTATAGGATGCTCTACATTAGATTGGTGTAAAATGTCATTGTTCTTTCTTGAAGCCTTTGAGTTGATCCTTACTCCTTGATGGAGTACCATACTTTTGTGAATCCCTTGAGTTGAGTTAGTGTTCCTTAAAGGTGTACCAAAGGGCTTTGCATCAGATTGGTATCAAATATTGAAGATCTTGAGCATGTGGATAGAATGCCAAAGGAGGCAGTCTATACCAGGACCTTGAAGATTTGGTTTTGGTTTGTTGATGAGTTTTTGGTTATAGGTGTTCATCCATCCTACTACAAAAGAAAGGTGTTGAGTTGTTGTGTTGAAAGAAATGGAAATTTTGTTTGTGCCATTGAAAGGTCCAAGTGGATGCCAAAATACTAGGGAAAAGAGGAAGGATAAGACTCCTAGGTGAGGCACAAAGGAGATTTATTTTGGTGAGTTTGAAGTGACAATGTAAAGGTGGATCTCTGACCAAAAAGGTCTCACAGAGTTGCAGGCATTAATGCTCCACTTAAATGAGTATTTGAGGATATCATTTTGAGGAAAGTCTTGTGTCCTTAAAGGAAAATATGATGGTGATAAATTCATGAGGAGGCAAAAGAAAATGAAGGTAAAGATGAAGATTTTGTTCTAATTGTTTCTTGCAGGTTATTGATTCCATATTTCCAAGGGACTTGGAAACTTTTCAAGGCTGGGAGAATAATGTAGAGGCACCTTAAGAACAAGAACAAAAGGAGGATAAGATATCTTATATGAGATATTTAAACTCATTTGAGTCATTTATAATGTATTTGAGTCCATTTTGTTAAGGTGTGAAGATTAGACAAGCCATTTGTAATAAGTATCAATATTGTGACATCAAAATGTAAAAGTTGCTTAAAAGTTGCAACTTTAAAACTTTGCAAAAATTATAAAAAGGGTTAATAGTATGTAATAGGTTGGTTTAAAAGGTGGTTGCAAAGTTAAAAATAAAAAAATCCACTATAAAATCATTGTAAATATTGTTCCAAATCATTAATGAGAAGAAGGAGAAGAAGGAAACACTTTGGATATATTTTGGAGATTTTCCATGTTGCTATTTGGATTGGTTTTCTAGTTTTGTCTATTTTATAGGACATGTATAGTCATGTATAGCCTTAAAACCATGCATAACATATATATTTAGATATAAAGATGAATTATATTCCTTCTCTTTTTGGTTTCGAGTAATTCCATGAAGTTTTAAAGAATTGATGAGTATTTTGGTGAAAGTGGTTGTTTGCAGATTTTGGATTCTCTCACTACAATCAGATTGAAGTATTTTGGTATGGAAAAATTTGGAATATTCAAAAACTCTAAATGGATTCATTGGAAATATATGTGAATAAACTTTTATTCCTATTATGGAATCATTTTCATTTAGATTTATTGAAGTTATACATCTCTTAGTGAAAATTGGTTTTTAAATACCTTAAATGGAGTTGTAGACAATGATTTGTGCTCACATATTGATTTATACATTTAAAAAGCTAATGAATTACATATGTAGAAACTATATTCATATAGGGTTACTATGAAATTGGTTTGGAATCATTTGGATTTGTCTTTAAAAGTTATTGGATGCCCTAGGCAGGGTTAAAAGTTTTGTTTCTACTTTATGACAGTGAAAATGGGCCTTGGTATAAAAACTGTAATTTGTAATTAGTTTATTGGATTATATTAAGATTTGGATATATTTTAATAAGGCTAGATTTTAAAAATTCTTCCAAATAGTTTTGTAAGAAAATATGAGAAATAAGAGTTATTCATAATATACTCTCAAATAGAAGTTAGACCATGTAAATGGTGAAGTATTGATTAACTTGGGTTGAAATATATATATTTTAGCTCATGAGATGCCTCTAATTAATGGAATTATTTAATGTATGTTGAAGGGATCAACATGTATCCCACTTATTATTTTGTTTATAGGATTCTCTACATCAAATTGGTGTAAAATGTCATCATTCTTTGTTGAAGCCTCTGAGTTAATCCTAATCCCTTGATGGATTACAATACTTTTGTGAATCCCTTGAGTTGAGTTAGTATTCCTTAAAGGTATACCAAAGGGCTCTACATCAAAGAGAAAATTTAGTCAGAGAAATTGTTTCTAGCATGAACAAAATTGTAAATAAAGTAATATACATCATGCAATTCATTAATGAAGGTATGAGGAATTCTTTACCATACATAGGTAAAAACTATAATCCTCTAGAATTTTTAAACATAGAAGATGTTTTAAATTCATTATGGAGTTTTCTATGCAACAAATTTGTGATCTATGTTGTAGAACTTTGTTGTAGTGGAAGCCTACTAGACATGCATAAGATGAAGATAGAAAGCACTAGTCAAAGTAATTTAATGATTGCCACTTTAATTCTCTTGTATCTCTCAAATTTTTAGAGGGGCATTCTACACAAACCACTAGGGAACTATTGAAATAGCAACTATGTTGCAAAAATTCTTAAGGAAGCTAGGGAGAAAGTAAATGGTAAAATAAAGAAATTTTACAAGATGCTAAAAACTAATGCAATGTGAAGTAGCTACAATGACATCCTCAAAAAGATTTTGTTTGTCATAGAGAAACCAAAGTATGATGATATTGATGTAAGAAAGAAATTGACTATTTATATCCTTTTGTAGTGCCAAGGCTGAAAAAGGATATGAAAAGACTATGCAATTGGTAAGTACAAAAAAAAAACTTTTTTATACTCAGTTGCAAAGTGTTAGGATGAGGATGTGGAAATAGAGGTCATACATGCTTTGCTCAATAAGAGTGATGTGGAAGCTATCAATGTATTGATAAGTTTTTAAAAGCTGCATATGAGAGGGGGAGGAATTATAATCATAGTGCTTCAGAGAAATGAAATGCATGAATAGATGAACTATATGTTGAGCATGGTGCTTCAATGATTTCTAAAGAAGAAAGGGGTATGAGAGCATTGCACTATGAATTTGAAGGAAAGATTGTCACATTTATAGGAGTGGGGATAGAGATTTCACAAATTTTACTAGGGAGATATATTGTGCAAAGTATACATGATTTTGTGAATGTGAAAGATGAGAGTGGAACGAATAGTCTTCATTGCACTTTAGAGAAAGGAAGCACACACATCTATTCACTATTTGTTGATCATGGTTGCTCAATGACTACTCAAGACACCAAGTGTATGATAGCCCTACACTGTGCATATGGAGGGATTCAAAGAGCTATGGGGATGGGTGTAGAGATTTCAAAAATTTTGCTATGCATGTGTGATAAGAAAAGTATAGGTGATTTTGTCAATGCCACAGACAAAGGAGGAAGGATTGCACTTCACCATGCTTCAGAGAAAGGAAACTACCATATCTATGAACTTCTTTTAGAACAAGGTTCTTTAGTGATTTCTCAATACAATCTATAGTTGGTCAATTGGTCACTTTGTGATTTCAAATTTACAATCTCTATGTCTTTTTTGTCTAGCTCTTGATTTACAAGTATGATTTGATTCATCATGGATAACTAACTATTTGCAAGCTTTTGCACATCTCATGACCTTTCCTCAAGTTTGATAGCCATTATTCTTCTTTTTCTATAACTTTGTCTTCATTAGTTTTCTTTCTTGTCCAATCACCTCACATATCCTTAGTGATTGGATTTCATGTTCTCTCTTTGATCCTCTAACTTCTTCATTCAGAAATCTTTTCTTCTCCAATATATATCCTATAGCTACATTGTTTTCACTATAATTTCCATTTTTAAATATTCCTTTTGGGTCAACTTCTTGATAAAGTGTTTCATTATGTTGGATAATCATTTCACTTCTTTCCTTTAAGGAATTCTTCAATTCCTCTCATGTTTCTTCAAGTTTTTGGAGTATGATCTAGATGTCAATCATATGATTATCAATAGTCTTTCCCATTTTATAAGCCTCCATGTCCAATATCTCAACTCTCAAGTGGTTAAACTTCTTCTAAGAGAAAAAAGTTATGATAACAATTGTTGGATGTTCATTGGGAAGTGAGATACTAATGGAGTGGGTGAATCAAGATCACTTAAACTATTATCCTTCAAAACAACTTAGCTCCATTCACCACTTAATCCATCTCTAATATCTAAATCTTGCATAACATAAACTTAAACTTGAAATGATGAAACAAATCTAATTATTCATCACATCCATAAGCTTAAAGTTCAAAACATAAGACAATAGATTTTGGTTACCCATAAACCCTCCAAGGTGTAGGTAAAACTAGGGTGGGGATGACACCCACAAATATTCACTACTATAGTAACAAAGTTCACCTATTAGAGCTAAAAATGTGATCACTTCTAATTATCTAACTTGTGAGGGGTATTCCCTATTAAGAGATTACACAACTGTTAAAGATAACTTGATTAAATGATTTGAAGCTTACAACAAAGTAAGAACTTTGTTAAGAGATTTACTTAGGCCTATTAGGACCACTCTATTAAGAGATTTTCCATCATTCACTTGCCAAAATGTATCAGTGCCCCATCCTTTGTTCTACACTTATAATGTTGATTATGGATCTTGTATTTTCACTCTCTAATCTAATATGCTATCTAATATATCTTTGCTTTTCTCTTTATTGCTTCACTTAGTCTCTATATTCTGTTACCTCAAAACTTCTCATGCAACCTCCAAAACATAACTTCTTTGCATAAGCATTCACAACACTTCACATAAACAAAAAATAGGATTTGGATCTTCCTTTAAATAGAATATGTAGAGCCTTCTAGAATAAAGTCAGTGATCTTGTTGCTTCCCATTTACCCTCTTAATATGATTGGTTAACTTTCCTTCATAGGAATAAGTGATCCATGTCAAAATGTGTAAAAAACTCTACAATCACTAAATCTTATTTATATGTCAAATAAAAATTGTTTCCCTCAAAATTTGTGTCATTCTAGACATTCTTGTTCAAACTGTGTTACTTGAGACATAGTGTTTTTGATGCTTAGTCATAACTATTATGCTTATTAACACTCAACCTCGACTAACTTGGTTCCTTCTACATGACTTTATATTTCAAATAAAAATTGTTTCCCTCAAAATTTGTGCCATTCTAGACATTCTTGTTCAAACTATGTTACTTGAGACATAGTGTTTTTGATGCTTAGTCATAACTATTATGCTTGTTAACACTTAACCTTGACTAGCTTGGTTCCTTCGATATCAAATTACTTTTCTTAACTTAGAATTCATTGAAATAATCTTGCATAGTGATACTTAGTGACCATAGACTTTCTTGGCTCCTATGGAGCTTGACATATATAATATTATTTTCAAGTTTAACAAATACATAACTTGGCCTATATAGAGTGACTTGGTCCCAATGATGATTGACCAACTCTACCTTCTATATGAATAAGTGTTTGACATTATTAGACAATAAAAATAAAGATATCAATAACAAAGTCATCCTTCATTCTTCTTTAATGGCATCGATGACAACAAGAGCATCACCCTCAATCACCACTTTTGGAATGTCCAAGTTAATAGTTATCTCCAAACCCCAAAGAAGGACCATAGATTATGACTAATTTCTTGATATTTTACCATAGTTACCCACGTCACCCTTAATAAAATATCCCTAATAATTTTGGATGACACCCCTATTGGAAATATTCAATACTATGCTAAGTTACTGAGAGGGGAGGGGTGAATAGGTAACTTCTTAAACTTTAACAATTTTAATTCTTAATCCAATAAATCAATAGCACTTAATTCATCACATTTAATCTAATTGCATGGATGAGAAACTAAAAACATGAAAGCATCTATAATGCTTGAACACAAAGATTTGGTGACCCAAAAACCTTCCAAATAGAAAGTAAAACTGGGGTGGGGATGATACCCAAAAAAATTAGTATTGCAACATAAAGTTGGTCTATTAAGGCTTACATTGATCACTTTTGATGATCTACCCTATTAGGAGAAACTAGGACTACTAGCTCCACCTTGTAAGAGGATTTATAAACATACAATAAAGTATGCACTCGGTAAAGAGATTTATAAAAGATTGTTAGGTCTACCTTGTTAAAGGATTTTGGCCGGTTCACCTATTAGGATGAAGTAGTAGATCTCTAATTTGCAACTAAGTTTTCTGATAAAGATTACTTAGTTTACTGATGACTTTTCTATGATAGATATGTCTCTATTACTCCTTATACTAACATGGCCTTCACAATTCCCTCTTTATCTATAGCATTCATAACTTGAACTTTTTACATCCACATTACAGTACATATTCTTACACAATCACATTCTTTCACATTGGATATGATACAATACATTACATATATATACCAATCCAAATTTAAAAATTACAAATTCGGCCATGATACAAGTCAACACAAATATTACAAAGTCAGCCCGCATGATGATACTTGGTTTTTGAAGACTGACTTAGTGAGGTTCTAATACCTGGCATCCATTGTCAATACTCAACATTATCATGCACTTGGTAGAAATAGAAGCTTGATCCATATTGATCACTTTCAAGTACTCTTGAACTTGGTCTGCACTAGTCACTCGGTAGATATTGTGCAACTCGACAAACACTGAACCACTTGGTTAGAAAGAAACAACTCAGTTAACACTAGCTTCACATCACATAAACTGTGAACTCAATTGACACTATTATTCTCAATAACCACTGATAAACTTAGTGTAGATTGAAATACATGGTTTGAACTGCTAGACTTTACACTGACTAAATCTACTCAGTAACCACTGGGATTAGTCCAAAAGACTCGGTAGCAACTCTAGAGCTCGGTGGCTACTAAATTACATGACAAGAACTATGAATTGTTCAATTTTCTTAGTAGCTATATATAATCTAAATAAGTGTGTGTCACTAATAACAAACTTGACTAATATTTCAACAATCTCCCCCTTTGGCATTAGTGACAAAAACACTTATTAGCCCAAAACTGAATACCTTGTATCATCACCATGTGATATTAGCTTGTCATATTTTTGAGATTTTTCAAAATTGATCTTTGTATGTATATAAAATATACTATGCATCTTTTTCTACATACAACATGACCTACTGATACAAGTTCTCCACCATAGCATATTTCTCCCCCATAGTATGTGTTCCTCTATGTACATATCTTGCTTCCTCATAACATATAACTTTTCTCCCATATACATGTAGCATTTCTTCAATGTAACTTTTCTATTATATACATATGACATTTCTCCCACTTTTTGATAGTAAAGCCAAAGATTTATTTTAACATATTTACATAGAGACACCAAAATGAGATAAGAATTTAGAGTGCACCTTGATGGTGATTGCCAATGTTTTATCATGGATCAAAGCTTTTAAATATACAATGTGTTTATACATAGCATCCATGACTGGAAGGATGATATTTTGTATGTCAATCAATGTTGAGTGGATCCTTGCTTCTTCTCTTAGCAATTTAGCTTGCATGTCTGACAAAAAATAGATCTTCTTTAAATGTGCAGAGCTTGAACTAGTGTTAAGTTGTAGCTATTGGGCACTTGCTTTAAGATCTATATCAATTTTGGACAATTTTTCCTTTACTTCCTTTGTACACTCAATGACATCACATAGTTTCAAAAAAAGTGATGACATATTTGAACATGATGCCTCAAGATTGACCAATTTTTTTGAAAGCTCAACTTGATAAAAGGCTAGTTGTTGAGCAATGTTCTCTAGCACCTTATTGTTGAATTTCTTTTCAGCCTTTCCAAACAACTTTTCTTGACCATTGATGTCCTTATTGAATTTTTGGACTGCCTCTCCTAGTTGATACAAAATAGGTTGATAAGAATCAACCTTAATTCCTATTGCCTCAATCAAAATATTCTTGGTATCATCTATTAGCTTATACTCTCTGTGTCTCTCCTCTCTTAATCTTTGTTGTTTGGCCTTTTTCTAGAGGAGTTCACCAAATATGTGCATTTGGTCTATACAAAGATTGTAGATATCCCATCTAGGAAGTACTATTTCCTCATCTAAATCTATGTCTTCCTCTATCTCCTTTCCATTCCCTAAGAATTGTTCACTTGGTTGAGCCTTTGGCTCAACTATCCTTGCACATATTACTTTTGTACCCAAAATGGAAACAATAGTAGACATACTTGGGCTTGCAGTAAAAATTGATACAATACTGACTGATAGAATACTTACAAAAATACTTGAAGAATCCAAAATTGATGAAGTCAAAATTTTAGAATCCAAAACTAAAGTAGATAAAATTGGAGAGCTTACGACAAATGTACTCAAAACTGAAGAAGTCCAAATTGGAGAAGTGAAGACTTAACAAATCAACTTGGTAGATAAAGGAGTTTGTAGCTCAATGGATGAAATGGAAGTCACTTTTGTCAATGATATATTAAGTTGAGTTAGGGCAAAGAGTGATTGGGCTTTTGATGTATCAGTACTAGTCACAACCAAACTTGTTGAAGCTGTCTCCATACTTGATATAGTCAATGGTTTTCTCAAGGAGTGAGGAAGTGAGGCAATGACTATAGTAGCTACCTTGAGTAGATTAGTCTCCTCATCATCTTGCTTTTCTTCCTCAATAGCTTATGGACCTTGATCCTCTTCATCTTCTTCATTATCAAAATGAGTCACTTCTTCAACATTTTCTTTCTCATCTTTCTGCTTATCTTCTTCTCCATCAACATCCTTTACTTCAATTAGAAATTCACTTGGTTTATGAAGATGATAAATATTTTCCTAAGTGTTTGTGGCATTTCTAAGAACATTCTTTATGTCCTTGATTAAAACAAAACAAGTATTAAACCTTAGAGTTAATTTTTCTTCATTTTTCTTTAAAAACTCTTTCACCTCAACATCTAATATGATCGATAGTAACTACCCCAGGGTTTGTGCATATATTTCTTTGACTATTTGAGTAGAAAACTCCCATCTTGGCTTTATCTTTTCTAGTAATTTACTGAGGACTCGAGAAGTGATCTGGTCTGCTGAGTACTTACCCATTTTTCTGAGCACTAGTTCTTCAACTTGCTTCTGCTCAACCTCAGTCCTAATCTCATATTTCAAAGATTTTAATTTTTTTATTCTTGCTCCTTCTTCCAATTAACTCAAATTTTTCTAAAAGGTAGATGGAGGTTTGTTGAATGCAATGTCACTTTCTTTCGTGACCTCCTTGTGAAGACTGTAGTGGATGATTTTATAGGCTTGGTGATGATCACCTTGCCCTTTTACTTCAAAGGTTTTTCTTCTTTTTATGATTCTTCCTCATCCTTTGTTTCTTCCACATCCTCACCTTTGCCTTCAGTTAACAAGAGAGGTGCACTTGATTTCAATTTGGTTATCCTTCTCTTCCATTTGTCAACTTCTTGTGGGAGCTTTATTTCTAGCTCTATTCTGGCCTTATCTTCATCATAAGTTCCAAAATAAGGGGTCTTGGGATCAAAAGGTTCATTGACAAGGGCTTCAATGATATCTTTGGTCTCATTAATATTCACCTCATAGCCAAGAGGTTTTACCCACACAACTCTATGCTTAACTACCTGGATATATACCTTATCTTATTCCACCATGAATCATACATCATCCTTGTAGTCTTCAACTAACTTCTTCAAAATTATAAACCTATTGTTCATTTTCTCTTTGAACACATTGAAGTAGTTGTCCATGAAGCTACCATAGTTCTCACTCATTTCTGCATTATATTTATTTCTTTGGTAGAGTATAGGCACATATTTTCTCTAAACTATAATGCCTTTAGAAGGGAAGAACTTCTAAGCATAAAAGAATTGACATGTTAACAGTGGAACAAATTTTCACAGGTTGTTATTTGATGTTCTATGTTTTTATTGAATTGTCTCAACAATAGGTCAGCAATGTCATAAGATAGGTTGTTCTTAACCACTTTGTATGCTAAATCCATGGCTTCACATGACATGCTATTATGACAACTTGAACTATATATCTTATGTTTAATGACATGAATTCCAAATTTCAACTCTACATCTGACATTGCTTAGTTTCATACCTCTGCCATCCCACTCAGCTAGGGTGTTCTCCTCCAACTCTACCCAACCAAGGATTTTAGTTGTTTTATCTTTTGCAAGCATGGAAAGGCTAGTGATTTGATTAATCATCTTCTTTGTTATCAGAATTGGCTATTTTAACCATAGTTGTCTATTACACACTTGACTAATGATAAACCTAATCCATTTAATTTGAAATTCTTGGGGCATATGGGGAATATGTGTTAATCCTTTTGCTTCCAAATGTTGATGCTCAGGTTTTAGGGTTCCATCAACACATAACTAACCTAGGGCATCATCCATATCTACAGTACCAAATTTTTGAATATCACATTTAAAATAAGTACGAATGTCATTAACGAGAACTACCTTGGGAGGGATTTGGGATTGAGCTTCACTTGGCTCTAGGGTTTCAGCAACAATGGGCGTGAGCTAGAAATCTGGTGCTTTCCATTCAACTCCTCAAACCAACATGTTAGATCCTTTCATCGCCTTGCTACTACTAGATGCCATTTTCACTTGGTAGCTTGAGAGAACTTTGAAAAAGAATTGGAAAAAATTCTCTCAAGTCATATTGTTCATACAGAAAATAGCTCTTTGCAATAGCACTTGAAAATTCATGTTAAGAAATGAATTTGATTCCATTGCTTTTATTGAGACTTTCCCATTAATGCTCAGTATGGTGGTAGATAAGTTGATAGGCTATCATCCACTATATGGCATTCATTACTTGGTAACATCTCCATAATTTGATAACCATAAATGCCTTTATTAGTCCCGACCTTGCTCGATAGAGTTTATGACTTGAACTTACTCAGTAGAAAAGGTAGCTCGATAATAACTAATATCGATCTTGCTTAGTGATCCCTTTTTATCTTGTATGTAGATTTGGACCTTTATCACCTTTCAATTGGAACTGATTTAGATGTCTTCTTTGATAGCCTGGTTCCAGTTCTTTCTTGAGAACTTTATTAGAAATGGTAGAGTCACCCAATTCTTGAGTGACTTGTCCATCATTGCTCGGACCAGTATCCTTGGTAGACTCAAGAATCCATTGTTCTCTCATCTACTGTTGGCTGTTATAAGCCTTTTCTTTCTTATCATCTTCAATTCTACCAGTATTCATACAATTCTTGGAAAGATGACCAAGTTTTGTACAAATGAAACATCTTTTAGTGGTATCTCTTTTCCTCATATGATGTTTAACACAATTCATACCAATGTGTCCAAATTGTCCACAATAATGACATCTACACCAAATATTATAATCCCAAACAAATATTTCTTTCAAAATCTATTATGCAGGATTCAATGTCTTTATTTTGCACTCTGATGCCTTGTGTGCATGTTTCTTACATTTATGATATTTACCTTCAAATCTTGGTTTCTCTTTGCATTCATTAGCCTTGTGACCATGCTGATTGTAATTGTAGCATTTTTCATTGAATTTTGCTTTTCCATTACTCCAACATTTGTTTGATGTATGACCTATCTTACCACAATGATTGCAAGTAGGTCTTTTATTCTTTTGAGCACCTTGTTTGGAGGATTCACCTTCTTCTTTGTATCCAATTATTGCTTTTCCTTTTTACCTATAGAGGTTTTTCTCATTCAGTTGATCCATGTCTCCTTTAGATTGCATCATTCTCTCATTGATTTGCTTCTCAGAGTTTAGACCATTCCTCAATCTTTCATTGATTTGTCTTTCAGATCTTAGATCATTTTTTATTCTTTCATTGATTTTCTTTTTAGAATTTAGATCATTCCTTATTCTTTCATTTTCAAATCTTAGGCTCATGATTTACTCATTTGCATTGGAGAGTTGATCAATAAGATCTGCTTGTTGAAGGAATTGGTTCTAAATTTCATTATTTCTTCCATCCATTTCTTCTTTTATCTTGTTCCTTTGTTTAAAGACTTCACATAACCTTACTGACTAAATTTCTTGTTCTCTTTTTAGCTTTCTTACTTCTTCTTGCTGGGAACCATTTTTCTCTAGGAATTCTTTGATTACATCATTTGCTTCATCTGAACTACTTGAATGCTAAAAGTCTTCAATTCTTTCTTCAATGTAAAGATGATCATTCATTTGATTCGCAAGTTCCTTTCTTATTTTTGGGGATTGGGAAAGTTTCTCCTTAGCTTTCTTGAGTTGGGTAATGGCCATTTCAAGATCCAACTTTTCATTGTCAATAGATTTGTCAAGTTTGAATATCTCCATATCCTTGATTTTTGCAGAAGCTGTTAAACTTTCTCCTATGAACCACAAAGCTTTGATACCAATTTTTTTGGAAATATTCAAGACTATGCTAAGTTACTGAGAGGAGAGGGATGAATCAGTAACTTCTAAAAATTTAACAATTTCAATCCTTAATCCAATAAATCAATTAGCACTTAATTCATGACATCTGATCTAATTGCATGCATGAGAAACTAAAAACATGAAAGAATCCATAACACTTGAACACAAGGATTTGGTGACCTGGAAACCTTCCAAATAGAAAGTAAAATTGGGGCAGGGATGATACCCACAAACTTTAGTAATGCACTATAAATTTAACTTGTTAAGGCTTACATTGATCACTTCTGATGATCTACCTTGTTAGGAGCAATTAGGACTGCTAGGTCCACCTTGTAAGAGGATTTACAAACATGCAATGAAGTACTTTAGTAATGCACTATAAAGTTGGCTTGTTAAGGCTTACATTGATCACTTCTGATGATCTACCTTGCTAGGAGCAATTAGGACCGCTAGTTCCACCTTGTAAGAGGATTTACAAACATGCACTCAATAAAGAGATTTATAAAAGACTATTAGGTCTACCTTGTTAAAGGATTTTGACTTGTTCACTTGTTAGGATGAAGCAATAGATATCTGATTTACAATTGAGTTTGCTAATAGATATTCCTTAGTGTATTGATCACCTTTCTATGATAGCTATGTCTTTGTTGCTCCTTATACTAACATGGCCTTCACAATTTGCTCTTTATCTACTGCATTCAAAACTTGAACTTTTTGCATCCACATTAAAATACATATGCTTACACAATTGCATTCTTTCACATTGGATATGATACAATACATTACATATATTTACCAATCCAAATTACAAAATTACAAAGCTGGCCATGATACAAGGTAACACAAATATTATGAAGTTGGCCCACATGAAGATACCTGGGTTCTGAAGACTGACTCGGTGAGGTTGTGATACTCAAAATCCACTATTAATACTTTGCATCATCATGCACTTGGTAGACATAGAAGCTTGATCCATAATGATCACTTTCAAGTTGTCTTGAACTTGGTCTACACTGGTGACTCGGTAGATATTATGCAACTTAGCAAACACATAATCACTTGGTTAGAAAGAAGTAGCTCGGTTAACACTAGCTTTGCATCACATGAACTACCTTAGAAAACACTAAATCACTTGGTTAGAAAGAAGTAGCTCTGTTAACACTAGCTTCGCATCACATGAACTATGAGCTCAGTAGACACTGCAGTGCTTGATAACCATTGAAAAACTTGGTGTATACTAAAATGCATGGTTTGAATTGCTAGACTTCACATTTATTGAATTTTCTTGGTAACCATTAGGATTAGTCCAAAAGACTTTGTAGCAACTGTAGAGCTCCATGGCTACTAATTCACATGGCAAGTAGTGTGAACTATTCAATGAGCTTGGTAGCTATATAGAATCTAAATAAGTGTCTATCACTAATAACAAACTTGACTGATATGTCAACACCCCCCAGCTATAATTCCATATTGGTGGGGTGACTTCCATTTTGCACATATCCTTTTAAGAATCTTAATGTTCTCCATTTTATTAATTAAATGATATATTTTCCAAACCTCCACCCATATCTTGTCCAACTATGTTGGGGAAGGGGGGAGGAAGAAAGTTTCCATTTCTAGTTAAGAGTGCATTCCCTAATAAGAGCCATAATTATGTGAGAAACCACAATAGGGGGACAATTTTTCTACTAAAAATGTGATTATTTTGTTCTTTCCTTATGTTCCAACAAATGTAGGGAGGGATGGATTTCCATATCATTTTAATGAGGAGCTAGTGGGAGGAATAATTTTAGTTTGGAATGAATTGTTGAGCATCACTATTAAAGACCTAAGTAATCCCCATCCAATTAAAGACATTATACCACACCACTACAGTATAGGAGTAATGGATTAAAAGGTGATGGATAGTCTCCTCCTCACAATTACATAGGATACACCGATTAACCATCTAGAAACCATGTCTTTGGAGATTATTAATTGTAAAGATTCTATTATACATGACTAACCACTAGAAGAAATTAATCTTGGGGAGGAAATGACAATTCGAAACATACCTCCATCTTTCTGAGCAACAACCCCACCAATAATATTGTAATAGGCTAACCTAACACTAAAGTCACCCCAAGATTTTTTATCCCAAATTAGTTTTTCCCTATTTGAGAAGGAAGGGATATGAATTTATCTTAGGAGGTTCTCTGGAGCCTCATTTAAAGATTTATCCATTAAATTTAGATTAACCAAATTGAGGACCTTTTATTTGTCATTCTCAATATAGTTGACCACTCTAAGCCCATAGTTAACCACACTATAATCCTTCAAAGTAGAGAACTTGTTGTACATAAGGAGAGAATCCCAAATCCAACTATGCTCCTAAAAGCTTACTAAATGCCCATTTCCAATTCTCCATCTAACTCCCCACTTAAGAACTTTATTCTTTTAACAATATTAGCCTAGATCCTTGATCCATTTAGTAGGTCTACATTAAATATAAATGGGTATGATAGTGTTGCATTGTGCATTTAAAGGAAAAATCAATAGGGTTATAGGGATAGGGATAGAGATTACCAAAGTTTTGCTACACGTGTGAAAAGAAAAATATAGGTATGTTTGTTAATGTTGTGGATATAAATGGGAGGAGTGCTTTTCATGGTACTTCAAAGAAATGGAATGCACATATATGTGGACAGCTCATTGACAGTGGTGCTTCTGTAACCATTCAAGACAAGGAAAGTGTGATGACCTTGCACTATGCAGTTGAAGGAGGGTTTCATAAAGTTACAAAGATGAGGAAACAAAATGTAGAAGCTTTCCTACATAGAAGTAAAGGTGTATTTGAAGAGCTTAGTTTGTGTGTCTGTATCAACACCACAGACAAGAGAGGGAGGATTGTTCTTCACATGGCTTCAGAAAAGGTAGGTAGACATATTTGTGAATGACTTCTTGTTGGTGGTGCTTTAGGCACTGTTAAAATATACACGTGCTCAAATGGTCCTGCACCATGCATTTAATGGCAAAACTGATAGAGTTAGAGATGTAGGGATAGGAATTTTTGAAACTTTGCTAAGAAAGTTTGACACTCAAAGTGTATATGAACTTTTCAATGCAACAAATGAGAGTAGGAGAACTACTATTCACCATGCTTTAGAAAAGGGAAAAAAAAAAATCTATGTGAAGCTTTCTAATCTTAGTGCTTTAGTAACTTCTCTTGATAAGAATGACATGACGACCCTTTATTATTCTTATGAAGGAGGAATTGATAAGGATCCAAATGTGGCATGAGATATTGCACATGTTTTGTTAGGCAAGTGTAACAAGAAAAGTATATTTGATTTTTTCAATGCTAGAGATGTGAATAAGAGGAATGCTTCAAAGTGTCGTAGATAAGGGATACAAAAAAATCTTTGAAGTTCTTGTTAAGTGTTGTGCTTCAGTGACTAATAGGGACACATATGGAAAAACAATGCTACACTATGTGTTTGAAGAAGAGACTATTGTAAAATCTTTATTAGACAAGTGTAATGAAAAAAGTAAGCATGATTTTGTCAATGTTGCAAATAATGATGGGATGATTGTTCTTCAATGGGATTTACATAGAAGAAAAACACACATCTATGGACTTATTGTTGGTGTTTGTACTTCAATGACTACTCAACACAAAAAGGGCATGACAACCTTGTACTATGCATTTGAAATGGGTGTTTATAAAGATATAGATGTCAGGATAGAGGTTGTACAAGCTTTTCTACACCTCTATGCTGAGTGAAGTATATGTGATTTTGGGAATGTCACAAATGAGATGAGGATGACTGCTCTTCACAATTCTTCAGAGAAAGGAATCATGGAGTTATGTGTATTTTTTATTAATTGTGCTACTTCAATGACTTCTCAAGATAGGAAAGGCAAGACAACCCTACACTATGACATTATAGGGAGAATTTATAAAGTAATAGATGTGCTACTCAGAAGTTTGCATGACGATATTTTAGTTTCTTTAAGAGACGAAGACTGGTGCACACCTATTGATGGAGCACTTGCCAATATGGATTATGTGGCAATAGTGAAGTTATTAGTTAATTCTAAAGGGTTAGTGGCTTATTTAGATAGAATCTTTCCAAATAAGGATAACAAGTTAACTAAAAAGTTGTTATCAAAGTGTAAAGCTTAGAATCTAATCTCAGCAAAGTGAATCAAGAACAACTCCTATGCAACTCTCTACTACTTGGTTCTATGGATATCATGTCTACACTATTTAAGAAAGGAATAAAGTTATCAATTGGTGAATTTGATGAAGATGAGAAATCATCTTTTCATTTGGGTGCTATGTGTGATAATGAGACTAATGCAATTGAAATGGTTTTTGTGAAAGAAAGAAGAGCGGGGACTAGGGTAAACTTTAAGAAACCCCCTCCAAAAAAGGTTATAAAATATTGGTGAATATTTCATTATTTGAAAAAAGAAATTATTTTTATTAGCGAATCTCTCAATGATTTTAATTTTCAATATTATTTACATTGGCGATTATTTTAGAATCATAATTCATGAGTAGAAAATATTGGCAAATCTCAATAATAATGGGAAGTTCACCAATCATCATGGAAATTATGAGAATAATTTTTTAATATTTTAAATCAATACAGAAAACTAAATATTTGTAATATATCCCTAAAGTAACTAATAATTATGATAATTATTGGTAAATTAATTTTAATTTCTTCGATAATATATAATATTTAGGTGATTCAAATCTAATCATGCATCAAATATTGTGGCAAATATTTGAGTTTAAATTTTTTAATAAAATAAATTATTGAGTGATTTAAATTTTTTAGAACTAAATTTAATAAAAATGTGGTGATTTAGGTTTCATTAAATCTTAAATTATTAGCCAAATTACTAGCAAAAAAATTCTAAAATTAGCCAATTTATGAATATTAGCCACTAAAAAATACCTTGGGGGGACCGTCCTCCATGAGCTAGATTTCAATGGATATAATGACCTCTTCCAAGGTCTTTTGTCTTAATTCAGAACTCATATCTATCAAAGATAAAGATGAACAAAACTCATTATTTAACATAGATAAAGGAGAATACAAGGGAATAGATTTGTACAAGATGTTCGTAGATGCATATTAAAAAAAATACAAACATGAGGGTGATTTGAGTGAAGAATAATATATGAAAGGATAAGGGGTTAACTTTTTAAAAGCATAATCAAGCTACTCGACACTAGAAGGAACAAAGTTTACTCAACAAAAGAGGAAACTAAGTTACTTGAGAAAAGAACAACTTGAAACAGTTAATGCCAAGTAAATGTTAACACTACGAACAAGTCATGTTAACTTGACATGTAAAGTATGAAAAAATAAACCCCAAATCAAAAGATAACAACATAGATTATTTCTTTGGATTTTCCAACAAAATAATATACAATGGAATAAAGATTCAAAAATGGAGACAATCAACTCATAAGAGGAGATGTGCAATCTCTTGCTTGCATATTATTCAAAATGGATTGCAACTAGTAATCTAGAAATAAATTCTATAGAAAGTAACTACTTTTGTTATAATACACAAAATCTTCAACACTCAATCGTTTCTTACTAAGTTTAACCAAGCTTCTATAAGCTTTACAATAATATGAAGCAATCACTTCTCTACAGACATAGAAAAAACACTAAGCTACAACTACTATAAATACTCAATGAGAAACAAAGGAAGACTGCTCTATTTTCTCTCTGATATATTCTAGATCTTCTATATGCTTCTTTGTACTTACTCAAACATTTCCTTCTCCCTTATTTATAAGTTAGGAAACTTCACCTCTAAGTAATTGATAAACTAGCTTCAAAACTTAATCACTAAGTTACTGTGAAATAGGAAACAAGATTTTTGAGCATCAATCAATATTGTCCTACTAACATGATTTAGCTGCTCAAGATCCTTCAAGTTATTGGGAAGTAAATGAGTTTCTCAGGAATAGAATTAGATGGAGGCTTCAGAAAATTGAATTTAATTTCTAAATTCCAACACCCCCTATTTGTATGAGTTGCAAAAAACAAACAAACAGAAGGTTATGCTTGATCAAAATCAACTAAGCCTAAAATATTCCTTAGTCACTAAAAATTTCCAATACTTAAACGCTTGATGAAGATGTTTGCTAGTTACTACTTAGACCTGTAAAACTCCATATATATTTCACCATTTTCAACCTATTCACAAATAAAATGATACCTGATTTCTATATGTTTACTTCTACCATGAAACATAGGATCTTTATTAAAGAAATGGAAGAAATATTATCACAAAATATAGTGCGTACTTCCACTTTGTCTTCCTTTAAATTAGCTAAGATCCTTCTTAGCCAAACTACTTGACACACTGTTGTACTTTTTGCCAATATACTCAACCCTCAATTGTAGATTAGGAAACCTATGGGTTGCTTCTTAGAAGACAAAGAAATTAGTCCAAATTTTGTGTGATAAAAATAACTAGAAGTACTCTTTCTATCAGTTGGACTTCCACCCTAATCACTATATGTATAGAAAACTAGCATGGAATCACTTTCAATAGTATATGAAATATCGTATCCTTTCATTCCTTTCACATATCTTAGGATTCTCTTATGCTCTTTGAAATGAATGTCCTTTGGTGTTTCCATAAACCTAGAAATCAACCTCAGGATATTCATTATGTTAGGCCTAGTTATTGTTAAGTACATCAAATATCCAACCAAACTTTTGAACATAGTTGGAATCAGACTATTGCTGCAATCTTCCTAACTCAACATAAGACCTACCATTGTTGGTGTTGAGGTTTCCTTTCTTTTGAACATTCTAAACTGTTATAAAATCTGATGTGCATACTTCTTTTGAGAAATGAAAATACCATTATCCATTTGCCTAACATCTATACTTAGAATGTATCTCAAGATTCCTATATCTGACATTTCAAACTCATGTTTCATAGCTTGTTTAAAATCAATAATAAGGAAATCATCATCCCTAGTAAAAATCACATCATCAACATATAAGACAATGATTAAAATATTACCATTTATTGCCTTATTATAAGGAGAAGGCTCGCCATCACTTTTTTCTGAAACCATTGCTCAACAAATATGAGTCAATCCAGCTATATCATTCTCTTGGTGCTTACTTCAGACCATAAAAATATCTCTTCAACCTTTACACTTTACCTTCTTCACCTGGAACTTCATAACCAGGTGGCTGGTCCACATAGACCTCTTCTTTCAACACATCATTAAGGAAGGTGGATTTTGTATCCATTTGAAATACCTTCCACTTTTGTTGGGCTGTAATTTCGATGACTGCATACATTGTTTCCATCCTTGTAATAGGTTTGTACATATTGTTATAGTCTCTACCAAATTATTGTTTGTATCCTCGGACCACCAAATGTGATTTATACTTATCTGTTTCTCTATCAACATTACACTTGGTCTTATAGACCTATTTCACACCAATGACATGCTTGTTGGGATGCAAAGTAGTTAGCTCCCAAGTTTCATTTTTTTCTATAGCATCTATTTCCTCATCCATAGCCTCACACCATTTTTCTTCTCTCACAACTTCTTCAAAGTAAACTAGATCACTATGAGAAAGTAATGTAAAATTACTATTCTCATCAAAATCATTATACCTATCATCTTGGTATATCTCCTTAATACTTTTAGTCTTTCTTGGTAGAAAGGAGGTGAGAGTAGGATGAAAACTCTCATTACTATTTTTATGTTGTGCAAGCTAAATCTGGAGCTATTTAGAGCTATCTAGGGCTGATTGTTTAGCTATCTCTAGTTGTTTTCCTTTCAGCTTGTTTCTAGTAGGAGCAATCTTGAGTTGTCTAGATACTTTTGTTTCTACTGTTGCTTCATCTTTCTCATCATCCAACTCATTATCTTCATTAATGATAGGCTTTTTAGTAGAAGTTCTAGATGATGTGTCCACTAATCCATCCCATGACTCATTCAAAAAAACTCAACATCTCTTGAAATAATTATTTTCTTGGTGAGAGGGTTATATAATCTATATGCTTTAGATTTTGGACAATAACCCATGAAAATACACTTCTCACCTTTATTATCAAACTTTTTTCATTTTTCCTTTGGTATATCTGCATATGATACACATCGAAACACTCTTAAGTGTTCAACTATCCATCTATAACTTTCTCATGCCTCAACAGGTGTCTTATCATGGACCACCTTCATAGGATTTCTATTAATCAAGTAAATAGTTGTTGCTACAACTTCTCCCCAATATTATGTTGCAAGACCTATTTCTTTCAACATACTTCTTGCTATCTCAATGATAGTTATATTCTTTCTTTCAGCCACTCCAATTTCTTTTTCGAGCATAATTGGTTGTTAGCTCCTTATACCATTTTGCCTACAAAATTTTACATAAAATATTACTCTGGTCCTCCATCTAACCTTAGGACTTTGATACAATATCCACTTTCTTTTTCAACTTGGGATTTAAACTCTAAAATGTTATTAAAATCTTCACATTTTTTTTATAGATAATATACGAGTTTTTTTATGGCTAACATCATCAATAAAGGTCATAAAATTAGTACTCTCCCTCCTATGTAACTAACTAGCATAGGGCCTACGAGATTACTATGTACCAACTCCAATGGTGCTATAGCCCTTATGGAATTACCATATTTAAAGTGAAGCCTATGTTGCTTACCAAAAATGAAAGCTTCACACTTGCTACTAGACTCTCCAACACTTGGAAAACCATCCATTATTCTTTTTGTTGATAACAAATTAAAACTAGAATAGCCAAGATGTCCATAGCTTAAGTGTCATAACTTGGAAGGGTCTTAAATTATACTTTTAAAAGATGATTTCTTTTTTACAGTTGTACATACTTTCTTGGGAGGTGTAGCAATATATTGAGAGCTGAAATATGACTCAATCCTCAATGGAAACATCTAGTTCTTTGTCATTTGGACTACTACAACAACTTTATTGCTCTCATATTTCTCAAGAATGACACACTGATCATTTTCTAACATCACTTTGTATCCATTCTGAATGAGTTGTCCAATATTCATCAAATTGTGCTTAATATTGGGGTAAAAACAAACATTTTGAATTTCTTTCTTCTCACCTTTCTTGGTGCAAATCATAATAGATCCTTTACCCACAATAGAAGTAATTATATTGTTCCTCATCTTAATTTTAGACTTATAATTTTTATCATTGAAAGAAAACATACTTTCATTACCACTCATGTGATTACTGCAACCACTATCCAAGTACCAAACTTCAAGGCTGCCTTCTTCACCAATATTTCACATGATGAATGTTGTATTTTTCTTTCTTTCTCCAACATTTTTATCAATAATATTAACATGTTATTATCACTCATAACTATGTTTCTTCTAGCATTCATTTCTATAATACCAAAACTTATGGCATTAGCACTCAATGTTTCTCTTATTAGAGCTTCTATTTCTTCTTCCTCCTTGGGGACTATTTTGAGAGCTGCTTGGTGAGCTTTCTTCTCCAGTATTTCTTTGCTTGGAGCTACCACATCCTCTTCATCTAGAACCATGTCCAAAGTTCTTCCTCTTCCCTTACCTCTTGCATTGGCTTGAGCTCTGAAAGTAAGCTCATGAGAAGATTTTTCTAATCTATTAATATGGTGTTAATGAGTATGGAAATATTCCATCAACTAATCAATAGTCAACTTAGAAAATTCTTTTGACTCTTCAATGGAAATTGCAAGCATATCAAATTTTTGAGGTAAACTCTTCAAGATCTTCTCTAAAACTCTTTGTTCTTCAATATCTTCTACATTCCCTTTCAGTTGATTGAACAAAATGGAGACTCTAGTGTTGAACTCTGATAAAGATTAATTCATTTCCATAAGAAGAGATTCAAAATCTCTTTGAAGCATCTGTAACTTCACAACATAGACTTGATCAGTCCCTTTGAATGTAGTATTGAGAATGTCCAAAGCTTCTTTGGAAAAACTAGCTATTTCTATTCTCTGAAATAAAGCATTGTCAAGGCTTCTTCAATCATGCTCATTTCCTTAGCATCTTTCTTTCTTGTCTCTCTCACCTGGGTTTTTTGGTTATTTGTGAGTGGAACAAACTGAGTTGGGTCTATGGTATCTATGAAACTAGTATTCACAAGATCTCACAATTCATTTTCTATCATGATAGTATTCATTTTTCTTGCCCATAAAAGATGGCGCTTGCTGCCAAAATTCTCTCTCATCTCCAACCATGTCTCCTACATAATAACTTCAAGAGACCCAATGAGCACAAATGCTAAAAACCACTAGGATGAAGGACTTAATAGCTCTGATACAATGTGAAGATAATATATTAAAGGATAAGCAATTAACTTTATAAAAGCATAACTAAGCTACTTGACAATAGAAGGAATAGAGTTTACTTGGCAAGAGAGGAAACTGTGTTAATTAGCAAAGGAACAAACTAAAATAGTTAATGTTGAGTAAATGTTAACACCACAAACAAATGGTGTTAACCCACTATGTAATTTATAAAAAATAAACACCAAATCATAGAACAAGAATAGAGATTTTTGCACTATCTTTCCCAACAAACAAATGCACAGTGGAATAAAAATTCAAATGGAGACAATAAAATCATAAGAGAAGATGTACAATTTATTTCTTGCATGTATTTTCAAAATGGATTACAATTAGTAATCTGCAAATAAACTTCTACAAAAAATTACTATCGTTGTTACAAAAAACAAAATCTTTAGCACTCAATGATTGCATACTAAGTTCAACCAAGTTTCTATTGTGAAAAACAAAATTAAAATTTTAAAATTTTGCTCAGCACATGAAGGTGCCAAGTGCTAGTTTTTCTCATCACTAATAGATGACGAGTGATAGGAGAAGATGCCAAGCAAGCTCAACATAAGAAGATGCCGAGTGAACTTAGCACTCAAAAGGGAAACTTGTTACAAATGGATGTCAAGTGAGCTCAGAAGCAAGCAATGCTGAGTGAGTTCAGTAGCCACTACAAAGTGGTGCTTGGCAGAAGTGGATGCTGAGTGAGCTCAGCTTAAACTACAGCATTATAACTCAGATAGAGACAAGATCGAGTGACTAGATTTACAATGTGAATGTTTTCAACATTAAAACTAGGGAGTTGATGTATGAAGCTTCCAACAATAAACTTCTCAAATACCATAAATAGAGGAAGAACAATAGATTCAAGTATGCCTACTTGCTTGCTATTCAACTTTGACTAAAACCATTACAAAATTTGGGAGCATTTGGCTTCAACCAAAAAAACCCTAAAATAACCCTAAAATCTTCAAATTGATAAAACTTCAAACTTCAAACTTTAAACTTGCAGCTCTAATGCCTGCATACAATAATACCTAGAGAAATCTCTACTTCATAAGACAAATACAATAAACTACGAACCTATAGAATGATAAGAAGAAGAAACATGTGCAACTACAGGCACAAAACAGAGTTCCTTGTCTCTACAACTTGATCTACTGATCGACTTCCTTTTCTTCTTCCTTCTCTACTCTTCTCTGCAACTTCTAATCTCTTCAACTCTAATAGAATGAATGATCCAAGAGGATCTCTAGGACCTGAAATTGAAGTGTTCCAATTTCTCTCAGAAGCAGTGCCATCATGTAGAACACAAAATTTTGAATCCGGCACAACTTGAACGGGTGAAAAAGGAGTCTGTTTGTGCAAGATATCACTAGTCAAAGCTCGGTCAAAAGTAGGTCAACTCAAGAATCAGGGATGAGAAAAAAAGGTGAAAAATTCATCGTCACCAAATTGGTCAAATTTGGCATCATCGAAAAGGCCTTGTCATCACGATTCCAACGGTATTTGTTTCATCAAAAAAGGAGTTGATACACAAAAGTTATGAGCAGTCAAAGTTTGCCCTAGGAAAAGTTGACCAGTGATGTGTCATGTCCATACAATGACATCAGCAAGGTGTTGTGGTAGTTTAAGTGATGACACATGGCATGTACAATTAGAATATGACATGGCAGACATGGAAAGTACAGTCAACAGAGTCCAATCCTGTTGTGACACGTGTCATTGCTTTGGCAAGTAACACTATGCCACGTGTCACCTATGTGGCAAGGGCAAGCTTACCATTTCAAGAAAAATTTAGTTACAGGATTTGAACTCCTAACCTTCTCCGTCCAAGTTGGAGCGGCAACCGTCATGCTATCAATGCTGTTCAATATTAGTATGTGGATTTTTCTATTTGAAGGTTGTGCGCTGAGATTTCGGCACTTAAAAATCCATCGATAGGGTTTGAACCTCTGATTGATCGGAGTCCAAAATAGCTATTGTTGTTGTGCCATTTGAGTGCTTTAGCATATTATTGGTGCGAATTATATTTAATCCTTATCAAGGGCCCGATCACCTATTAAAAATAGGTTTATTTTGATAATTTTTTAACAACTCACCTCCAAAATTGTGATAAGGCTAATCCCCAAAGATGGCCAAAGGAGGATTTCGGATATGGGGTTAATTAATAAGCCCTATATTTGAAACAATTCATTTTAGCCCAATTTTGGCTTATTTTTATGTATAAAAGGGGACTAGAAGGGTCTTCATGAGGAACGGGGATCCATCAGTTGATCGTCCAATTCTTCTAGTAGCAATTCTTCCTGTAAGCCAAGTTTTCCTTGGAGGAATTTTTTTAACTTGGTTAAGAATCTACATTTTGTAAAAGCTGTTGCAAAGCTTCTTCTTGTTCTTCTGTAAGGACGTCTTGCTGATGTGGGAGCTATTGTCATAGGTGAAGCTACTCTCTTGAGGCCTCCTGTAAGGAGAAAGCTGACTTCTTTTTGTATCTTGTGGCATTTCCAAGTCTTCAAGGCAATAGATCGATTCATTTTTCTTGCGAATCTGGAAATGTAGCCAATGTTCGGTGAACTCCGTTATCATCTCGATTTTATACTTTTGTGATTAATTTTGCAATTGTTTCTTTGAGCTTAGTAGATTAGAGGTTTGAATTTACATATTGGATTCAAATCAATAATTAAAAGATCTTGGTGTTAGATTTACTAATGTAATCTTTGTAAGTCTAACTCGTGAACTATTTTGAGTAAGTGCTCGATTAGTTTTATGGATCAAGTGGTATCAGAGATAGAACCACTAGTCCAGAATCAGATCAATGAACGACACTAAACATTCCTTTTTGTCTTACTGGCAAAAAACATTTCCCCATCAAATTTCAAAATTCACCTACTGAGCATTAAAACTTTTGATGTTGTCAAGGTGGTAGGTGTGCGTTTAGCTCCAGGGGCAAGCATCTAATTGCAATTAATATTTCAATACTCCCCCTTGGTTGTGAGCCAAAAAAACAAGGATCACTACTGATCCACATTAACTACACTAGGACTCTCTCTTAGGTGTACAAATGTTCCAATGCCTAAAGGCTTTGTAAATATGTCTACTAGCTACTACTCAAACTTACAAAATTTCATCTTAATATCCCCATTCTCCACCAACTCTCTGATGAAGTGATATATGATCTCTATATGCTTGCTTCTCCCATTGAAAACTGGATTCTTGGATGATTCAATTAATGAGATGTTGTCACAATAAATTGTGGTTCCATCATCTTGTCTTTCATTCAAATCTATCAAGATCCTCAACCAAATAGCATAACATGTTAATGCATTTGCTACTATGTATTCAGCCTCTTCTATAGATTGAGCAACAATAGGTTGCTTCTTGGATGCCCATGAAATTGCACCCGATCCCATATGGAACATGTATCTGGAAGTGCTCTTCCTATCATCTAAACTTCTAGCCCAATCACTATCCATGTAACCCACAACCTTGAATTTATTTTTTGTAATATGCAAAATTCAAAATCCCTTGGTACCATTCACATACCTTAGGATCCTCTTTCCAACTTGCCAATGGGAATCGTTTGGTGTTTCCATAAATCTAGAAATCAAATTTATTGCATGCATTATGTCTAGCTGAGTTGCAATCAAATACATTAAACTTCCAACCATGCTCTTGTATAGTGTTGGATTCACACTTTTGCTACAATTGTCCTTGCTCAACTTTAGACCTACTACTATTGGTGTTGGGACTTCCTTACTATTCTATATTTTGAATCTCTCTAAGATTTTCCTTGCATATTTTTCTTGAGAGATGAAAATGCCATCATGCATTTGTTTTACTTCTATGCCTAGAAAGTACTTCAAGAGATCTATGTCTCTCATTTCAAATTCATTTTTATGGCCTCTTTGAACTTACCAATTAGGAAATTGTCATTTTTGGTGAAAATTAAATCATCAACATACAAGACAACAATAACCACATTACCATTTTTTGCCTTGATGTAAAGTGTGGGCTCACCATCAGTTTTACTAAAGCCATTGCTCATCAAATATGAGTCAATCCTACTATACCATGGCCATGGAGCTTGCTTGAGCCCTTATAGAGCTCTCTTCAATTTATATACCCTTTGTTCTTCACCTATAACTTCATAACCAGGTGGTTGCTCCACATATAATTTTTCTTTCAATACACCATTTAGGAAGGCAGACTTCACATCCATTTGATATACCTTCCATTTGTGCTAGGCTGTAATTGCTATGACAACACACATAGTTTCCATTCTTGGAACTCGGGCATATGTCTCATCATAATCTCTGCCATACTACTACTTGTACCCCTTGACCACTAAACGTGCTTTATGCCTATCTATTTTTCTTTCAGCATTGCACTTGGTCTTATAAACCCATTTTACTTCAATTATTTGTTTCTTGGGAGGCAATGTAGTTAACACCCCATGTCTTATTCCTTTCAATAACATTTATTTCATCATCCATGACATTACACCATTTCTCCCCTTTCACAACTTCTTCAAAATAAATTGGATCACTATGAGAAAATAATGCAAAATTTACACTCTCATCATAATCTTCCTCCTACCTTTTATCTTGGTATATCTCCCTTAGACTTTTGGTCTTTCTTGGAAATAAGGAGGCAAGAGTGGGATGTAAATTATTAGTATTGTTGTTGCTACTATTTTGTATACTAGCTCGGGGCTATCTTGATGTGCTTGGAGCTATTGCTTGGCATGTTAAGGGCTGCATGCCTTTTTTCCTTTGTCTACAACCTATGTTTGTTGCTTCATCTTCTTCCTGATCATCAATGTCATCTTCTTCCTCTTCAATGGTAGGCACTTTACTTGGAGTGCTTGAGGATTCATCTACCAAGCCATCCCATGACTAATTTTCAAGAAACTCCACATCTCTTGAGATGATGATATTCTTGTCAATTGGATCATACAATCTATAACCCTTTGATTCTAAGATGTACCCTATGAAGATGCACTTCACACCTTTGTCATCCAACTTTTTCCTTTGTTCCTTAGGCACATGTGCATATGCTACATGTCTGAACACTCTTAGGTGCTCAACTATCCATCTGTCCCTTGATCAAGCTTCAAGAGGAATCTTGTCATGAACTAATTTTCTAGGATACTTGTTGATCAAGTATATTGTTGTTGCTACAACTTCTCCCCAATATTTAGTTGGGAGTCCCTTTCCTTTCTTCATACTTCTTTCCATTTCAGCAATGGTCCTATTCTTTCTCTTAACCACTCCATTTTGCTGCAGAGTATAACTGGTTGTAAGCTCTTTTCTTATGCCTTTTTTCTTGCAAAAATTTACAAACATATTGGAGGTATACTCCCATCCTCTATCTGATCTAAGGACCTTAATACAGTGTCCACATTCTATTTTAGCTAGAGCTTTAAATTCTAAAAATTTATCAAATGCTTCATATTTATTCTTCAATAAATATACCCATGTCCTATGACTGAAATCATCTATGAATGTCATAAAATAAGTACTCCCCCCAATAGAACTAGTTTGCATAGAGCCTACCAAATCAAAATGCACCAATTCTAATGGTGCTCTAGCCCTTCTCTCAAATTTCTAGAATTAAAGGGAAGCCTATGTTGCTTACCCAATATTCAATTCTCACACTTGTCATATGAATTTACAATGCTTGTCAAACCATCTACCATTCTTTTCTTGGACAACAAATTTAAACCAGCAAAGTGAAGATGCCCATACCTAAGATGCCAAAGCTTGGAGGGGTCTTATATCATACTCCTAAGAGCTGATTGCTGATGTACTATTGTACATGCATATTTGGGAATTGCAACATTGACTTGACAAAAGAAACATGTCTCAATTCTCAATGGGAACATCCAGTTCTTTGTCATTTGGATTGTTGCAAGTAATCTATTACTACCATCCTTCTCATGAATGGCACACTTGTCATTCTCCATCAGCACCTTGTATCCATTTTGAATGAGTTGTCCAACACTCATCAAGTTATGCTTCATACCTAGGAAAAAATACGCATTTTGTATTTCCTTCTTCTCAACTTGCTTGGTGTAGACCATAATAGATCATTTGCCCACTATGGGAATGGTTCCATTATTTTCCATTTTAATTTCAAATTTAAAAGTCTTATCAATGAAAGAAAATAAACTTTCATTACCACTCATGTGGTTGCTACATCCACTATCTAGGTACCATACCTCAGGGCTTCCGTCTTCACCAATGTTACACATGATGAAGGCAATGGGATTGTTTAGGGTAAAGGCACAAACCTGTGTCACCTTTTATAAAGAAACGTGATATCAGAATGTGAAAGTTCAACATTAGTGACAAAAAAAATGGTTTTTGTGTTTAAAATATGAAGGTGATTTAAACTGATGAAATGTGTAGAATTGGATGAACTTTATGCCTATAATTTTTATAATTTTTTTGAGTAAGAATTTATTCATTTTATTTTATTTTGAAGTCCCTTTTTTAGCTATAAAAAATATAGGGTGTAGTTCCCGTCAAACAAGTATATGCAAATCATATTTTTTTACTCTAATTTAAAAATATCTTATAGATAACATGTATAGCTAGTGCACAAAAAAAGAAATAATTATTTTTGATGTATATTTTCTTTGTTATAAGTACTCAAGTTCGACCTTATCAGAAGCCAACAGTGTTTTCCTCCCGTCAAAACTTTCCTATCAAATCTATACATTCTTGAAAAAAAAATACATATTCGTGAAGAGGATTCTCTCCTCTAGAGATAAATTTAATTTTTTAATTTTTTTGATATGATTTACTATTTTTTTTCTTTTTTTGAGGGAACATCTTCTAAAATGTTGAAATATCGACTTATAATACTTTGAGATTATAACATATTATAACTAATCAAAACACTCAAAATTATATAATAATGATATTGAATCTGAGATCTATAAAAGGGTATTTTTAGTTTTTGAAAAAAATTGAGTTTTGATAGAAAAATGAAATTTTACCAAAATAGGTTTTGGTATCACAAACGGTGACATAGATCTACCCTTTCACCCTTTACATTTCCCATGTTTACATCAACCACATTAGCATTTTGTTTTGACTGATCACCCTGTTTCTTCTAGCATTCACTTGCATAATGCCCATATTTATGATAGTAGTAGCATTCAACATTACTCTTATTGGAGTTGTAATTATTCTTACCTCCTGTAGAGTTGTTTTGAGAGGTGCTTGGTCCCTCTTGGTTGCTTGCTTGTCTTGAGCTTTCTGCACTAGCATTCCTTTGACCATTTCTTCCATGACCTCTATTTCTTGAAGCTCTACCAAAGACATTTCTACCTCTCCCCCTACCTCTTGAATTCTCTTGAGCCTTGAACGACTACTCTTGGGAAGTAGTAGCTAACCTGTTTATTTGGTGATCATGGATTTGAAGAGTTTCCATCAACTCATCCATGGTCAATGTAGTGAGGTCCTTTGCTTCCTTTATGGTCATAACAAGATTGTCATATTTCTGAGGTAAAATCCTCAATATCTTCTCTACAATTCTCTACTCATCATATTCTTCTCCATTTGATTTGAGTTAGTTTATCAAAGTGGAGATTCGTGAGCTGAAATCTATAATAGGTTCACTGTCCCTCATCTACAGGTTCTCAAACTCTCTTCTAATCATTTGTAGCTTCACTACTCTGACATTCTCAGTCCCCTTGAAGTTTGTCTCAAGGATGTCCCATGCTTCCTTTGCATAATTTGCTACTGCAATCTTGGGGAAGACTGTCTTTGTCATCACTACCTCAATCAAACTTAATTCTTTTGCATCCTTTCTCCTTGAGTCTTTCAACCGAGTCTTTTGATTGTTAGTAAGGGTAGGATACTGGTTTGGTTTTGTCACATCATTGAACCCATTAATCAAAAAATCTCTTAAATCATTTGCAACCATTATGTTTTTTATCTTCTTTTCCCATGTATCATAATTTTTTTCATTGAAGGACGGTGGCTACTACCATATCTTTCCTGCATCTCCTGCCATGTCAAATATCCTAGAAAAAAACAAATGCCCTAACTCACTGTGGATGTGGGGCATTAAAGCTCTAATACCATGTGAAAAAAAAATCAAAAATTTAAAATTTAGCTTGGCACATGAAGGTGCCGAGTGGTAGTTTTTCTCAACACCAATAGATGTCGAGTGACAAGAGAAGGTGTCAAGCAAGCTCAACAAAAGAAGATGCCAAGTGAACTTAGCACTGAAAAGGCCAACTCAGTACAAATGGATACCAAGTGAGCTTAGCAGCAAGCAATGCCAAGTGAACTTAGTAGCCACTACAAAGTGGTGCTCGATAGAAGTGGATGCCAAGTGTGCTCATCATAAACTATAGTGTTATAACTTAGATAAAGACAAGATCGAGTGACCAAATTTACAACATGAATGTTTCCACCATTAAAACTAGGGAGCCAAAGTATGAAGCTTCTAACAATAAACTTCTCAAATGTAATGAATAGAGGAAGAACAATAGATTTAAGTATTCTTGCTTGCTTGTTATTCAACTTTGATTAAAACCATTACAAAATATGGGAGCATTCAGCTTCAATACAAAAACCCTTAAATAACCCTAAAGTCTTCAAACTAGTAAAACTTCAAACTTTAAACTTTAAACTTGTAGCTCTAATCGCTACATACAAAAATTTCTAGAGAAAACTTTGCTTCATAGGACAAATCCAATAAACTACAAACTTACAGAATGACAAGAAGAAGAAACACGTGCAACTCGAGGCATGAAACAAACTTCCTTCTGTCTCTACAACTTGATCTTTTGATTGACTTCCTTTTCTTCTTCCTTCTCTGCTCTTCTCTATAACTTCTAATCTCTTCAACTCTAACTAAATGAATGAGACTGAACATTCCTTTTTGTCTTATTGGCAAAAAACATTTCCCCCTCAAATTTCAAAATTCACCTACTGAGCATTAAAACTTTTGATGCTATCAAGGTGGTATGTGGGCATTTGGCTCCAAGGACAAATGTCTATATGTAATTAATATTTCAACATCTATGAGCTATATAAAAATATGGAGCAATCACTTCTTTATAGACATAGAAAAAATATTAAGCTACAACTATTGTTGTAAATACATAATGAGAAACAAAGGAAGGTTGCTCTATTTTTCTCTGCTATATGTTATCTTATGTATGCTTCTTTGCACTTACTGGAACGTTGCCTTCTCCCTTATTTATAAGTCATAAAAGTTCACCTCTAAGTAATTGACAAACCAACTTCAAAACTTAATTGCTAAGTTATGGTAAAATAGGAAATAAGATTTCTAAGCATCAATTAATATTGACTTACTGACATAATTCAATTTCTCAAGCTCTTTGAAGCTACTGGGAAGTAAATGAGCTGCTCATGAATAGAATCAAATGGTGGTTTTATATGATCAGATTTAATTTCTACAATCATATTTAATTTCTAAATTCCAATAATTTGGAGGACCACAAAGATCTAAACCCATCACATGTTGCTGCTTCAAAAGAAAAAGCATAGGTTGTGAAAGTTTAAGTAGAGGAGATAACATTGCACACACAACCCTCCACAAAGCACTAAATTGTGGATACATAGATATAGTAAAAATTATGCTGAAGCATGGTGTCATCCCTCTCAGAGAATGTGACAACAATGATAGAACCACTCTTTACTACTTAGTGCAAGCAAAAACTAAGAAGAATAGGGAACTAGCCCGACAACTTATTGAGGCATACAAATGTAAAACAAAGATGTTTCTTCTATTATGAGCCTTAGTAGTAGGTTTTGACACTACTGACAAAGGTCTAAGAGAAGATGATCCAGTTTGGAAATTACTTGAAGAGTAAAAGAAAATGCCCAAAGGAGATGAATTGTTGAAAGTGGTTACTTCTCTATGACACATTGAAATGACAAAAGAACTCATTAGAAGAGGTTATCAAGTTGGGACATTGGGAATCCAAAAAGGAAGACATGATTACAAGAAGTAAACTAAAATAATGTAAATAAAGGTGAGCTTTCAATCCTACTCACATATTTATATCATAGATTCCATCTATTTGATGATGTGGTCCTTCTATTGTGGTTTCAACACTGATAAAAATGATCAAAGACTAAGGAAATGAAAAAAAAACAATCTCTGATAGTCTTGGTGAGTAAATAGTTTTCTCTCTCTCTCTCTCTCTCTCTCTATATATATATATATATATATATATATATATATATATATATATATATAGGGATATTGAATTATACACAAGGCCTTGCTGTGTTATTTTTAAATCCTAACATAAAGCCTCCCGTAGCCATTGATATCACTGGTTCTTACAACACATGAAAATCTAGCCTAGTGATCCATGTATCCTCTATATCAATTTTTACATATCTTTCAAGTGAAGCACACTAACTAGATTGTGTTTTCCTTCTGCATAATGTAGATGAAACACGTTTAACTAACAATAGTAGCTCAAATAGCATTGTTTCCATCCTCAAAATTATCAATCTCACCTTCATAATTGCCTTATATTGAAAAATATTAATTATCATAGAGTAGAAAAAGAAAATGTGATTACATTTGTAGACAAATAAAGCATGGAAAGGGAGTTAACAAAAATATATTTGTAACTTTGTGGGATTACATTAGAGACAAAGTAAAACAAACTAGTGTAGAGAAAATTGAGAAAAAGGTAAATTCTTGATGTATATTATTTTCTGGTTTAAACCAAGTGTTTAGCATATAGATAGAAATTATCTATCACTATGCATAACTAAAAATTTAACTGGTGCAAAATTTGTATCACATTATATTTTTTTCTCATTTTAATCAAATATCTACTATACATGAATAGAAATTATCTACAACTAAATACTAAATAGTCAATGAAATATTCCTTTAGTAGATAGAAACCTTAGTAAACAAGTGCAAGGATAATTTCTAAACTAGAACAACCTTAAGTATCTGACATGTTTTAAAGAATTCACTACTATGGACAATAGTGACATTGTAAGCCAATTTATATTTATTTTAAATTTGTTTAATACCAAATTCTCATAAGGGGAAAACTGCTAAAAGTAGATTCTTCATCAGGGGAAAACTTTTCTTGTTTGCATTGGCAGTCTTCCCCAAAACTAGATCCTTCAGCTAAGGAAAACATGCAAGGCATTTTGTACTATTCAATAAAATGCATGAAATAAAGGAACAATATATAAGCTTTGGTAAGTTTAGCAGCAGAGATTATCAAAGAATTAGAATGAATCATGAGCCAGGCTCAATGGCTAAACATTTGCTGGTGAAATGCATGGATAAAGAATAAATAGTCTCTGTATTGAATTTTTTCTTCCCTCCTATTTTAGTTAAAATATGGACTGAAGGAAATAATAGCAAAAGAGCACTGATGAACAGAGGCTTTTAGCATTCAATTTATAGTCAATTACATAATAAATATTGGTCATAAGGTTAGCTGCAATATTCATGACATACAGTTGGAGATAAGATTGAGCTAGAGGTGGACCCTCTTGAACAATTGGTTGAGACATCACTGACATAATTTCTTCACTTTTATAATACCCCCCTATAAATTAATTGTCAAAATATTTTAGATATCTCCCCATAATTAAGAAAACATGGATTCTAGTTAGTAGCCTTCTTAGGTACCCATTCACAATAACTTAAGAAGTTCTTCATACTACTTCCCCTCATCATAATGACAACTCTAGGTTTTCAAGGCTTACCCATAACCAATAGACTTCTCAAATGGTTTTTGGCTAACCACAATTCCTTCACACAAATGGTTTCCAGCTAACCATAAAATTTTCACTTGAGTGGTTTTGGCTGACCACGAGCCTTGCATACTAGTGGTAACTGTTGACCATAAAACTTTACGACTGACTTCAAATTACCATAAACCTTACATGAAGGGGAAACTAGCTTCTAACAGATGATCATCTTGATTATCATTCTAGGCTTTCTTCACTGATGTTTGGGCTTCTTCTTATACCTATATCAAATATTGAGTCCATATAAAAAAATTGACCCATCTACCAAGATACATGAGTATCTAGCCATTGTACTTGCTAGTTCTATAGGAATCTTTTTCACCTAAATGATTCATCAATTGGTTAACTAAAAATCTTTGGGACATTGGGTACAACTAATCATGCATCCCCTATAATGACTTAGGTACAATAAACATTCTCCCACTAAGACACTACTATGCTCAAGGATTCTAGATTTTATGGGCTCTATTGGCCTCATACATTGCTTGCATAAATTTAGCACAAAAATGCTACAACATTCAAAAATATGACTTATAGCTTTGTTTAGAAATACAATTCTATTACACAAGGACATTTACCTAGTATTGTAGGAAATCTTTACAATGATTTCAACACTATTTTGTCCATTTTGGATAGATCTAAAATAGATCTACACAACTCCAAAATTTTTCATGATCTCTATTACTTCAACCATAACTGATTAATCTATTTAACTCTGATCCATAAACACTTTATTGATCAACTATACTCTGCAAATGGTGACTTTGACTACAACAACACATTGATCCCTTGCAAACTAGGGACATCAACTTCATCATTGTTTCTTATTTATTTATAATTCTTAACTAGTGGCAACACCATTTAGGATGTCAATAGATTTAAACTTTGGCAACAACTTCTGATTTCTTCTTTCCACTTATTTTAGAGAGCAATGATCTCCACATATGGCTATTGGAATATTTAATGCTACAGTCATTTGTCCCTAAAGCCAAACACCCACCTACCACCTAATAGATTGTAGAACAATCAAAAAATTGAATGTGGGTAGGTGAGTTTTCAAATTTGGAAATGAGGGGGAAAATATTTTTGGCATAAGACAAAAGGAATGACTCACTTTCATTTGACTAGCTAGTTGAAGAGATGAGAAGTTGCAGAGTAGAGTAGAGAAGGAATAAGAAAAGGAAGTGATCAGTAGATCAAGTTGCAGAGACAGAAGGAAGTGTTTCATGCCTGCAGTTGCACATGTTTCTTCTTGTCATTCTGTAAGTTCATAGTTTATTGGATTTATCCTATGAAGTAGTGATTGGTCCAGGCATTATTGTATGCAACCATTAGAGCTGCAAGTTTAAAGTTTAAAGTTTGAAGTTTTACCAGTTTGAAAATTTTAGGATTATTTTAGGGTTATCTAGTTGTAGCCCAATGCTCCTAGATTATGTAATAGCTTGAATAAAATTTGAATAGAAAGCAAGTAGGCATACTTGAATCTATTTTTCTTCCTCTATTTATTGCACTTAAGAAGTTCATTGTTGAAAGCTTCACACTTTAGCTCTCTGGTTTTAATGGTGAAAATATTCAATATATAAGTATGGTCACTCGATCTTGTCTTTGTTTGAAGTTTTGTCTCTATAGTTTTTGTCGAGCTCACGTAGCATCCACTTCTACTAAGCTCCACCCTGCAGTGGTGACCAAGCTCACTCAACATCCACACTACTAATCTCACTTGGCATATAATTATTGAGTTGCTTTGTGTGCTGAGTCAACTTAGCATCTTCTTGTGCTAAGCTAGGTCAGCACCTTCTCCTATCACTCAGCATCTATTGGTGTTGAGCAAGACTGGCACTCAACACCTTCATGTGCCAAGTGAAATTTTAAATTTTATTTTTCACATGGTATTAGAGCTTTGAGGCCCAACATCCATAGTAAGTCAGGGCATTTTTTTTTTCTGGGATATTTGACATGGCAGGAGATACAGGAAAGATATGGTAGCAATCACTATCCTTCAATGGACAAAATTATGATACGTGGGCAAAGAAAATGAAAACTATAATGGTTGCAAATGATTTGTGAGAGTTTGTGATTAATGGGTTCGATGTTGTGACAAACCTAACTTAGTATGCTGCCCTTACCAATAATCAAAAGACTCAGTTGAAAGAGTCAAGAAGAAAGGATGTTAAGGCATTAAGTTTGATTGAGGTAGTAATGATAGAGGTAGTTTTTCCCAAAATTGCAGTAGCAAATTATGCAAAGGAAGCATGGGAAATTGTTGAGGTGAACTTCAAGGGGACTAATAAGGTTAGAGTAGTAATGCTATAGATGATCAGAAGAGAATTTGAAAACCTTCAAATGAGGGATAATGAACCTATTGCATAGTTCAACTCATGAATCTCCACTTTAATAAAGCAACTCAAATCAAATGGAGAAGAATATGATGAGCACAGGATTGTGGAGAAGATATTAAGGAGTCTACCTTTAAAAATATGAAAATTTTGTCATGATCATAGAGGAAGAAAAGGACCTCACCACATTAACCATGGATGAGCTGACGGGAATTCTTCAAACCCATGAGCACCAAATAAATAGATCAGCAGCTACTTCTCAAGAACAATCTTTCAAGGCTCAAGAGAATTTAAGAGGCAGGGGAGAGGTAGAATTGGCTCTAGTAGAGGCTCAAGAAATAGAGGTTGTGGAAGGAATGGTCAAAGGAATGCTAGTGTAGAAAGCTTAGGAAGAGCAAGCAACCAAGAGGGAGCAACCACCTCTCAAAACAACTCTAGTGGAGGTAAGAAGAACTACAACTCCAACAAGAGTAATGTTGAATGCTACTACTATCATAAGTATGGGCATTATGTAAGTGAATGCTAGAAGAAATAGGGTGATTAGTCAAAGAAAAATGCTAATGTGGTTGATGTGAACATGGGAAATGAAAATAATCCCATAGCCTTCATCATGTGTAACATTGGTGAAGAAGGAAGCCCTGAGATATGGTACCTAGATAGTGGTTGTAGCAACCACATGAGTGGTAATGAAATTTTATTCTCTTTTACTGATAAGATTTTTAAGTCTGAAATTAGGATGGAAAATAATGGAACCATTCCCATAGTGGGCAAAGGATCTATTATGGTTTGAACCAAGCAAGGTGAGAAGAAGGAAATACAAAATGTGTATTTTGCCCTTGGTATGAAGCACAACTTGATGAGCATTGGACAACTCATTCAAAATTAATGCAAGGTGCTAATGGAAAATGACAAGTGTGCCATTCATGAGAAGGATGAGAGTAATAGAGTACTTGTAGCAGTCCAAATGACAAAGAACCAGATGTTCCCATTGAAGATAGAGACATGTTTCTCTTCTAAAGTTTGTGCTACACCTTCCAAGAATACATGTACAATAGGACACCAAAAATTAGATCTTAAGAGTGTGATTGAAGGACCCTCCAAGCTTTGGCATCTTAGGTATGGACATCTTGGCTTTGCTAGTTCAACTTTGTTGTCCAAGAAAAAAATGGTAGATGGTTTTCCAAGCATTTTAAATTCATATGACAAGTGTCAGGCTTGCATATTGGGTAAGCAACATAGGCCTCTCTTTAATTCTAAAAATTCTAAAAGGGCTAGAGCACCATTAGAATTGGTGCATTCTAATTTTGTAGGCCCTATGAAAACTACTTCTATTGGGAGGAGTACTTATTTTATGACATTCGTAGATGATTTCAGTCATAGGACATGGGCATATTTCTTAAAGAACAAATATGATGCATTTGATAAATTTTTAAAATTTAAAGCCTTGGCTAAAAAAGAATATGAACACTATGTAAAAGTCCTTAGATTAGATAGAAGATGGGAGTATACCTCCAATATGTTTGTAAATTTTTGCAGAAAAAAATGGCATAAAGAGAGAGCTGATAGCCAGCTATACTCTACAACAAAATGGAGTGGCAAAGAGAAAGCACAAGACCATTGTTGAAATGGCAAGAAGTATGATGAAAGAAAAAGGACTCCCAACTAAATATTGGTGAGAGACTATAGCAATGACAGTATACTTGATAAATAGGTACCCTACAAAATCAGTTCGTGACAAGATTCCTCTTGAAGCTTCATCAAGAAGTAGATGGACAGTTAAGCACTTGAGAGTGCTTGGATGTGTAACATATGCACATGTGCTTAAGGAACAAAGGCAAAAGCTGGATGACAAAGGTGTGAAGTGCATCTTCATAAGGTACAACTCAAAATCAAAGGCCTATAGGCTATATGCTCTAATTAACAAGAAGATCATCATTTCAAGAGGTGTAATTTTTTGAAAATCAATCATGGGATGGCTTGATAGATGAATCCTCAAGCACTTCAAGTAAAGTACCTACAATTGAAGAGGAAGAAGATGACATTGGTGATCAGCAAGAAGATGGAGCAACAAATATAGATTACAGACAATGGCAAAAGGGGAAGCAACCCTTAACATGCCAATCAAAAGCTCTAAGCACCTCAAGATAGCCCCAAGCTAGTGTGCAAAATAGTAGCAGCAACAATAGTGATAATTCAGATCCCACTCTCACCTCCCTATTGCCAAAAAAGACCAAGAGTCTAAGGGAGATATACCAAGATGAAAGTTATGAGGAAGATTATGACAAGTGTAAATTTTGAATTATTTTCTTGTAGTGACCCAATTTATTTTGAGAAAGCTATGAATGAGGGGAAATGGTGTAATGCCATGGATGAGGAAATAGATGCTATCGAAAGGAATGAGACATGGGAGTTAACTACATTGTCTCTCAAGAAACAAGTAATTGGAGTGAAATGGGTATACAAGACCAAGTGCAATGTTGAAGGAAAAATAGATAGCCCAAAGGCATGTTTAGTGGTCAAGGGGTACAAGTAGCAATGTGGGAGAGAGTATGATGAGACATATGCCCTAGTTGCAAGAATGGAAACCATGCGTGCTATCATAGCAATTGCAGCTCAACACAAATGAAAGGTATATCAAATGGATGTGAAGTCTGCCTTCCTAAATGGTGTATTGAAGGAAGAAGTATATGTGGAGTAGCCACTTGGTTATGAAGTTGCAGGTGAAAAACACAAGGCGTATAGATTGAAAAGAGCTCTATATGGGCTCAAGAGAGCTCCAAGGGCATGGTACAACAAGATTGACTCATATTTGATGAGCAATGACTTTAGCAAAAGTGATGGTGAGCGCACACTTTACATCAAGGCAACAAATAGTAGTGTGTTGATTGTTGTCTTGTATGTAGATGATTTAATTTTCACTGGAAATGATAATTTTCTAATTGGTGAGTTCAAAGAGGCCATGAAAAGTGAGTTTGAAATCACAGATCTAGGTCTCTTGAAATACTTTCTAGGCATAGAAGTAAAACAAATGCATGATGGCATCATCTTCTCTCAAGAAAAATATGCAAGGTAGATCTTGGAGAGATTCAAGATGTAGAACAGTAAGGCGGCCTCAAAACCAATAGTAGTAGGTCTAAAACTAAGCAAGGAAGATTGTTAAAAAAGTGTGAATCTAATAGTATACAAGAGCATGGTTGGAAGCTTGATGTATTTGACTGCAACTTAGCCAGACATAATGCATGCAATAAGTCTGATTTTTAGATTTATGGAAACACCAAAGGATACCCATTGGCAAGTGGGAAAGAGGATCCTAAGGTATGTGAATGGTACCAAGGGATTTGGAATTTTGTATACTGCAGAAAATGATTTCAAGTTGGTTGGTTACATGGATAGTGATTGGGATGGAAGCTTAGATGATAGAAAAAACACTTCTGAATACCTATTTCATATGGCAACAGGTGCAATTTCATGGGCATCCAAGACACAACCTATTGTTGCTCAATTTACAGTAGAGGTTGAATATATAGCAAAAAATGTAGTAGCATGTCAAGCTATTTGGTTAAGGAGGATCTTGACAGATTTGAATGAAAGGCAAGAGGATGGAACCACAATTTATTGTGACAACATCTTGTCAATTGCATTGTCCAAGAATATAGTCTTCCATGGTAGAAGCAAGAATATAGAGATTGGATATCACTTCATTAGAGAGTTGGTGGAGAATGGAGACATCAAAATGAAATTTTGTAAGTCTGAGTAGTAGCTAGCAGACATTTTTACTAAGCCATTAGGCATTGAAAGTTTTGTATGCCTAAGAGAGTGTCTTGGTGTAGTTGATTTGGATTAGAAGTGATCCTTGTTTGTTTGGCTCAAGACAAAGGAGGAGTGTTGGAATATTTAATACTGCAGTCATTTGTACCTAAAACCAAATGCCCACCTACCACCTGATAGATTGTAGAATGATCAAAAAATTGAATGTCGATAGGTGAGTTTCAAATTTGGAAATGAGGGGGAAAGTATTTTTGGTAGAAGACAAAAGGAATGACTCACTTTCATTCGACTAGCTAGTTGAAGAGATCAGAAGTTGCAGAGTAAAGCAGAGAAGGAAGAAGAAAATGAAGTTATCAGCAGATCAAGTTTCAGAGACAAAAGGAAGTGTTTTGTGCCTGTAGTTGCATGTGTTTCTTCTTGTAATTTTGTAAGTTCATAGTTTATTGGATTTGTACTATGAAGTAGTGATTGCTCCAGAGATTGTTGTATGCAGCCATTAGAGCTATAAGTTTAAAGTTTAAAGTTTGAATTTTTACCTGTTTGAAAATTTTAGGGCTATTTTAGGGTTTTCTGGTTGTAGCTGAATGCTTCAAGATTTTGTAATAGTTTGAATCAAAGTTGAATAGAAAGAAAAAAAAAAACATAATTGAATCTATTATTCTTCCTCTATTTATTGCATTTAAGAAGTTCATTGTTGAAAGCTTCACACTTTAGCTTTCTGGTTTTAATGGTGAAAATATTCACAATATAAGTCTGGTTACTCAGTCTTGTCTTTGTTTGAAGTTTTCTCTTTGTAGTTATTTTCGAGGTCGCTCGACATCCACTTCTACTAAGCTCCACCCTACAATGGTGACTAAGCTCACTCAAGATCCATACTGTTGAGCTCACTCGGCATATACTTGTTTAGTTGCTTTGTGTGTCGAGTTCACTCGGTATCTTCTTGTGCCAAACTAGCTTAGCACCTTCTCCTATCACTCGGCATCTATTGGTGCCGAGCAAAACTAGCACTTGGCACCTTCATGTGCCAAGAGAAATTTTAAATTTGTGATTTTATTTTCCACAATGGCAAGATCTATAATCATCAACTCCAACACTAACTTGAAACAATGGTTTCCTTTCATTGAGAAACTTTTAGATTTCTCGATGGATGTATCCTTCTTTCTAATGTATCAACAACAGGGTCCTTTTAAAATTTCCACTCCTATCTTGAGAGAACTTTGACTACAAAACAACGCCTTTGTCTTGGCATCACCATCCTTAACAGAGTAACCATAGCTTTAATAAATTTTAGGCAAAGTGACATCCACCAATATCACCAAAACCATCGGTTCTAATACCATGTTAAAACATGGATTGGAGGAGATATTTCCAAAGGAGCACTAATGAACATAGGATCCTAGCATTCAATTTATAGCCAATTACATAACAAATATTTTGGTCATGAGGTTAGCTGCAATATTCACGACATACAGTTTGACATAAGGTTGAGTTGATCAAGAAGATAAGACTAAGCTGGAGGTGGACCTGCTTGACCCATTGATGTCTAATATTCATGACATACAGTTGGAGATAAGATTGAGTTGATTAAAAAGATAAGACTGAACTGGAGGTGAACCTGCTTGACCAATTGATTGAGACATCACTGACATAATTAGTTTATTTTTCTTAACATTTCTCTCACTGGTTTTGGCAGGTTCATTCACTTGGATTGCATGGATTGTGTTATAACAGTGAGAGGTTAAAGTAATCATGAAATGTAAAATATGCATTGCCTCCAACATCTTTTATAATAATTTTGTTGAGTCTAACAAAGTTAGCAATGTGCATTTTAAAGCCTGTTAATACTCAGCTTATGCACTATATGTCATTTCCAGATCACGCTGACAAACTGGGTTATCTTGAATGGGTGATCTCAGACATTTTGTTTTTGAAAGATGAGATTGGTCGAAAACCCATTTGGGTGCTCAATGCCATTGCTTGGCTCTTGACTGCGTTTACAACACTATGGGACCTGACATCATTTCTATTCCATCACAGAAGCCATGATAACGCCATACAAGCTTCAAAGTTAGCGCCTACATGTATATTAGCTGTAATTTATTCTTTCACATTATTGTATTCATGTTGAGTCAAATTGTTTGATGCTCAGTTGACAAATTTTCTTTCAATCTCATTCGTTATCAACCTATTTATTTACTTTTACAGGTTTTGTCCATTAATAATCTTATATTAGCAGTGTAGGAGATAAATGTGGTGATAGGAATTCACAAGAGATTAATACAAAGAGAAATAATAAATAATTATGAATATGTAAATATTGATAAATATTTAAAAGCTTATGTTCAGAATTAGTAGATGTGTATTTACAAAAGATCATTGAACTGCCATTAGACCTACTCGATCTTCGTCATGAGGAATCAAGGAATTTTATGAGAGGACATTGGGTGTAATGGATGATGAAAATATAGTTGTTACTAAGGATATGGACTGATACTTATATTTATCAAGATAATTCTGAGGAGATGCTTAGACAAGTTTTTCCCATTATTCTAATTCCTTGGAAATCCGTAGACATTTTTTTTAATATCTTATGTTACTACTTTTACAAAGCATCTTTTTCATGATTCTAATCTCAGATTATGGGAGCGCAAGCAATGGTGGAAGGGAAAGAGATGCTTTATAACAATAAAACACTGCAGAACAAATCGCTATAAATGTGAAGACTTCATCAGAATCAATAGATATGTGATCTACAATGCCAGGTTAGTATTTTAGATGTGCACTTCATTTTTAATGTTAACTAGCAAATATTGGGATTGATGAGGAATGTGTGATAACCGTGGTACCAAATGAGATGCAAAATTTATAACAAGTGAGATTGCTTGTGTTTGATATTGTTCTCATATCCATTTTGTTTCTTGTCATTTAAAAATAAACGATATTAAGCTTGAAATCACATGTTTATTCAGGGAAATAAAAATCCACTTCATCTATTCTTGTTAGAGAGATATTGTTTGTAAGCTATTATAGAAAAGGAGAGGAGGATGCCTTTTTGCACTTCCATGAGTTAGCTACGGACTACAGAAAGTATCTCGGGGAGTAGAAGTGCCTTCTTAACTCCCATAGATTGGTTTGGTATATTTTCTCTATAGGAAATGAAGCAAATAATTTAGTTGGATGGAAAATACAATTGATCATCCAGATTTTTAGTTGTTGGGATTGGTAGGATAATATGACTGTTGTCATACAGGTATACAGATCTGTAGTTAAATTCTTAGTTTAATGTTAATACAATATTTATTATATGTAAAACAACATATGTTAATATTGTTTTGTTCTCATGTCTTATAGAATTGGTGATAGTAAAGAGATTTTTGTGTTGGATGTATATGCGAAGCCTAATAGTCTTTCATTTATTACATACAATTTTTTATTATTTTCCCTCCAATTGTTCGTCTCTTCATTTTCTTTTGAGACTCTATAAATATGTATTGGAGGTTCATTATTTCATATTGTATTCGAAGAGCTAAAGCTACAGTTGTGATGTAAAGTTGAGAGTTTTACATTAATAGAGATCTTCTCTGTAGTTTGAACATAGCCACAATTTGTATGAACCATGATAAAATCATGTGTTTGTGTTTGTTATTTTCTTTTCTATTCTATTCTTTCAGTTTGCGCTTTCAACAAACTTCACAATTAGTATCAAAGCTTGGTGTAGTAGCTGGAATTGATTTTGCTGATTGAAAATCTAGAGTCGGGGAAGATTTACGAGTGTAAAAATTTTCAGGATAGAATTTTAGTTTATGGAAAGTTCAAATGTGTTCATTGTTAGTCAATCAAGACTTAGCAATAGCAATTGATGGAAAAGCACAAAAACTAGCTACAAAGAAGGATGAAGACTGGGATAAAACTGATGAGAAAGCAAAGGCAACAATATTTCTTTCTTTATCATAGAATGTGTTATTCAATGTTCATAACAAATCTATGACCAAGAAAGTTTGGGATAAACTTCAAAGTATGTAAGAAATGACCTTAGCTACAACCAAAATATTCATTTTGAAGAAGCTCTACAAGATGAAAATGAAGGATGGGACTATGATGTTAAATCACATAAATGACTTGAACACTTTATTATGTTAAGAAACCTCGGTTTCCATGACACACGATGATGAATCTAAAGCTATAATCTTGTTGTGTTCATTACCTCACAATTGGGATCCTATTGTTACAATAGTTAGTACTTCTAACTGCTCAAAGAGTAAGCTGGCCTTTGATGAACTAATGGCAACTCTACTTAGTGAGGATGTGTGGAGAGGCAACAAGGAATTCTCATCTGATGAAGCCTTGATGGTAGCCAACATCGAAAATAGAGGAAGAAACAATCATCATAGAAGATCAAAATCAGCTTGGCACTTGACATCAAGGGAAAGGAAAGGAGGAGACTGCTAGTTTTGTGGAAAAAGTGGTTATGTAAAAATGGATTGTAGAGGTTATAAGAGAACACATGAATGAGTGTGGGAAAGTCAAGCTAACACTGTCTATGACAAGGATGATAGTGTGCTGATTTTATCTACAATCGAGACTATTTCAGCCTCATGGATTTTGGATTCTGGCACATTATTTTATGCCACTTCACATACAAAATACTTCTTGAATTATCAAGAAGGTAAGTTTGGTGAAGTATACTTGGGTGATAATAAAGTATGTGAAATTGTAGGCATAGGAGATATTTTATTATATTTGAAAGGAGGCATTAAATGGCTACTAAAAGATGTGCATAATGTTCCAAAACTAAAGAGAATTTTGATTTCCAAAAGTCAGCTATATACACAAGGTTTTGTCACTTCTCTAACTGATTCATGGAAAGTCACAAAAGGATCCATGTAAGTTGCAAAAGGAGACAATATAGGGAGTTTAATATATATTGTAGAAAATATTGGTGAAGTGGGGGCTACCATGAAAGTTGAAGATAGAAATTGAGAATTATGGCATTAAAGACATATCACATGAGTAAAAAGGGCCTTGTTATTATACATAAAATGAAGTAATTATTGGGGCTTAAATTAGTTGACTTACAATTTTGTGAACATTGTCTCTTTGGAAAATAGAAGCGGGTCAGCTTCTTGTGGACTGGACATGAAAAGAAAGGTACTCCTTTCACACTTGTTATTCTAATGTGTTCGGACCCATTGAGGAAAGCTCTATTAGAGGAGCAAACTTCTTCCTCAATTTCGTTCATGATTGCACAAGAAAGTTATGGAATTACATATTGCATAAGAAATCTAATGTTTTTAGCAAGTTAAAAAAATTTAAATCTTTAATTGAGAATTAGATTGCCAACAAAATAAAGTGGTTGGAAATAGATAATGACATAGAATTTTTCTCAAAGGAGTTTGATTCATTTTGCATGGATAACGACATCCATAGAATCAAGATTGTTCCATTCACCTTACAAGAAAATAGAAAAACAGAGAGGATGAATAGAACAATCCTTGAGAAATCTCGATGTATGCTTTCGAATGCCAATTTAAGCAAGGAGTTTTGGGAAGAGGCTTGTAATACAATAGTATACTTAATCAACCAAAGTCCCTCTTCTCAAGTGGACTTTGGTATACCAAAGGAAGAGTGGTTGGGAAAGAAAATCTCATATTCTCACATTCCAGTGTTTGGATGCAAAGCTCATGTACATGTTCCAAAGGAGAAAAGAAATAAACTTGATCCAAAATCACAAAAAGACATTTTTGTGGGCCATGGTGAAGACCAATTCAGTTTTAGAATATGGGATATAGTTCGCAAGTAAATTATTGGAATTAGAGATGTCATCTTCAATGAGAAGGTATTTTTGGCTCTCAACATAGAAGAAAAATCTACGAGTATATCCCTTTCTCCATTTCAATAATGATAATGTAGGTAAAAATCAGAATATTGTTTCTCCAAATGAATTATCTCCTACCTCAGTGTTAGCCCCTGCCCCTCTATCTTCTTCTTCTACTAGTATGTGGAGTCAATCCAACACAAATGATGGTAAAGGATTTAATGAAAATAGTCATCATGACATCTCTCTACCTCATGGAATTTAGCAAAATGCTCTCACTAGCTACAAAGAAAACAACTCTCTATTTGAGTATAGAGATACAGAGTTGGTTAGATCACAACATGTTGATGATGATCAAGTCACTACCAATGGTCTTGGTCTTAAGGAATTTAACAATGAACAAAGGTCACTCACAAGTGAGGTGGACTCCACACAAGAGCCTTACCCTTGGTCTTGCTCACACTATATTAACAATGATTCTATAGTCCAACTTGGGCAACAAAGTCCAAACATTGGTCACTTCTAGCACATCCAACAGATTGGCCACATAGGCAAACTTCACATTGATAGACTTGCCAACAACATAGTGGATCGGGGGCATGGTTCTACCACTCTAGTTGATAAGATAGTAGATTAGGGGCATGGTTTTACCACTCTAGAAAATAGCTAGAAACTCACCAACATCTCATGCATCATGGACTCCAGTTGACAAGATGCATCAACCATAGGCAGGGACATTCAAAGGGATGTTAATTCCCATGGCATCAAAATAGGTATGAAATCACACACTTCCCCTTCCACTTCATTCCATGGGGATCTAATCAACTCGTGACAAAAGCATGGCACTAGTCTTGAGACAAAGCATGGTCATAGTGACATAGAAGACAATTTGGAACTGTAGAGTCAATTTGTCTCCCCTATTCATGCTTGCATCTCCATCATTGGCATGATCACTACACAAAGTAAAAATAAGGTTATGGCATGAAATCATCAATTTGCACTTGAGCAATATGATCCTTAGTGTAATTTTGATTCTAATGTTCAGAAGAAGCATTACACATCCTCAAAGGGAAATGCCTATGAACTCTTAAAACATCGTACTCTAGATATTGAGAAGCAATATGCTAATGATACGATGCAAAGGGGGATAATTTGCAGGGAATGAGAAAATCTATAAGATAGAGAAGGCTTCCTACTCAATTCTCTGATTATGAACTCTTGTACTCTGAAGAAGTAGAGCTGAAACTTTTTCTTTCAGACCAAGTTTAACCAACACGCTTCAAAAATCATGCAAAGCATTAGATTTTTACAAATGGGAGGTAGTGATGTAGGAAGAGATGGACTCTTTGCTGCAAAAAAAAACTTGGGATTTGATTCCTTTGCCACCAAATCAGAAAGCACTCAAAAATTGATGGATTTATCAATTCAAAGATGAAGGCAAAAATTAGAAGCCTTACAAAGCTAGGTAGGTTGTTAAAGGTTTTGATCAAAAAAAGGGCATAGATTTCAATGAAATCTTCTCACCCATGGTCAAGATGACTACATTCTGGTCTATTCATGGTTTAGTTGTTTGTCATGATCTTGAACTTGAATAGGTGGATGTGAAAATGATAGTTCTCCATGGTGATCTAAATGAAGAAATCTACATGATGTAGCTTGAGGGATTTATTAAATGTGGTAAAGTAAACTTATATCTCAGATTGAGGAAGAGCTTGCATGGTCTCAAGCAAGCTCTAAGGTAGTGGTACCTCAATTTCGATAAATTCATGACTAAAAATAACTTCATTCAATGTGAATCTAATCTTGTGTCTACTACAAGAAGTTACCTGATGGTTCCTTTATTATTTTATTGCTCTATGTTGATGACATGCTTGTCACCAACTCATCTATGAAGATGATTTCATAATTCAAAGAAAAGATGTGAGAAATGTTTTTCATGAACGATTTAGGGGCAACAAAATAGATACTTGGTATGGATATTATGCATGATAGACACAAGAGGGAATAAAAGATTTCTCAAGAACACTATATTCTCCAAGTACTAGAAACATTTGGCATGGCGTATGCCAAACCGGTCAGCACTCCTCTTGTTGATCATTTCAAATTATCTTTAGCCATGTGTCCCAAGACACAAGAAGAACAAAACTACATGAACATACCATTTTCTTTAGCAGTGGGTTAGTCTTATGTACGCAATGGTTTTCACTCATTTGGATATCACCCAAGCAATGGGGGTTGTTAGTAGATTTATGAGTAATCTAGGTAAACAACACTAGAATGTGGTTAAGTGGATCTTAAGATATCTTAAGGGTACTCCTAATTTTGTATTGTATTTTGGTGGCAAAGACATTTCACTTAGAGATTATACTAATTCATATGTGGGTGGAAATTTAGATAATAGAAGATCCACTACTAGTAATGTATTTACCTTTACTGGAGTAGTGACTAGTTGGGCATCAAACTTGCAACAAGTGGTCTCACTTTGTACTATTGAGGCTGAATACATTGCTCTCACTAAAGGAGCAAAAGAGTTGATTTTGTTGCAACGTCTATTTGGTGATTTTGATTGTCCTCAAGAAGGATTAGCCTTTTATTGTGATAGTAAATGTGCCATTGACTTAGCCAAAAATGCAGCGTTTCATAGTAGGACTAAGCATATTGAGGTATGATATAATTTCATTTGAAGTGAACTTGATAAGGGAAAACTTTAGGTCTTGAAGATTAACGCTAAGGAGAATCTAGCTGATGCACTTACAAAGGTTGTTCCATGAGAGAAGTTTGAGTTATGCCAAGCTTCTCTCGACATTGTCAAGAAATAATAGTAGGGAAATTCAGGGGAGACTCATACATTACAATAGTTGGACTTCAAGTGGGGGGTTGTTGGGTGTATATGTGAAGCCCAATAGTCTTTCATTTATTATGTAGAATTTATTATTATTTTCCCTCCAATTGTTTGTCTCTTCATTTTCTTCTAAGACTCTATAAATATGTATTGGAGGTTCATTATTTCATATTGTATTCCAAGAGCTAAAACTATAGCTATGATGTAAAGTTAAGACATTTATATTAATAGAGATTTTCCCTGTAGTGTGGACATAGCCACAATTTGTGGTGAACCACGATAAGATTATGTTTTTGGTGTTTCTTATTTTCTTTTCTATTTTATTTTTTCAATTTACACTTTCAACAAACTTCACATCTGGCACCTTCACTACTAAAGATCATAGAACATTTAATGACTATAGGAAGAATTGCCTATCAAGATAGGAGAATGTAAACTCGACAAAATTGGCAAATGATAAGTTAGAGAAATCACTGGATGAGTTGAAGAGAACGATTAAGAAATTAAAGGAGTTAGTCTCTAATGACTTCATAAAAGAGATAATAAAATTTAAAAAGAAACATGTTTTAAGTGATTTGAAGGAAGACAAAAAAAAAAGGAAAAGAGAAAATTGCCAAAATAGAAGGCAGGAAGAACAAAGGAAAATGCAATAAAAAGAACTAGGAGAGAGTGAGGTCAACATTAGAGAAATATAATATCTCAATGGATGCTATTCATGATTTTTCAAGGTTTAGGTTTTATTGTATAGTTACCTATCTTCCACGCCTTGGTAAAGGTAGAGAAGAATGTAGCAATTGAAGAAATTTGGTGTATGTCTAGTGAGCATCCAGAGAAAATAGTTATGGTCCATTTCAATGGTTTTAATTTTAGTTGCAAAGAAACTCATTTATTTGTATGATATTAGGGCATGTTTGGTTCTTGGCATATGAATTAGAAATTAGAATAGAAAATGGGGATGGGAATGGGAATGGAGAATTGCAATTAAAGTCTTTCAGTCCCTTGTTTGGTTCATAGTTAGAGAGCACTTTGCATTCTAGTACTCAGTTAAGTGAAAATGACTCAATAGGCATAGATTTGGAGGTCTCTACCTATGATTAACACCCCAATCCCAGAATAGTCAAACAATAATATGTAATACAGGCTTAAAAATTTGAACCGATCAGAATGTCAAAAGATTTGGCCTTGACATCCAATATATAAGTTTTACCTTCCCTTCTATGGATGTCATGTCTATACAAAGAAACTAAATCCATTTACCAATAGAAAAAGAAATGCATTGAATCTGAAGAAGCCCAAATAAATAAACTACCAATATGCCCAATAGAATCTAGTGTTTCAGTATCATACTAATAGATGAATGGAGTAGAGAAGCAAAAGAATTATGAATTCCTAACTAACATTCTAAGTAGTGTTGAAAATAAGTTAATAAGGGGAAGAACCAGTTTGGATTACTAACCATGAATAATAAAGAATAGGTTGCATGCATTGATCAATCAATGCAAAAGAACCTTTTCTCAACGCATTGATCTAATAGTTGAGAGCATGTGCAGTGTTGATCAAGCATGGATGTAATGAATTTGAGGTAGAGTCAAAGATGGAAGAAGGTTGCAACAAGAATATGTCAAGTCTGATGTACCTCAAATCAGAATTGACAGTTTAGAGTTGTGCAACTTATGCTCTACCAAATTGCTAACAAATGAGGAGACTTTTATATTTTGCACAAAAGCAGGTTATGAGAGAAACTAGATCAGTGTGCCTCATATTTCCTAGCATAAAAATATGTATTTCCTATTCATCATGTTACACTTCTTCACCCTCTTCAAAGCCACTATAAATCTATGGTTCTTTCTCTTTTAACCATTTCCGCAATATGAAAACATCAGATTGGAAATATAAATGGCCTATTCCAATAAAAAAAAAATTTCCATAGACATATTCTCATTTGCGGGACAAAATTGGAATACATCTTCCTATTCTCAATTCTTGTTTTGGACACCAAAGAGAGAATATAAACCATATTCTAATTTTTGCTTCCTATTCTAGTTGTATTCTAGAAACCAAATGGGCCCTTATATTTTTTATTTCATTATATACTTTTAGAAAGAAAATTAGTCATCTCAAATTATTATCATATATTCTTTCTATGTACAATTGTTGAATTTGAATATATAAAATTTATAATATTTATACTATATTTCACTTTATAGGCAACACCAATATAATATGCTTGGTTTTAATCAAATGTTATTATATATGAATAATAGAAATTTAACACTAATAATACATGTAAGACAAATAGATAATTTTAGTTAGTTCTATTTATATTTGAAAATAAATAGAAAATTTATTTTCAAAATTTTAAACAACATAAAGGAAACATTTTATTAGAATCTTTGTATTCACAAATTCATCCCTATCTTTTAAATTGAAAAAAATTGGTTATCTTAGAAGTTATCTATAGACCCTAGCTTTCAAGTAGTACATGTAGAACTAAACACCTTTCATGAGGATAACACTTAATTATTGTACCAACACGAAGGAACCTTCTCCCACTCTCATTCGTAGACTCTAGAATCACTAGTGACATGGATGTGACATTATTTAATTTATGTCAAGGTGAATCCCTAATTTTGCAATTGATTTATTATGGTTTTCACTCAATTAACTAACTCCCTGATGAGTTACCCTAACAATCACTTGAAAACCACTCACCATTTGTACATAGGTTATTTACCCATAGATAAAGAACATAGGTTGCATCAAGAATAAAATAATTTCATGGTAACATGTAATTATTCCTATAATTAAATCATAATATCAAATTTCATGTTTTGAAAACTTTTGTTGTCCTTAATTCACTAGACAACTTTAAAACACCAAAAGACACTCAGATTGATTCTTAAAATATTGGAAACATCAATGTGTATCAAACCATGAAGTAGGATTAGTCATTATTATATAGAGTATTAAATAGCCAAAATCATTAGTTAACATAACCCTAAAGCCTCTTTTACAACCTTATAACCCTAAATCAACAATTTCACCTAATTTTTACCAAATTAGAGAAACTTGACATCTATTCATGAAATGACTCACTTGTAGAGTTTAAAAATGTACTTGTTGATAGAAATGCACAGTTTTAGGTAAAAATGTATGCAACTTCAAACAAAATGGTTAAAAAAAGAAGAATCACTTTCCAAATTCCTTTAACAACCAATACTAGGAATTATCTAGGCATGGGAAGTGAAATATGATGAAGACTCATTTGAGATATCCTAGATTACCTCCCAAGAACCAAACTAAAAAAGTATATACAAGTCCATTTGAAGAAGCGAGTCTTAAAATGATTGAAAAGAAAATGTGCATAAAACTTTCATTTTACATACATTTTTTTTAGAGTCCAAAGTATAGTTCACAAACATACAAAACAATGCAAAGAATCTCCAACCTATTGTAACATGGAGTCAGCCCCACTCTACCTTGGCTACTTTTTAATACATCAAAAACAACACAAAGAGGACTAAATACAATATAAAAAATTATATTCTACATATTCACATATAAAACTTACAAAATATATCAAATAATCATAAACATCACAAACAAACATGGACCTCATTCTTGGATTAGAACTTATAACCTCCAATATTATAATGAATACTCAAGTGTGGTAGTAAGAAGGGGCCTTGATCCACTCTAAGCATGTATAGGAATGTCTTCCAAGCCTCTCTACAAATCTAGAGCCAATCTAAGAGTAATTCAATACAAAATTCTACCCATTCTCTCCCAAATTAATAAAGCATTTACAAAATGGTTTCTATATGAAACATTCTCCCACAAACACATTTTCAAACTCATATCTTTCTATGAATCTAAAAGAAATCTCATAAAATAATATCTATGATTAGTTATTAGTATTCATATAGCTTCTCTTGGGAAACATATGGAAAAAGAAATGTTTCATTTTTTCATATCATTCTCCTTGAAGGGGTTATCCAAAAATGAACTACCTCCCAACCATTTTTATAACTGTTGGTTCAACTATTACCAAAGTTATAATACATATTATCCTTTTATTATTTATTTTTCTCATTCATAAAGTGAAGAATTTGAGCAATACAAATCCAAAAAACCTAAAGAACACCTACATGCAAGAGCATGTCATAGAGCAGAAAAGACAAAGAGAAGGCAAGGGTTTGGCTCTAAAAATCAAGAAGAATATATTATCAAACTAAAAGAAATAAATTGAAAATTACAATTGATCAATCCTTATAAAAGGAGATTGTAAAACCTAAAAGGGAAACCCTGAGAAGTAAATGACATTTAAGAATTAATATTTAATTGTTAAATGGGAATGCATGTACATAAAGGGAAATCTTAGGAAGGGAGTAAAGGTAATTTAATAAAATAAAATAAAATTTTCCCTTTACTCTAACAAATATAGTTTATTAACTATTAATATTAAATAGTAAATACAATGGATATGTGCAAGATCATGAGGGGAAAAATGGCGATATGAAAAAAATAACTTTTCATTTCAATTTGATGAAATGAAAATGATTTCTTAAAGATATTATAAACTTTATATTGATATAATTCCTTTCAAATTATGAGTTTACTAAGTAATTATTACCTTTTTTTTTAATGGAGTTAACTATAAAGTGTCGATTTATAGACTGATTGAAAAAAGTTATATCTTTATAATAGTATAACCTTCTCAAAATATGAAAGATGTTTCATACTCCATGTTTTTCCTACTATGAGGAAAATATAAAAACAAAAAATTAAATTTTGTATAGTTTTGAATGAGTTAAGGTGATCAGACACGAGATTTATGTTATTCCAAAAAATGTTGTAGCAAATAACTTATGTTTTATTCCATAGAATAAAATAACAAAAATATGTGCATCACATTTGGGTATGATTGTTCTTATTATACATAGATTCTTTAAAAAAAATATCATCGTGTGATTGTGATTAAGGTGGTCACACATAAACCTAATCATTATTTTTTCTTGAATTTTTGGTAATTTTGCTTTGAAATTTCAAATTTTGACCAATTAAATTATTTTTTATTTAGAAAAGGGCTACTATTTTAGAAACTATATTCAATTTACTATAGATTATATTCTTACAAATTTTTATAGAAAATTGGTATCTAGATCAAGATTTCACATCAAGTTGGCTAACACTAATGTCTTGAATTTTTATTGCTACTTAAGACAATAGTTTGGCCCACCATGATCCTACACATACCCCAGTCCTTTATCATACTTACCACTATTAAAATACATTGTACACATTATTTTTTAATAATCAACCATATACTAAAATGAATATTGTACACATATATGAAATGATAAGAGTGGCCTCATAATAGTATGTCTCACTTTTGAGTGTGAAGGAAAATTGCCTTGTTAAAAATTGTGTGGCCAGATACATCTCCATTATTATATATTTTGAGGGGGATTTTATTCACATTCAAATTTCTCTTATTTCTTTTTTTGTCTCCTTATATGGACTTAAGATGTTTGTGTGGAAAGTGTGGTAGGTACATGGGGTTTACCATTATTTTTTCTATATAACTTATTGATTCTTCAATATTTTTTTCTTGTAATTATTCTAGATTTGACTTTACATGTAATAAGTCTAGCTAAAGAGAAATCATGTTTATTTTACACTTTTTTTTATATCATGGAAACATTACCATATAATTTCTCTAGTAATGGAGCCTATTGATTGTTACATAGTCATTGTATAAATTATAAATATTATAGATATTTATAGTATTTTATGAGAAAAATTGGTTATAACATTCTACAAATTAGTGCATTATTTATTGTCTTTTTCTCACAAATCAATTTCTATTCTTAAATTTTTTGGTGTGTGTTCTTATGTATTGACTAGTCACTACGTAGGACTATATTGGGAATGTTGCTAGGAAAACTTTTTCAAATGAGGAACTAAAAGTCCAAGAAGTGTAGCAATGCCTAAAGTCAAGATAAGAATTAATTTTGATTGTGCATCAAAAGGAAATCAAGGTATAATGCCTACCCCTACTTGACTTGTTTGATTTTTTTGACTGGAATCTTTTAGGCCTATTCTATTATTATGTTTTATGATTAGTGGTGTTGGATTATCGAAATTGATTAGTTGTATTTCATATTCAATTGATATATATATATATATATATATATATATATATATATATATATATATATATATATATATATATATATATATATATATATATATATGTTGAGGTACTTAGTGCTAGTTATTTCAATTATTGAATGATGTTAGTTAGATGAATGATTTTTATGTGGTTTCTAGGGATACTTACCCCATACTTGCATGTGTATGGTGTTTGTGTATATTTTCTTTATGTTTGACATTTCTAATATGGTTGAGGAAGGGAGTCATAGTCACCTGCTAGTCGCAATCTATAAAATGAACCACTCCTTGCTATTGCTTGTTTAGTTTAGAATATTGGGTTTATAAATGCATGGATTCTATTCAGATTGCAAGTACTAGGTATCAACTCCCTTGAATCACTAGGATTAGCATACCCTATCACAATATTTTAATCGTATATGTGGGGATATAACTCTTGAGTACAAATCTTAAACCCTAAGGCAAATGTCCTAGAAAATAAGACAAGTATCTAAGTTAGTTTCACCTTTCTGAATTTGTCAAGTGATGTGAATTCTTGATTCTAACCCTTGAATTTGATTATGTTCTTTGTCTTCAGTTAAGTTGTCATTTTTGGTTTCGTGGGTATGTGATAATTTTCTATTATAATAAATCAAATTAAAAGAGAATTTAATGATTTAATTTAATAGAAATTTTATAAAGAAAATTGATATTTAAGCATATCTAATTAATTGAGAAATTAATTATATTAAAAAATTAAATTTAAAGATTTTATTAAAGTTCTATTTTTGATATATTTATATTTATTTATTTTATTAATAATTCTTCAGAAGTTTTATTTTAATAATGAACTCTAAATAATGTTATTAATTAAGTCAATAAATATATTATTAAAAATGTCTAGCAAATTACTTAATTAAATGAATAGAATTTAAAGATAAAGTTATAGTTCTAATTCTGGCATATTTATAATTATTTAATTTAATAATAATTTCTTTATAAATTTTATTTTAATTATAAACTCTAAATAATATTATTAGTTAAATCAATAAATATTATATTAAAAACATCTCATGATTAATTAAAGTGAGAAAAAAATTAATTTAATAAAGATATTTTAATTTAAATTGCTTAATGTTGTTGCATGAAAATTGTATATATAAAATTTAATATTTAATTATATTTAATTAATTGAAAAATTAATTAAATAAAAGAAGTAAATTTAAAAAATTAAATTAAAGTTTTAATTTTAACACACACACACACACACACACACACACACACACACACACACACACACACACACATAAAATTTAATAATAAATGTTTAAGAGTTTTATTTTAATAATAAACTCTAAATATTCTTATTAGTTGAGTAATAAATATTATTTGATTGAAAAGAAAATATGTCAATATTTGATTAATTAAACACTAATTAAATTTATGCTTTAAATAAAAAGTCTAAATTTAGACATCTAAATTTAGAAAAATGGTTAAAGAAGGATTAGAATATGATGTTATTTAATTAATTAGAAATTAATTAAATATATACTTCAATAAAAGAATATTTTATTTAAAAAGTTCTTTAAATATGCATGAAAGGATTAAATTTAAAAGATTTAATTAAATTTCTAATTTAAGCATATTTATATTTATTTAATTTATTAATAATTTATTTAGGAGTTTTACTTTTAATAAACTCTAAATAATATTAGTAATTAAATTAATAAATATTATATTGAAAATGTCGCATGATTTAATAAGGGAGAGAAAGGTCTAATTTAATAAATTTTGTTTTAATTAAATGGCATAAAGTGTGTGCATGAAAATTAAAAAATAGTAATTAAAGACACAGAGTTTTCACATGATTGCATGATCAAAGCTTTGATTTAGGGGAAAAACTCTTTATTAACAAAATTAGAGCTCATTTCTAGATACACAGGTTTGCATGAGCCAATTTTTGAAAAGAGGGTTTTCAAAGGAAAATGAAGATTCTTGTGTGTTTGTGCATTCATTGTTTTAACATCAGATCTTGGTAGGATCTTGTGAGTTTATGCAGTAGTTGCACATTCTTTGAAATCCTATCTTCTTTCTGTCTATTGTATTTCTATTTTCATCAGTTCTCTAGGTTGATACTCTTGATTAAGAAAATTGATGTCCATTATGGAATTGTCTATCATTTAATTTGAAAACCTTTAGTAAATATGAAATTTAGGGTTTCAAAAACCTAATGAATTATGAAATTCACTTTTGTATGTGTTTTATGTGATGTATGATTTACTGGTGTTGGGGATTTTGGGTTTGTCTTAGCTTTGGCCAATCAGGATGTTTACCAGAGGCTTGGGGGTTTGTTCTGTGATGTCATGATGATGTTTGTATACAATCTTTTATACTCAACCATGGTAATGTGTCTTGTATGCTATATGAGGTGTTTTGATCTATTGATTATTATTGCATTCCCGAATCCTTTTGTGAAACTGAGGTGAATGGTTTGACCCATCTAATATAACCTTTGAGTCTTTGATTAGTTGTTTTTGGATATCTTTCTAGTCACTTTTATAGAACTAAAGTGTTTGTATGATTTGTTCATGATGATGTCATGTTATGACATGGATTGGTTTATTTATACTTGATTTTGGAATCAGTCTTGTTAGGATGATCATATTGGTGGAATCTTTGATTATGATCAGTATTTTTCAATACTTTCTAGTTGCTTGTTTAAGAATTGATGTATGGTATGTGGCCTTTTGTGATCTTTTGATTTTATTGAGCTTAGGATAGTTGTCTATATGTCATGTTGGAAAGTGACTTGCAATGGAGGCTAGGGCCCAAAGTGGCTACCAAGGTAACCCATTGTAGGTCGTCTAATAAGTGATAACATTTCATTAAATGGTTTTAAAATTAATTAATAAGATATTGGTAACATAGAAAGTCACTAAGGGGACAAAGGATTAAATTAGTAGTTGGGTAACCTTAGAATTGACTTATTAGTATACCTTGTTAGTATGAAATGATACTAGTGTCACACAGAGTCATTGGCGGGGCAGAGTATTAACGAACTAGCTAGCTAACCCTTCAGTTGGTTTGTACAATGACACTTGCCCACTTACATAGTAGATTTCCTATGTGTCTATAGTGGCTCTATGCTTAATTGATACTTGTGTCTTGGTACCCTTTGAGATTTACTTTCAGGTGATTCCTTGAACCTAGATGTTGGTTTTTGACTTTTGAGTTTGTTATCCTCTTTGACACTTGAGACTGTCTCCTTAATATGGTGGGAGTGCTCCATTTAGGTTCCACAAGGTTGGGTGGTAGTTTTTTTTATTATACCACTGAGATTTGACTGTCAGATGCCATTGCTAGATGCATTTGTATAGATGTTCCTTTCTATCTATTCTTTTATTTCTATGATGGATGGTTGTAAAATTGTATTGCATTTGATTTCATAAGATCTTAAGAGATGATTTAATTTATTTCATGATGTATATTATTTCAGCATTTCATACCCTATGACCTATACAGTGGATGATTATGCATTCTACTTATTGCCAAGTGGCATCATATATAATTGTATATTATTTAAATAGTTTCATATTGGTGTGTTCTTATTTATTGTGAATTTATTATATATTAGATTTATTATTAATTAAACATAAATGTGATTCAATGTCATGGGACCCTTAAAAGTTGTAACATGTTTATGTGTTGTTGATGTATGAGTGTATGTTAATTGCTTCCACTATATTATATATGTTGTTGTTAAGTTATTAGCTTAAAAAAAAAAAGTGTTTGTCAAACTTAGTGAAACTTTAGGATAATTTCTTTTGGATCCCTTGGCAGGGTGATACATTTGGTATTAGAGCCCGAGTTTCTACATTAGGAGCTCTAGGTATATTGGAATGCCACTAGTTGTTAACTAGTTAAGCAAAATTGAAGCTTGAACTATTATATGTATCTTTTACAAACTTGAACTTCAAATTGAAATGAAACATAAACAATGCTATGTATCTTTTATAAATTGAACACTTGGAAACTTCAAACTTTAACACTTGAAAACTTCAAAATCAAAAACTTGAAACTTGAAACTTTAGACTTGATACTTGAAAGATAGAAAAAGGCAAAACTTGTGAGTTCAATTTTAGACATCCTATCTTATTATTATGCTTTAAGATAGTATGCCTTTGTTTGTCTTTGCGAGCATTATGTTGATCCATTGTTGGGAGTATTTTAGGGGATCTATTGCAATATTTGTTAAAAGATAAATGTTGGATCAATAAGGTTTTTATTTTATTATTAAACCAGAATCATATTGCTCTAAGGAATTGGAAGAGTATACATAGTTAACTTATTTGTATTAGTTTCTTAAAGGAGCCTTTTTTTGAAATTGAAGATTGTAATCTTTGACTTTTATTTACCCTAGTCATTGTAGTAGGCTTCCACGAGTATGTCTAAGTGTGGGGAAGTGGATGTAATGCCGACACCTAGTTTAGTTTATCTTTCTTGTAGACTTCTAGGAGTAAGCCTAATTCTAGGGGGAGTAGATGTAATGCCTACCTCTACTTGACTTTTCTAATTTGTTTTGACTGAATTCTTTTAGGCCTATTCTATTATTATGTTTTATGATTAGCAGTGATGGATTATCGAAATTGATTAGTTGTATTTCATATTCAGTTGATATATATATATATATATATATATATATAGAGGTACTTACTACTAGTTATTTTAGTTATTGTATGATGTTAGTTAGACAAATGATTTTATGTGATTTCTAGGAATACTTATCCCATACGTGCATGTGCATGTGTGCATGTATGTTTTCTTTATGTTTGATATTTCTAATGTGGTTAAGGAAGGGAGTCATAGTCATCTACTAGTCATCCCATACCTGCATGTGCATGGTGTGCATGTATGGTTTCTTTATGTTTGATATTTCTAATGTGGTTAAGGAAGGGAGTCATAGTCATCTGCTAGTCAGGATCTACACGATGAACCACTTCCTACCATTTCCTATTTACTATAGAATATTGTGTTTGTACATGTGTAGATTTTATGCAGATTACAAGTACCAGGTATCGACTTCCCTAAATTGCCAAGACGAGTGTACCCTATCATAGTAATACAATGGTATAAGTGGGGAGATAACTCTTGAGGCCAAATTCTAAACCCTAAGCCAATTGTCCTAGAAAATAGGAAAAGTATCTGAGTTAGTTTCACCTTTCCACATTTGTCAAGTGATGTGAATTCGTGATTCTAACCCTTGAGTTTGATTATGTTATTTGTCTTTAGTTAAGTCGTCATTTTTGGTTTTGTGGGTATGTGATGATTTTCCATTATAATTAAATCAAATTAGAAGACAATTTAATGATTTAATTTAATAGAAATTTTATTAAAAAATTAATATTTAATTACATCTAATTAATTGAGAAATTAATTTAATTAAAGAATCAAATTTAAAGATTTTATAAAAGTTCTATTTTTGACGTATTTGTATTTATTTAATTTAATGATAACAATTTAGAAATTTTATTTTAATAATAAACTCTAAATAATGTTATTAATTAAGTTAATAAATATATTATTAAAAATATGTCATGAATTACTTAAATAAATGAATAGAATTTAAAGATAAAGTTATAGTTCTAATTTTGGCATATTATAATTATTTAATTTAATAATAATTGATGTAGGTGTTTTATTTTAATCAATAATCTCCAAATAATATTATTAGTTAAATTATTAAACATGATATTAAACACATTTCATGATTAATTAAAGTGAGAAAGAAAATTAATTTATTAAAGATATTTTTATTTAAATTGCTTAATGTTGTTGTGTGAAAATTATATATCAAAAATTTAAAATGAAATTATTTAATTAATTGAAAAATTAGTGAAATAAAAGAATTAAATTTAAAAAATTAAATTAAAGTTCTAATTTTAGGATATTTGTATTTATTTAATTTAATAATATTTATTTAAGAGTTTTATTTTCATAATAAACTTTAAATAATGTTATTAGTTGAGTAATAAATATTATTTGATTAAAAAGAAAATATGTAAATATGTAAAATGTGTTTGTGCCAATGTTCCTTTCTATTTGTTCTTGTATTTCTATGATGGATGGTTATACTATTGTATTGTATTTGATTTGATCAGATTTTAAGAGATGATGTAATTTATTTTATGATGTATATTATTTTAACCTTTCATACCTTGTGACATGTACAAAGGATGATTGTGCATTCTACTTATTGTCAAGTGGCATCATATATAATTGTATATTATTTAAATGGTTTCAAATTGGTATATTATTATTTGATTGGATTTATTATATATTAGATTTATTATTAATTAAACTTAAATGTGATTCAATGTTATAGGACCCTTAAGAGTTGTAACCTTTTATGTGTTGTTGATGTATGCATGTATGTTAATTGCTTTTGCTATATTATATATGTTGTTGTTAAGTTATTATCTTTTTCTTTTGAAATAAAATGATCATCAAACTTAGTGAAACTTTAGGTTAATTTCTTTTGGATCTCTTGGTGGGGTGTTACATTTAGTATTAGAGCCCGAGTTGCTACATTGGGAGCTTTGGGTATATTGGAATGCCACTAGTTGTTAACTAGTTAACCGAAATCGAAGCTTGAACTATTATACATATCTTTTACAAACTTGAACCTCAAACTGAAATGAAATATAAATAGTGTTATTTATCTTTTCCAACTTGAACACTTGAAAAATTCAATATTAAACACTTGAAACTTGAAACTTTGGACTTGATATTGGTACCATAGAAAGTCACTAAAGGGCTAGAGGATTAAAAGACTAGCCAAGTAACCTTAGAGTTGACTTGTTAGTATGCAAGCCTTGTGAGTATGAAAGAATACTAGTGCTACATAGAGTGACTATGGGGCCAGAGGATTAAAAGACTAGCTGGGTAACCCTAAAGTTGGTTCGTACGAAGACAATTGCCCACTTGTATAGTAGATTTCCAACATGTCTATGTTGCCTCTATGATTAGTTGATACTTGTGTCATGGTACCCTTTGAGATAGTTTTCTTTTAGGTGATTCCTTGAACCTAGATGTTGGTTTTTGACTTTTGAGTTTGTTATCCTATTTAGGACTTGATACTATCTCCTTGGAATGGTGGGAGTGGGCCATTTAGGTTCCATGAGGTTGGGTGCTTTTTCTTATACCATTGAGATCTAGCCATCAAATGCTACTATAAGATGTGTTTGTGTAGATGTTCCTTTCTGTCTGTTCTTGTATTTCTATGATGGATGGTTATACTATTGTATTGCATTTGATTATATAATATCTTAAGAGATGATATAATTTATTTCATGATATATATTATTTCAGCCTTTCATACCCTATGACCTATATAGTGAATGATTATGCATTCTACTTAAATGAATTCATACTAGCATATTATTATTTGATGTGTATTTATTAAATGTTAGATTTATTATTAATTAAACTTAAATGTGATTCAACATCATGGTACCCTTAAGAGTTGTAACCTATTTATGTGTTGTTGATTTATGAGTGCATGTTAATTGCTTCCACTATATTATATAAGTTGTTATTAAGTTATTATCTTAAAGAAAATATGTTTGTCAAAGTTAGTGAAACATTAGGTTAATTTCTTTTGGATCCCTTGGTGGGGCGTTACACAAGAACTCTCGGGATTAGAGGTTATCGCTCAATGCTGGAATGGTGATACTTTGAATGCAGTAGGAAAAGGATTGAAGGATGTATTGAATAATGAATTTGAAGCTGAGGAAACTCTTATGGTTATGCAATATAGTAAGCTTTTACAAGTGCAATACATCCATCTTGAGGGTCATTCAGAATTAATCTTGAGTTCTATTTAAATAGGAAAATCACAATCCTAGCATTAGTAGAATCTCATATTTTAGATCAAGCCTAATCTATCCACCTTCAAAGACTTCAAAGTAAGTCATATAAGGAAATTAAAAAATGTTGAGGCTGATTTACTTTCTAAATGGGAAGTGAAATTCAAAGAAGTTAATGAGATCAATTTTGAAAATTTTGGGAGTTTTAAGTGGGAGTATTTGGATGTAGTTTTAGGCTTAGTTGAAAGAAGTGATATTAGCAGACAAGAGACTGAATATGTGTAATGGTAACTTCATTTAAAAAATAGGTTAAGATTTTTTTTCAGTACTAAAAATATTATTGATTGTGTATGTTTGAAGGATAATGTAATATGACTCCCTAGCAAAAGGAACATAAGAATGATGATCAAATCAAGCATATTGATACACTTTCTAGAAGATGGAGCATTCAATTATGGTGACCTTTTTAATTTTTTATTATTTTTTTATTGATTAAATGGGTTTGGGTAATGACACGTAGGGATCTAGTAGTGTGAAATGTGTGAAAGGGAATGTCTAATTTTCCTTCTCTAAGGTGAATAGAAAAATAGTGGTGAGGCATAAATGTAGAAGCATGAGAGTATACCATGCATGAAGTGTAATCATGAAGGAGGTTTTCGAAGGGATAATTTCATTTTAAAGATAGATTGACTAAAATGATAACTACCCCAATTTTTAATATTGATATTTTGGTGATATTCATACTTTTGCATTCATGAGATGGAGGAAACCTTCACATTCACCACCACAATGAAGTAGAAAAAAGATTTTGAAGGGTCTGCAACTAAGAAAAAAGTGTCAAGGTTAAGCTTAAAATCAAGTTCGATAGGGTGGTATAGTTGGTGACTAGGGTTTTGGGGACCCAAATTGTAGGAAAGTTTCTACAATTGGAGGGTTTACTTGGACATTATATCCATGCTTATTGCTTGTAGACTAAAACTAGGTAATGACACCTAAATTATAAAATGGGTTGCACACTATGTCTTTGATAAAAAAATTATCATGGGTTTGGATTTAATTTTGGAATGGTTATTCTAGGTGTTGGAACATGGATTTAAAAATGCATTAAGGATGAGGAGGAGGCATATGAATATGGGACGATTTCCTTTACCATGTGGATGGGGAAGGTAGATAAAGATGAATATAATTGGTAAAGTCTTTTGAGTTGGGAATAGTTGAAGGTGGAAATTAAGAACTTTAAGGGAAATGACGTGACACTCTCTAGGGACTTTTCTATTAAATTGGAAATGACAATGATAAAACAAGGGAGTTCATGATGAAAAATCTATGATAGGAAAGGGGTATACTAATGTTACTTAGTCAACTAGTGAGAGGAATAATTTTGTTGTTTTATCAACACTTGTCTACTATTTTAATATTGTGTGTATATGTCTCTAGTTTTAGTTGCTACTACTTTATGTGTTCATGTGTCTAGTTTTAAATTCAATTATTTTTAGATTCCTCAACCTATGATTACTAGCTCAAAATATTCCTTTTGAAAAATTTAACAAAATGCATCCTAGATTAAAAATATAAAATTAACATGAAAATTCAACTCTTCTTTTGATAAATAGTCCCTCTCTATTAATAATATAATATACTAGTTAAAATTTCAAAAAAAATAAATACAAGATCACCTTACAAGTGTTCACATGGCCATAGCCACATACAAAAACTATTCATGAAAAAAGATTTAAGAAGCTCTCTTAGGCTATAAGAGTAGTGTCAGCCAAGGGAGGTGGTTCATCATGATCATTAAAACCCTAGACATCTCTAGGATTGGTAGGTAGACTAGGAATAGTCCAACCATTAGTAGCATCATCAGCAACTTGTTGCTTTTCTTTATCAACTACCCACGGTGGAGAGATAGCCAAATTAAGGCAAAAAGGTGATTTGGAGCTAACAACACCAGCAGGAATAGTGGGAGGGGGGGCTATAGGTTTCAAGGACTAGCCAAAGCTATGATGAGGTAGAGAAGCCAAGTGGTGTCACCAACTGTCATCACCACCACTTAGAGAGAAATGGTAGGGAGCCTATGAGTGTAGTGTGTGCGAGTGGTGGTGAGCAGAATCTACTCCAACCTCAATCATGGCCCCCAAGGTAGAGTATGGTTAGCAGATTCAAGAGGCACTCTAGTGACCATGCATGATGCATTACCCCTAGTATTTGAGTAGCTCCTAAAGGTGGGCCACCTCTAGAGCCACCTTGTTTTCTTGGACTGTATCTATGACTTGACATTATTACAAATGCATGAATTAGTGGACATAGAAAACTTGATATCAAGAAGTTGTGAGTGAAAAGAACAACATTCCTATCTTTCCATAAAGTAAAAAAATCACCATTTTAAAAGTATGCCAGATTTGGATGAATTTCCTAAGGAATCTTAGGGGAATCACCCAGCACAATCATGTGCCAAGAAAAGGGTTCTGACCTAAATGGCTTGAAGCAATCATGTATCCAATTCCAATAACTTTGGGCATGCCTATAGAACCAAACGATATGCAAAAAAGACTCAAGATTCCCATGAAAAGGACAACAAGGATCTAGAATACCAAGATGCTTAAGTCACTACCAAATGAGAAGCCCTTGAAACAACAACCACTAGGAAAAATGGGCAATCTTTTTAGCTTAGTGATAGCACTCTAGATAGTGCCAAATCACTTTCTCTAATGATAAGTAAAGGATTGAAGATGCCAACACTAGTTGAGACGATCCACCATAGGAAGATGGGGTGAAAGCCAACGATATCCTAAGTTAGGCTTGTAACTGATGAAAGGTGTGGTAGGATACCATTTCCAATTTTTCCACCAAGGTCGCACAGGCCAAATGCCCACCTTATGGATCAAATGATTTGGAAGGGTAGAGAGCAGAAGATCAAAAGTCTATCAATTTGGAAGAGCAAGAGAGAGCTTGACCTGAATATCCTACCAAGATCTAAAACTCATTGTGACCCTAGAGAAGAGATCCTTTGGAGTCTTGATGCCATGTTTAAAAAAATGTAAAGTACTGGCACCTTGAATCTTACTTAGAGCAACTCTTGAATTAAAAATAGTGGAGACCACCAAAGGCTCTATTGGTTTAGAGAAAGCACATCATGAAACCCATCACTATCCTAGTAAAGTCAAGGCTTAACAACTTCCCAAGAGTTTCATAAGCTTTTGGTAACAAAAGATCCCTAGATATGAACATGTTCACACATAATTAGAAGGGTATGAAGACCAATACCCTTCCACATAAGCTTGATAATAGGGAAACTAGAAGAGATATAATGCTAAACCAACACTTTCTAAGCTTCAACAATAGTGAGAGCATGGATAATCCACTTTGTAGAAAAAGATAGCCCTTGCTTCTAAGTGGAAAGAAGACCAAGACCTCCAGACTCTTTGGGGAGATAGAAAAAAAATAGGAAACCCTATGAAAACCATGATGATTAGACCTAAAAGCCCAAAGAAAGTCACAAAGAAAACACTCCAACTTGATGTAGGAAGCTTTGGAAGGAGCCTAGCAAGAAGAGTAATACACATGAGTAGCCACAAGCACCTTAGAGAAAATCTAGAATTTCCTCACAAGAGAAAGGGGTTTAGTAATCTAGTAATCAAGCTTTTTCTCAATTTTCATGAGCACATCATTCCAAAGTTCCATCTAAGAAGCTTGAAAGGTAAAGGGAATGCATAGAAAGAAAAAATTCTCCCTATGGGTAACCCATTTTGAATCAAATCAAGCAACCTAGAGCGGCATCAAAAGGAAAGATTTCCTATAATATAGTGTCTTGTGCCATTGAATAGAAAAAATAGAAGATTGATAAAAATGTCAAAGAATTTCAAGGCATTATTGATATTTTCCTTGTCCTCCAGAAGAGTGAGAAAAAGTCATCAACAAAGTGACCAATGACAAGCTGAGAAGAAGACTAAGGCAAGGAAATCCCACAAACCAAACTAGTAGAAGAAAGGCAAGAAAGTAACCAAACCTTTAGCAACAAGAACATATAAAGTCAAGGCTAGAGGGAAACCCTACCAGATAGATCCAAAAATCCTAAAGGCTTCCAATTAAGAACTGTTAATGGTAATTCAAGCATTAGCATCACCAAAAAACATTTCTACAGACTGAAGAAAATTAGAGCCAAAACCCAAAGCCTAGAGCATAGCCAAAATGAAGGGCCATTCAATTCAATCATAAGCTTTCAAAAAATCAAATTTTATAATGTAGTCTACTGATTGGGCTTAGGAGCCCACTCCATGCCTTACCAAACAACAATGATGTAGTTAAGAATATACTAGGACTTGATGAAACTAGTTTTTTTCCAAGCACACATTTAAGGGAAGAAGATGTTGAATCTTGAGAGGTAAAGCGTTAGCAATGATCTTGTATGACACATTAATCAAGGTGTTAGACTACTAGTTGTAAATATCCTCAAGGTCACTAGCCTTAGGTAAAAATTTAATATTTCCTTTGTTAATGATGGATTTGAGAATCTTAGTGTGGTAGGCTTCAAGATAAACTTTATATAGGTCCAAACCAATGGAATCCTAGAGATGCTTATAAAATTCAAAAGGAAACCCATCACTCCTAGGGACTTGTCATCTACCTTAGAAAAGATAGGCTCCTTAAGGTCCTTGATGGTGAGAAGTTTTTCACAGGAATCCCATTGCTCAACTACTAGATAATTTGGAGTAAGAGAAATATAGTTTCCAAGAGCTTCCTCCTGGGAAACCAAATTTCCCTATGAAGCAAAAATATTTTCAAAGTGGTGAAAAAAGGCTTGCAAAATGTAAGGGAGATTAGAAAGAATAGCATTTCCTAGTTTAATCTTTTCAATCCAAAGTGGGTATGGTGGGCTCTAAGAGCCTAAAAGAATTATTTAGAGGCTTTATCACCAACCTCCAACTAGTGGAGTTGAACCCTAAATTGGGCACCTTGAGAATCATAGCTATCAACAATCTATTTCTCATGGCAAAGCTTGGCAAGTGAGAATTGAAAATTAGAATCAAATGGTTTAAGGGTAAGAGGATCCTTAGAAGCCTTCTTGAGAGCCTTGGTGTTGGCTTCATAAGAACTTTTTCTAAAAACAACTAATTGTCACCCATAGATGCAAAGAAACATAATGATTCTAGTAACCACATCATTCCACCATTGAATCTAGCTTATATTAGAATGAGGACATGGCTCCAAATTCTAGACACGTAAGATGTGAGCAATAGTGGAAGAATGCATCAACACTAACATGTTGACAAAAAATTGCATTCTAATAGCTCACTAGATAGCTATTTTCAAAGAAATGGTAAAATAATTGGGATAGTGGTATGATAACATCACATCCAATAGAGGAATGCCAAGTAATTTTTGATCTTCAAAAAAGGAGGAAGAATATTATGTAGCAATCGTAACATGATTGAGACATTTTAAAATGTGGTCAGAGCTAGCTCAAAAATTAGACCAAGTGTGCCAAACCCAACTCTGCTAGCAGTGGTTAATATTGGGATAAAAAAGGCCCAATTTATTGCACATATAATACCATGCTTCCCTTTCCTCAGTTGTCCTGTAAAAGGGTATAGTACCTTCCTTGTTAGTAGCCATCTCAAACATATTAAAATCACCTCACATAACCCAAGTACACGGCATCATGTTGTGAACCATCTAGTACTAAAGCTGAGATCTTTTCACAATATCATTGGGAGCATAAACATTAACAATACCAAAGGAATTATTATTGATACAAAGAAAAATCCACACAACTCTGTACATGGGGTTAGAACAATGTGAAATAATGATAGAATGAAGATGAGATTATAGGAGAGTAACTACACCAACTCTACTAGTTTTGTAAATCAAAGGAAATATAATGTCTTCTAGCCAAATGATGTGTCATGATGAAGAAATCATGAAACCATATTTTAACTTCTTGCATACAAAGAAAATATAAATTACCAAGTCTATGATGGGTATCTTAGACATAGTACTTTCTAGAGAGCTATGTAAGACCTCATACATTGCATGATAAAATAAATTCAAGAAAACTCTTCCATATCTTCCTTGTCCTCAAGGGATGAGTAGCTATTTTGTAAAAAGGTAGAAACCCATGCCTTCTCATTTGGGTTCTTAGCATGTTTGGGAGGACTATGAGAATGCCACACATTTTAAGTCTCAATGGAGGACATAGCAAGTAAAGTGCAAACGACTACAAGAGTGGTAGCACTTGTAGCCACCTTGATCCCATGTGAAGTAATAGGGTGTGAATCCTATTAAATAATAGGAATTGACTTTTGTGAAACCATCATCGACCCTATAATGGATGAGGTTTGCAGTTCATTCTGAATAGGAGGAGTGAAAGATGAAGTAGCATTCGACTATTTGGTGCTAGAGGAAGCCTTTCCCTTGTGCTCATGAGTGGTCCATTCCTTTTTTTATTACTTCTATTAGCTTAATAGGAGCATCTTGGTGTAGGGGTTTAACCCTAGGCACTACCAAAGGGCAATCCTTGATCTTGTGTTTAACTGACTGAAACCTATAATAGGTGTTGGAAAGGTTCAAATAAAGCATCTTCTATGAGAAGGTGTAGGAACCAACTTGAATCTCCCCAAAATCCTTGATATCCTTGAAGAGATCAACCTCAATGCAAACCAATTTTTGAGGGTGATCATTAAAAATTTTCTTGCATTCTTTGGTGACAGCTTTGCCAAGAGTGTTGGCAATGGACTCAATAAAAGGCTAGCATGGAAAGGGAAGACTAGGAAACTCAACCCAAATGGGAACCCTAAGCTTTTTGTCATTAGAGACTATAAAGTCCCATGACCATCTTTGGAACACAAAAAAGGAGAAATAAACTGACCAAGGGCAATTACCAAAAACCACATCAAGCTGGGACAAGTTAGCAAAGAGGAATAAACACAACTTTAAGGAAAACTTCATGAAGAGTCTAGCTCTTTGTAACCCTTTCTCTAAGCATGGCCTGAGGAGGATTCCTACTCAAAAAATACCCTATCAAAATATGTTGATCTAACCATTCACATGTAGCATCAAATTTTTGTAGAAGAAAGATAATATCATGATTACCTCATGAAAGAACTTTGGGATGAACTTGCAAGGATGTTTTTTCAATGGAGGGTACTATGCCTATCCAAAGAAGCATTTTAACACTAGTATCAACTACTAGGTCATTGTTGGTCGAGGTCATTATAAACTAGCCCTAAAAACTCTTGCACTAAATATGGTATAACAGATGGAGATGACCAAAAGAAATCTCAGATAGAGAGTCATACATAGAAGATGTATGAAACCTTAGCAAAGCGAAAACCCTTTATAAAAAATGAACTCTTAAATCAATGGCTATAGTTACTTTCATAAGGAAGTGAAGAAAATATATTTTCATCCAAAATAACTTAATTAATCTCCATAAATTTTTTTTATTAATTAACCTTGACTATATTAAATTCATTCCACCATGATGGGAATCCTATGTTGAGGACATAAAGAAAACAAGGGGCACAAGCATCAAAGTTCCTGTCTCTAGTATGGTGGGTAGTTGTAATGGAATTAAAAATCTACATATTAAGATTTGAATGTTTTGAAAGATTGCATCTTTCGGAGGGTTGCATGCTCAAGCCTAGAAATTACAAAGATAAAACAAATGCTTGAAAGTGAATGGTGGGAGAAATACATGTAAATTCTAGTCAAAAAAACCAAATGTATAATAGTTTAAGTGGTTGTGTAGGCCTTGAAAAGTTGAGAGTGAACTATTTTTAAAATTCATATGATCAATGAACAATCAAAATTCTAGTTATAAAATGATTTTGAAATAAATTTCAATTAAGAAAACTATACTTTTTGCTATATCCAAAGGAAGTGCATGTATATTAGCATAGCTTATAGAAGAGTAGGAAGCACTAGTATTTAGTATTGAGAATATTTATCCCAAGATGTCGAAAATTGTAATCTACCATATGAATGATTTTCCAACATGCAAATGAAATTGCTAAGAAAGAAGCAATACACTGAACACAAAATGTGTTAAAAAAATAATAATAATCAAATATAATAAACTATATACTTGACTTATAAATCATGGACATAATTACATTGTAATCTGAAAAGTTTTACGCTTCACTATGTTTCTATTTTACTTTTTAAATGAGTCACCTATGACCCAATATACAATAGCATACATCTGTGAAACATTGAAATATAAGCATTGAAATTCTATTAAATTTCACATTGAAATATAAGCATTGAAACTCTATTAAATCTCACATTCAAATATAAGCATTGAAACTCTATTAAATTTCTAACACATTGTATGTGTTGTCGGTGTTGTAAAGGAACTTGGAGATGATGTAAATTAATTTCAAGTTTTTTCTAGTACATCATTTTGTTCTGAGCATCTAAAAATTTTTGTAATGTAGATGGGATGTTTGAGACTAACTAGACATGTAAAAATAATAATTCTATGAGGATATAATAAGCGGATATAACCACTGGCAATACCTAAAGACCAAGCATTGTAGTTTTAGGTTAGTTTGCAATTGGAATTAAAGCTTATAAATATGAAGTAAACCTTAAGTTTGTAAAAAATTGGTCTTGACAATTCATTCCTGATTTGAGAGCTGAACTTTTTATAGTGTATACTCACACTTCATTTAGTCAAATAAGAGTAGACTTGGAAGAGAATTAATTTCACTTATTTTATAGAAGTAGTAGTCTGTCTAGTATTTATTTCGGGAAAAAAATTAGATCAAAAGAAATAGGGATATATTACTATAGCTAAACTCCATGACATGGATATGTATAATTGGAAACTCTATAATAAACTATTATAAAAATTTAAATAAAAAATTATAAGAATAAAGAAAATGTGGTTTTTCAGAATAGTAGGCCCTATGAGAGGAACAAAATAGAGCAAGAAATTAGTGAGTTAAACAACAAAACAAATGTGCATACATTGCTATCAAGGAAACCATCACAGAAACCATTTAAAATAGATTTCATCTTTTAATAATAAAGTAAAATATAGAAATAGGATTAAGATACAAGGTATTTATCATCAAATTCAGGCCAGAATATAGTAATAAAAAGCAACTACAACAATAGTGAAGTGCATTAGACTCAACCTAATGTGTAGTGTTGTCACACAACCATAAGCTAGCTCACACTAATGGTACTTTGTGTAGGCTTTGTCCTTTTAATATGACATCTTTTCCTTTTTTATTCATGCTATTTGAAAATGGTCAAATTATTCTGTGTTATAATGTAAATACTACATTTGAGTGATTTTTTATTTGCCTCTATTATGAGACTAATAGAGTTTGAGTTTTCTTCTTGCTAAACACTCATGAAAAATGTATATGTATTTCAAAATTAAGTCTGGAGACCTGTACACCATGATAAATTGCTAGAAAAAATTGAGGGTTTTATTTATTAATTTTTTTAAGGGATTGTTTAAAATACAAAGCCAGAAATGTAGAATGGATTTAGAAGAAGAAAAAGGAAGTGGGCTAGCCTGCTATGATTATATATAAAATATGAAGTTAAAACTAGAGGGCCAAACACAACCAGCAACAAGCCCTTTATAATGTACCAATCAAAGTAATATGCCTTGGTTACCCAATAAAAATGGTTTATAGGAAGTGATTTTCAATTGAAATAAATATTCAATATGCAATCAAGAATCACAAGGCAACAACTATCGGTATGGATTGATCGAAAAATATTGTCATCACTGATGATATATGGAAAATGTGTTAAGAATGATGTTCTTAACATGCTCAAAAATTAATATATCATTAGAAATAAAGATACCCAATAGAAGGTTTTGATGTGGACCGACATGCATTTCCTAATTGAAATGATAACTTCATTACTAGCTTGGAAGAAAAATTCTTGCAAATCTAGATGTTTTGCCTAATGATGGATATTTATTGTTAGGGTTTCATCACCAATTTAGTTTTCAAAAGTGTGAGGATCCATAATTGTTTAGTATAGTCCTCTAGTTTTGGTGGGTTCTTCATTTGAAGGAATCCTCTAGGTGTGTGTGTGTGTGTGTGTGTGTGAGAGAGAGAGAGAGAGAGGGGGGGGGGGGATGAGAGAGAGAGAGAGAGAGAGAGAGAGAGAGAGAGAGAGAGAGAGAGAGAGAGAGAGAGAGAGAGAGAGAGAGTAGGGGTTGCA
>CM053786.1:586799859-587091573 GCA_028749045.1 Cupressus sempervirens | reverse complement strand
AGGAAGAGCACGATGGTGTAGGTGCATACATCAAAAGAGCCATGGCTCATGAAGAACTAAAGTATAAAGATGGAGCAACATTGATAGATGCAAAATCTATCAACCAGTGGTGTAATGCTACAATAGGTCTAGGTATGGAAGGAAGGTCTATGGTTCATAGATTTTTTTGGTTGATAGATAATACTAACATTGCACCATATGAGGATTGTTGCACACTAAAAGGATCCAGTGAGTTGCACTCTTTTAGAAGCTCTGATGCAGGTCATGGAGTATCCAAACATGAAAAAATGGCATGCTATTGTCCACCATGTGCAGAGGAAGATTGGGATGAGTGAGTCAACTAAATGGGTGAACAAATGGGATATATGAGTTTTGGACCCAACTGACACCTATCATCCCCCACAAGCACTAGAAATTAGATGGATTAATTCATTGACTTTAACCACTTGTTTGATCTAGTGCAACCTATATATATATATATATATATACCTTTGTAAATTCAATATGGAACTTTGTAACTTTTACTTAAGTATTTTCTAAATTAATGACCACATTTTGTACATTTATTACTCTAGGTCATGTTTTTGTTGTTATTACTCCTAAAGACAATGAAGAAAGCATAGATTATTATTTGTGTCATTGTGTCTAGACCAATGTTTTTTTGGATTACTTGGTTATAAATGGTGAAGGTTTAGTCTACCATATTGGTGTGATGGTTGTAACTGACACATGGCTTAGACAATATCCTATGAAGAACCTTTGTTGTTATTCAAGGATTGACAAACATAGAGGAAGATTCTTCATTATTCTAGCCTTTTTATCATGTCAAATTTTGACTTAATAAAATATGGTGGAAATCCACATAATAAGACTCTTTGGAAGGTTTGTGAGTCAAACTGCAAGGTAATACTTGAGACATTAAAATGTAGAGAAAATCTAGTTGGTTTATTAGATTAAATATAATTACAAAAACATGAAATCCTAAGGTAAAATGTTGTTAGGTTTGGGAAAATAAGGTATTTGGTTACCTAATAGGTCCTAGCAATCCTAACTAGGGTCCTAGAGTGATCCTAGATGGAACCATTTGATCAAAGGATGTAAAGAGCAAAAATTGTTCAAAAGACTCAAAGTTGTTCAAAAAAGTGCTTGAGAAACTTTTGGCATATTTGTAAAAAGTTGCAAATGATAGTTTGGGAAGTTGTAACTACCCATGGTCAGGTACTTGAGCATGGGGAAGCATATTTTGGAAGGTTAGAAGGGTTTCAACATGGGGCAACACTCAAATTCCTAGGTTGGTCAAAAGTTGCTTAATGAGCCAAAAATTGCTCAATAGGTTAAAATTTGCTAGGGATGGGAAACTAAGGTATTTCATTACCTAATAGGTTCTAGGAATCTTAACTAGGGTCCTAGAATAGTCCTCGATGGACCCATTTGACTAAAATATGTAAAGAGCAAAAATTGCTCAAAAGTTGCAAAGTTGCTCAAAAAGTTGGTCGAGAAGCTTTCACATTTTTTGCAAAAGTTGTTCAAATGGAGGTTTGTGAAGTTGTAACTATCCATGCTTGGATTTATGATCATGGGAAACATATTTTGGAAGGTTAAAATGTTTCTATTTAGATTTCACACTCCTTTCCAACCAAGTTGCATTTTTGACCAACTTTTACAACAAATTTTACTAAATTTTACTTCTAGGACTTGGACAAGGTTCCAGATTATTATAAAAACAACCAAAAACACCTAATCCTAGGTGTTAGTGTTTTTACACTATTAAGCAACAAAATACTTAATATCAAGATGATAAATATTAGAATAACCTAAGGATTAGATATTTCCCATAATTAGCTAAATCACCTTCAACACCTCTGGACCCAACTTCAACAAAATCCTAAGAGATTAACTGCTCTTTTGTCTCTACAAAACAAAGGAAGGTGCACACAAGGGACAAAATATTCAAAACTTGATACTAATTTTACACTTCATTTATTCCTTGACATTTTATTGCAATATTCATCCCTTATGGCCGATTAGTCCCAATTCTTCTCAGATTTACAAATAATCTTGCATAACAACAACTAACTAAGACTCAAAGGTTAAGTGTAAACAAATGTTGACCATCTATGAAATTATTCATATATTAAAGTAAAAATGATTTTATTTTAAGCTTGATTCTCGTCCATGGTTTCTCCATATGTAGACTAAAATAATTGATCAGTGCCTCATCCATTGGGATTAAGAGTCTATCCAATTTCTTGACCTAATTGATTACAGTGCAATCAATATTATTAGTAATTATTCCTAAAAATCATTCTTACATATATCCTTCTTTCTTTATGGAGATCCTATCACATTCACTATAGAATTTACTCAATTCTTTGAATATAAAGCAATAATAGATGGACATACAACTTATCCTAGTTTCATTAAACTGAACAAGCTTTACACATACAATCTCAAAATAACCAGATAATAAGATGGAGACAAGATTTAGAGAGAAAATATGTGGGGAGAACACATTTTGTATTAATTCTCTTTTAAAATTATAACATTGAAATAGAACTCAAAACAACTCAAGATAAGACACTATGATCATATGACATTAATATATTCTTAGATGTTGTAGGGAAAATACATCATAAGACTTGCATCAAGTACTGGACCAACTATATTCTAGCACAACTAAAAAATAGAGAATGACTCAAACCCTTTCTTTAGCCATGGAATCTCATTTGTTTAGTGTGAGATGCAACAAGCTTTAGGCATAGAGAAACTGATAGCTATCCTTAAGATAGAAAGATATTTACATTGTTACTATCATAAAAGATAAATATTTGTGCCACAGAAAAATATTACATCACAAATATTCTTTTGTGGGGACCACTTTTTGCGACAGTTTCCATGCTAAGGATTTCATTATTGGCTTTGTTGTTGTTGTTCTTCCTCAAAGTGTGTGATAGTTGGTTCTGCATGTGATGGGCCTTGTTTTGGTACTTTTCAATATGAGCTAAACCTGAGGTATCCCATCCTTGTCATCTTGTACTTACAAATTACTAGTCACCATCAGTTGTCCTATTACCAACTCATCAATTTGGTGCCCTATTCCACTAACTACAATTGGTTGCTTACCCTTGTCCTCTTCTACTTGCACTAATGTTTTAATTATTTTTACTTCATCATATTCCATTTCATCATCTTTAGTTTTACCACATTCTAATTGCTTTGCATGAATGAAATCTACAATCAACTTATCAAAAGGTGTGTCATTTGGCCAATTGAAATTTAGAATATCATGTTGCTTCCTCATTACATATGTTGAAGTTGTGAAAGCCAACTTCAAAGATCACCAAGACCACTTGCATGCAAATAACCTAGTGAAGAGAAACCAAAGATGGAAAGCCAGGGCTTGGAGAATCTCAATAGTGTGAGAGAAAATATATTCCAACAATGAAAAATGAAATTTTTGTACAAAAATACAATAGGATAGCCTATTTATAAAGGCCTCTAGAATGCTTCTAGAATGAGAAAGAAAGAGCTAGGAGATAAGCATGAAAACTAAGTATACGTCCATGAAAAGTGGATTATCCTCCATCTAGATGAGAGGATAAGTATGACAAGGTAGGTGAAAACTCTCGTGTTGTTAACAAACCAACACAAAGAGTACACTTCTAGATAACAAACTAATAAATAATCCATTGAACTAAGTAAACTTAAGTGAAGCATAAATAATAATAATTTACACTAACACCCCCTTAAGTGCAACTTAAGGGAATGCTCTTAAGTTCACAACAACTATGATGAAATGCATAATGGGTCCCAAGAACTAGGCCATGTTAGGTACCCATGTACAAATGCAAAGAAATGCAACCTCTAAAAATGGGGAAAGAGGGAAAACCTCATGGGAAAAACTCTCCCCTAAAAAGAGGTAAGAAAAAACATGCTGAAAAAACATGAAGGAAGGAAGGCCTCAAGAAGACCCCCCAAGGACAAGATTTGTAACCTCAAGCATAGACCACAACTAAAGATAGCATAGCGATGCAAAAGGTTTGGTGAAGATGTCAACAACTTGTGCATCAATGGGGATGTACTCCAAAGATATAATGCCATCCTGGATCAGCTGATAGATGAAGTGCATATGCAACTCAATGTGTTTAGTGCACTGATGCTCCACCAGGTTGTGAAAAATATGAATATAACTCTGATTATCACACAACATAATAGTGGGATGATTAGGAGGAAATCCAAACTCAGTTATCAATTGCCAAAGCCATAAAATCTCTTAACTAGCAAGTACTACTACTCTATCCTTAGCCTCTATAGATGAAAGTGTGTGAGCATGTTTCTTCTTGCATGACCATGTGATAGGACTAGAGCCAAGACAAAAAAGAAGAAGCTAGAAGTAGACTTTCGATCATCGACATCACTGGCCAAATCTGAGTTAGTATAGCCAACAATGTGAGAAGTCTTTGATGTGTAATGAATTCCATACATAAGTGTGCCCTAAATGTATCTCAAAATGTGGTTGGAAACTTGTCAATGACTCTCATGAGGATCCTAGGAAAACTAAGAGACAAGGCCAACTACAAAGGAGAGATCAAGACAAGTGTGTGTCAGGTACAACAAGCTGCCAACCAACTACCAGTACAAAGTGGCATCCACTATAGGCAAAGAGCAGGAGGTAAATAAGGTGACACCTGATCAAAAAGGTGTTGGAATAGGCTTACAATCAAGCATATCAAAGTGGTGAAGCATGTCAAGAGTGTACTTCTGCTGATAAAGAAAAATCCTAGTAGAGGAAAAAATAATCTAGAGACCAAGAAAATAGTGTAGCAAGCCAATATCAGTCATCTCAAACTAGTCCATCAATGCATGCTTAACATCTTAAATCATAGATGATGAGCTACCCATGAGGATAAGATCATCAAAATATAGGACAAGAATCAAAATCTCTACTCCAAGATGTTGAATGTACATTGTAGGATCAAAATGGCAATGGGTGAAGCCTAAAGAAAATAGAAAGGAGTCCATCTTCTCATACCAAACCTAAGGGGATCATTTAAAACCATATATTGGGCATCAAAGTTTGCAAACCAAGGAAGAACCCTACACAAATCTTGGAGGCTACTCCATGTAAATTTCCTCAGTGAGATCATCATGTAGGAAGGCACTCTTTACACCTATCCGAAAAATGGGCCATCCTTGTGAAGTTGCAAGGGATAAGAAAAGGTGAATAGAATTCATCTTGGAAAAGGGGAAAATCTCTTGGTGTAGTCAATACCCTCAACCTACAAAAACCCTTCACAACAAGACCAGCCTTGTGCTTATCAATCAAACCATCAATAGAAAACTTAGTATGATAGATCCATTTGCATTACACTAGCTTTCTTCCCCCAAGTATGATTCTTCATCAACGAAGAATACTCCTTGTCCATGGAATAGTCCTAGTTTGGATGTCCTATCACTTCTACAAATCTCTAAGGATCATTATAGATAGCATGAATGAGAAGACTAGAACCCATAGTATGAGAATAAGTGCAATGGGAAGTAGAAGGGTCAGCAACTAGAGATTCTTGGCCTCAATTGTAGCCCAAGCCCATTTAGGCATCTTTGGAGGATCATGTGGTGGAGGTAAATGGGGATTACTAAGATCATTATCCTCATCATCTAAAAAATAAATTGGAAGAGACGAGGGAGGAGTGGTAAGTGAAGGAGGCAATGGAGGTGGGGTATGGACTATAGGAAGGTTCTCATCAAATTGGACATCCCTTCAAAATAGGACCTCTCTAGAATTAGGATAAAAAAACCTATAAGCCTTAACATCCTTGTAGTAGCCAACAAAAATAGGGGGTTATCTCTTCTACTCGATTGTTTTCCTTTGAGCATCAGGTACAAATGCCCATACTGCACTACCAAACACTCAGAATGAAGATGCTTCAGGCTTGACGTGAGACCAAGCTTCCTCAAGAGTAATATGTCAAACTACCTTGTGAGGCATCCAATTCTGAATATAGTTGGCACAATTCACTACCTCTACCCAAAAATATGAATCCATGGACCTAGACTGAATCATACAATTAACCATCTCCTAAAGTTTTCTATTCTTTTTCTCTATGACACCATTTCATTAAGGGGTGTAGGGCACTAAAAATTGATACTAAAGACCATATTTAGAGCAAAAATTCCTGAAAGCTTGGTACACATACTCCCCCCATTATTTATGCATATCTACTAAATAGAAAGACCAAACTACTTCTCTACAAATGTCTTGAAGACTCAAAATGAATCAAAGACATTAGACTTGTACTTTAGAAAGTACAAACATGTACATCTAGAGAAGTTGTCAATGAAAGTAAGCACATATCTGGTACCAGAAAAAGGAGTGGGAAATGACATGACATAACCATGAATCAACTCCAAAGGTGCCAAAGCACAAATAGCTCATCCATGTGGAAAATAATCCCTATTTTTCTTGCTAAGTATGCAACCCTGACAAACACGATCTATACAGGAAATCTAGGGAAGCCCAAGAACATGTGCATGTGTGCTCATCTGTTCAAGATATGTATAATTGACATGGCCAAAATTCTCATGCCAAAGTCTGCTTACTAAATATACATGTGCAACAAGTGAAGAACCTATGTCATTAGAAGACTCAAATCCATCAAAGCTATAGAGATGAGATGTAGAGTCAACACTCCTAGTAGCCACAATCATCTCAAAATCATGTAAGTCCTAGACAACCACATCATTTGATAAGAACTCAATTGTCTTACTAGGGCTAGAGTGGAAAATCTAATAAATGGACAATAGGTTCATCAAAATGTTAGGGACTAAAAGAACATCCTATAGAGAACCCCTAGCTAGTGCAACATAACTAGAACCCATAACGAAAAGACATGATGAGTTCCCAATAGCTATCTGTTAGGTAGCACAAGGAGCAAGTGAGGTGACCAACTTTGGAGTGTTTTTCATATGGTGAGAGGCACTTGAATCAAGAATCTAGGTAGTCCCAGAAATCATAACTCAAGTAGTGAGAGTGTGACCTTTCTCTGTAGGGGGGATGCTGATTGAGGAGCTAAAATGTGATGCTCCTTCATAGCTTCCTCTAAAGCCTCCAAACACTTCCAACACCTAGAAACGGGATGTCCATCCTTGCCACAAAAAATGTAGGTCTTACTTAATTTATTCTTGGTCTTGGAGGTAGAATCAGTAGACTTCAAAGAATCTTTACCCTTGGGAGGGTTAGCTGGAGGTTTAGAATCAATATTCAATATATCTTTCTTTGGTTTGGCTTTCTTTTTTTATTTCCCCTTAGAAGATTGAGCAACCAATCCTTGGTTGGAAGAGCAAGAGGCATCCACCTATTGGATCTTTTCCTATTCATGTGTCAAGCAATCACAAAATGTCTCAAAAAAAGGCATCTAATGTCTATTACCCAAGGCATCCGTAGTGGAGTAGAAAGTGGAAGAGAAAATTTGATATTATCCTTGCAACTTTTGAGAGTATAAAAAAGATAAACTCATCATCTTTCTTTTTTTCCCACATCCCTGTAAAATTGTACATAGAGATTTGAACTTCAAGAAGAAGTCTTCAATGGTGTGGAAGCTAGCTAGTGTCAAAGAGGTCAACTCAGAATCAAGTTCTAGTGCCTAGAATTCATTCACTATGCCAAACAAGTTGTGAAACTTGGTCCAATAGCCTAAGGCATGGTCAAACAATCCAAGTGAAATAGGAGATTATCTAAGATGTTCAATGCAATCAATCCCATGGCTTCATCCAATTTGTTTCTATGTGAAAGAACCTAAAAGTGTGATGTACAACAATTTGGTTCTAATCTAGACATGCCGATAAGCCTTGTGACATAAGAAGCCTAGTCATTTATGCTTTCTAGGTGTGATAGTTGTGTGACATTAGCTAGGTCATAGAAGGATCCAACATTAAGAGAAGAAGATAGAAGTAGAAGGGTCTATTCTAAAGTAAATTATAGAAAATAAAATTCTCCACCCCCCAAAATGTATAAATATATCCCTTAAATACCAAATAAACAACTATAGAAAGCACCAAAACTGAGAAAAGAACCTAGATTTTGGATGCAAAGAGAGAGGAAATAGAAGCCTCTACTTCAATGCCAAAAATGGTACCTCAAATAGATTCAAAATAAAATGAAACCATCATCATCATCTCTATCTCAAAACTAGTTTTCTGACACTTCTTTCAGATAAAAAAAAAGACCTCGATATGCTCAAGTAATGACCAAAAAACCAACTACTACTCCAAAAACAAGCTCGCTAGAAATATACAATCATTGCAAAAAAATTGACAACTGTATGGCCATCAGCTCACCAAAAAAAAAAGATTGCTAGAAAGCTGATGTCAGTGACTGGAAAGTGACATTAGATACTAAGATGATGATGTCAGTCTAAGTAGTGGTGGTTGGTCGGTTTCTGCTTCATGACAGTGGTGGCTGAATAGGGCAATGCCACTAGTATCACTGTCATGGTACAAGGGTAGAGGCTACTAGGGCATTGAAGATTGTAGTTGGAGAGGCCATAGAGGGCTATGGGAAGCGATATGGTGGCACTTGTGAAGAATCTGAAAAAATGTTGTGCCTAAACTCAAAAAAATAGACAAGTGAATTTACACATTTTTGGAATTTTTTTCTTTAAAAGTACATATATATATTTATAGAATTTTCACAAAAAATGTGTAAATACAAAACCTTTTTTTTTTGAAAAAAAAAATTGCCCTAAAAAATGCACTTCCTGCTGATTGAAGAGAAAAACCTTGAACAAGCTAGGGTTTGTGTCTTGGAATCACGAGTTCAAAAATATTCAAACTAGGAAGTAGCAGGGATGCTATGATACCACACAGAAGTTGTGAAAGCCAACTTCATAGATCACCAAGTCCACTTGCATGCAAATAACCTGCTAAAGAGAAACCAAAGAAGGAAAGCTAGGGCTTGGAGAATCTCAATAGTGTGAGAGAAAATATATTCCAACAATGAAAAATGAAACTGCTATACAAAAATACAATAGGGGAGCCTATTTATAAAGGCCTCTAGGATGCTTCTAGAATGAGCAAGAAAGAGCTAGGAGATAAGCATGACAACTAAGCATACATCCATGAAAAGTGGATTATCCTCCATATAGATAAGAGGATAAGTATGACAAAGTAGGTGCAAACTCTTGTGTTGTCAACAAACAAACCTGAAAAGTGCACTTATTCCAAGATAAAAATAAATAAATAATGTATTTAACTAAGTAAACTTAAATAGAGCATAAATAATAATAATTTACACTAATAACATATTCCCCTAATTTGTCAATTTCAATAAAATCTATTCTCAAGGAATCATAAAATAATTGCACTTTTATCACATCTTTATTTGTATTGGCCCACCCAAAAATTTCCTTTCTCATTTATGACCTTATGCATTTGAAGGCATAATAGGCATTCAATTTGTGGCCCCATTCCTCTTTATTTTCTAACTTATCCTTTTTATCTATGACATGCGAGAATAGTTCAAAATTAATACTCTTATACTTGTCAAGATAATTTATGATCCTCTTTTCCAAAACAATTCTCTTATCATCAAACTCTGATAGATCATTTCTCAAAGCATAAGTTTTTTCTATATACTCATAGGATAAACTAATAATAGAAAAACACAAAAGAATAATATTTTTATTCCTTCTACTCCATTTTTTTGCATCTAGCTTTAGGTTGTCATCATTTGCTTTTAGCTCCTCCCATGTATTTATTATCTTTGCTAACTACTCATAAAAATTTGGCCAATTAATCTTATTAACTAAATACATGATGGCTTTCCTTAAGCTATCCTCATATTGGATCTCTAGCTTACATGAAATGCCCATAGTTTACTCTTTTCTTCTTCAAAATCCTTTGTAGTGTAATACTAAGGTCTTTGTGGTGTGTTTGGAATCTCAATATGAGGAATAAGTGAACCTAGTTCTAATAGATTTATCTTGGTGTCCCATCACTTTATTTATTAGTTCGATTCACTTTCAAACTTATATAGCATAGGCAGCTAAAACTTTCTCATACTTGTCTTATAACTCTAATATTTCTCTTTTATCCCTTTGATTTGTGGCTAAAGTGAAATTGGTTAATCCAACACCTAATTTTGTATCCTTTTCACTTGTAATTTCCTCAACTCTCTTCACAATTCTTATGTGGTAATGAAAATCCCCCCTTGGGATCTAAACTATTCCACCTACTGCTTAGTGAGTTATTCATCTCCTATGTGTAATGGGGATTGAGTGGGTGAATATTCCTCTGCATGAGGCATTTGTTCCTTTTCTACCTTCTGCCTCTTGGGCATAGGCTCAGGTCTCTCCTCCAAAGTAGCACTAGTTGACCCTATTATTTTTTTTCCTTTAATAATTGTGGGACTTTTATTCTAGATTATATAGAAGCTAGGTCTTCTTTGAAAAACCAATTTCCTTGATCCTATTGTAGGGGTATAAGACAACCTCCTCATGACCTCTCAGGCCCTATCAAGATAAGATTTGATAAAAAAATAATTTCTTCTCATTCATTACTTCCATAATCTTAGAAAAAGTAGTCATCAATTTATTTAATTTGTCTACCTCTATTTTTGCATCATCTAGAGGCTTATACTTATCATCAAAACAATTAATGAATTCCAAACCCATAGAATAAACTCTTCACTTGCCCTTCTTGATCTCTTGTTCTTGGAGAGAGAGAGAGAACTCATTTCCTATTATGTCCTTAGGGAAGTAGGGGTGATAATCATTTGCACTAGTCTCAGAGCTTCATATGAATATGTCAAAAAATCTCTCACTATCACAAAAATGAGCATGGGAGGCAACCATTTTAAAATGGTCCAAAAATTTATACACGAACACCTTACCATGCTTAGAGATTATGAATTGGTGAGAAATAGTATAAGTAGGGAAAATTGACACCCTATACCTACCAACTAATTGTGCTTCCTCCAATCCACCTATCTGCCATAGCATTTCAGCTACCCCTACCTTCAGAGGCACATGGTGAGGAAGTACATGAGGAGTTCCTTGCAAATCATATACCCTAAAAAAATGTAGAAACAAGGTAAGGTATAATATTTGTCCAATTGTGGGATACTTTCAAACTAGAAGGATTATCCATGGGCTTGATAAAATCTAGCAATGCCTTTGGAATTCTAGGATTGTCCCTTAACATGAGGCTTCTCAACCTAGATGCAAAATACCTATCAAATCTAACAAAGCTGGCCTCCTTTGTATCCTAGGTCATATATGTACTCCATAACTTGACTGGTAGAGCTTCTCCCCCATATTCTCTATTTAAAACCATCTCCTTTTCAAAATAGGTAACCCATTTAAATAAGAGCATATGTATCAACAATGAATAAAGGTCAAATATTTTCTCCACTTTGCTCATTGCAATCCTATTTAGTCCTATATGAATCTCTTCTACTATACAAGATGCAAAATCAAATATGATATCCACATCAAAAGAATACATTTTTGTCATCATATACATGAACTTCATGGGCATAAAAATTTGTTCATCCTTACCAAAAACCCTACACAAAGACACGTAAATATTAATGGCTCTGCTAGTGAAAAATTACTTCTTAGAGGGCTCCTTAATTGATATAGTAACAAAGGTCAAATTCCCAATTATGGCCAAGTGATTTCTCAATTCCATTTGCCTAACCTAATCCTTCTTAGAAAAATATTCCTTCTCCAAACCTGGCAAGTCAATAGTTTAATGATAGTCTATGAATGGCTCCAAACCCAAAACCTCTCATATTTCTTCAGTATTAATCCTTATCAAAGGTTTCCCCAGCTACTCTTCTTACTATCTTAGCTATGGGGTCATAATTTTGGGCTATGGTTGTAAGAAGGTCTGAGTTCATGAAAACTAGAGGGACTACTAGTATACCCTAATCAAAGTTCCAAATATTACCATGGGGAAAAACTTCCTCTCTGAGAACCATTTCTTGAAAGGTGGGAGTCTTGTTTTTGAGATAGTAGCATCCCTAACATAATTCCATTTATCATATAAAAAATCTACAATATTAAGCCTTGGGTTCACACAGACTAGCTTCTTTATCTAGGATGACTCATTTGTGGACTTAGTTAGCTATTCAAAATAATCATCATGTATGTTCCTACTAGCATATTTTTCTTGTTTTCTAGAGAAATCCTTCTTTGGAGGCATATTTTATAATAATGCAGAATGCTAGGATTCATTAAACTATTTAATAGATTAAGATACTTCCTTGCTAGGATTCATTAAACTATTTAATAGATTAAGATACTTACTTGGCTCTCTATTATTCATTTTTGAAGTTCTGCAACAAACAATGGATATAGAAAACTCTTTTGCAATTCAATCAAGTCATAACAATTCTTCAACAAGTTCTTGGCTCTATAAAAATTTGAAATTTGTTTGTGTTGAGAAAAAATTGTGAAATCTTGCAATATATCTCTGGCTTTACTTTGCATGAGGAGCCTTAATTTTCATAAATGGATCACAAGGAAAACACGGTGGCACCACCTTCTAATTTTTGAAAACAAGCCATTGATTATTAAAAATCTAACAATTGAGGAATAAAATCATTAATGACTTAGTTTCAATCTTTCAGGTTGGTGGTCAACCAAATTAAAACTTTCTACATAGGCTTTTCCTTTCACTATTGGTGAGTTACACTAGACCCACTTGTGCCCTTACACATATGTCACACTCTCACTATGTTGCTAAGCATAAAGATCGAGCAACTTCTCATAGCGACATTGTCACCATTGTTGATGCTTCCTTGATTGAATGATGAAAACTCCATGATCATCCCCTTACAAATGCAGTGGGTTTACATAGCTTTCCTTTGGTCACCATGTCATAAATAGTAAAGTTTGAGAAAATTCTTATAGTGACAAGGTGACCAAAGTAGAACTTGAAGAGTTCTAACGGAATAGATCAACATTACCTTCTTGTTAATGCATATCTTTAACTACATTTGACACTTCTGACAATCCAATGTGCTCAACAAGGCTAATTAATGGCAAGTAAAAACATAATGCCTATCATTATGTTTGGTTCAACCATATTTCCTTTTTGTGGTGGTTGCTATGTCACTAATAGTAAAAACCTTTTGATTTCTAATAGCAACAATGTGACCACTATTAATGATAAGGATATCTTATAGTGTAGGAAATTCACTTTGAAAACATTCTAATTTACTAATTGTGTCTCATATCTTATAGTTTCTTGGTTGCCATGTTGCTAACAACAAAAGGTACACAATTTCTTATAATGACATGGCAACCAATGTAGATTTTGAAGAGATCTAATAGTAAAGATTATTTTAGGAACTTTAGGGAAAAGAATGAATATTCTTTTAAAAGGTTCCTAGAAAGGGGTATTTTAAAATGATTTTCCCACTCAATTATAAGGAAAAAAGCATACAACCCAAAAAGCTTGCTTAGGGCAACATTTTTGCAAAAATACTAATTAGGGTTTTCTTAGGGTCAATAAAATTAAAATAGATCAAACCCTAATTTGCACAAAAATAACTAGGAAAATTCACTATGAGATATATTCAAAAAGACATGAAGTGAAAACATGACTAAGAGTGGCTTTGTCTAGGGACAATAAATGAGTAAAATTCATATGAGGGCTCAAAATCCATGGGAGAAGTGGACCACAAACTTGACCAATTCTTACTTGACAACTTTGAGATAGAAACAACACAAGAAAGGAAATATACAAGGGCTATACAAAATATACAAATAATTTATAGAATGTGCAGAAAAACCCTAAACTACTATTCATGGAAGAAATAAGTATTTTTTGCGAAAATACCTCTTCAAGAACTATCCATGAACTAGTAGCTCAAGAATATTGCTTGATAAATCTTTCAAGATGTAAGAGACTTCTCCCCATGATGCTTCCACTAGATAAGGACCTAGCCATATTGGATCAAGTTTTCCATGCTTTCCTTTATGCTCAATCCTAGCATTCCACATGAGAACTAGCTCTTCAATTTCAAACTTCTTATTTACTATTTTTCTATCATATAATGTTTTGACTTGAAAAGGTTCTACAATTTTGTATTTTTGAGAGAAGCTTCCTTTCTAGTCTTAGTTAACCCTACCAACTCATCCATCCTTGCCTACATATCATTAATAATATCTTCCTCATACATTTGAATATAATTATATAATCCTACTAGATTGTTCTGAGGTATTCTTTCCTAGATCCCATATATAATATCAAAGGGTGCTACACCTATAGCTTTCTTCATTATTACCCTGTCAACCCATATTTCCAACTATAGTTTATAATCCCATGCCTTTTTGTTATCATCTAGAGTTTTTTTATTACTTTTAACCAGCTTTTTTTTTTAGATTCATCTTGTCCATTTCCTTGTGGATGGTAAGGGGAAGATGTTGATCTTGTTATACCATATATATCAAAAAACTTTATGAAGTCCTTTGAGCTTAAACACATTGCATTGTTAGTTACAATCTTTTGTGGGCACCTAAACCTTGAAATAACATTATTCAAAATGAAACTATCCAAAAATTTCCTGGTGACATTCCTTATAGGAATAGCCTCTACCCATTTTGTAAAATAGTTTGTAGCTACCGAAATCCATGAATAACTAGTACTAGTCTTCAACTAGTTTTAAAGGGGTATTCCCAAAAAAAATCAGCTTACCTACAAATATTTGACAAGCATCACATTTTCCAACCATTACCTGAGCATCTTTGAAAAGAGATGGCCACCAAAATCTAGCTCTTATCACTTTGTGGGTAGTGGTTTTAGCCATATAGTGTCCTCCAAAATCTCTTGCATGCATCTCATTCAATATCTCCTTGGATTTCTCTAGTTCAATGCATTTAAGTAACAGTCCTTCAAAATTTCTCCACCATAAAGTGTTTCTAACAATAATGTAGCTAATGGCCTATAATTTTATACTTATTTTCTCATTATCTATCAAATGGGATGGAGCTTCTATGTGCTACAATTAACATATGACATTTGTGTACCATTCGTAATGATCCATATCACATAACCCTAACCTTAAGTTATCTACTACTAGATTAACCTAATTTGCATCCAAGTTTGAGTAGGCCATAAGCCTTGCTAGTCTTTGACCTCTTACCAATTTGGTAATCTAGATATCAATGTTAAACTCCTGAATCCTATTGATCCATCTCCATCTTCTACTATATACTTCTTGTTGAGAAAATATATCCTTTACGGCTACACTAGTTACAAATTCCACAACAATAACACCTACAAGATAACACTTGAAGGCTTTGACTACTTTTACTTGGGCATGGACCTATTTCTCATTTATCTCATACTTTAATTTAGCAGGGTGAAGGGATTTCCTAAAAAATGCAATAGATTGTTCATACCCTTCTTCATTCTTTTGTAGTAGAACTGCTACCACAATATGAAAAGATGCGAAAGAAAATATGTGCATTGGTTTTGTGTAATCAGAGGTCCTAAGGACTAGAGCATATTTTATGATTATTTTAATTTCTTGAAAGGCTTCTAAAGGTTCACCATCCCAACTAATAACAACTCCCTTCTTGAGCATCTTAGATATAGGTCTACTAATTTCAGCAAAATTTGTAACAAATCTTCTCAAAAATCTTACTTTCCCAAATAATAGTTGTGTTCATTTTACATTCTTTGGCTTAGGAACTTTATTAATGGTAGCTACTCTTTCAAGATCTATTTTCACACCATCCTCTGACACTATATGTCCTAACAATCTCCCTTTTGTTACACCAAATGTACACTTCTTTGGGTTAAGGGATACTCCATATTCTAAGGCCTTAGTGAAAATCTTCTCTAGATGTCTACAATGGTCCTCAACCTTCTTGGAATATGTTGTGAGATCATCTTGGTAAACTACCATAAACTTGTTAATATAATCATGGAGGCCACATCCATAGCCCTCTAAAAAATTGCCCCTTGCATTAATTAGCCCAAATGACATTCTCACATATACATAGGTGCCCCATGGAGTTGTAAAAACTTTCTTAAATTGTTCCTTTCACTTACAAGGACCTAGTTATATCTTGAAAATCCATCCATCATAGACATTAATTCAAAACTAGTCACTTGTTGTAGCATGGCTTCCATGTTTGGTAATCCATAGTTATCTTTTAGGGAGGCAATGTTCAATTTCCTAAATTCCACACATAGCTTTATGTTTCCATTCTTCTCTCATATGAGCACCAAGTTTGATACCCAAGTGGAATGTCTAATTTTTTTAATTATTCCCCCATCCCTCGTCTTCATTAACTCTTCTTGCATTTTAGGAGCCAAGGTGGGATTTACTAGTCTTTACCATTTTCTTTGAACAATATGATATGCTAGAATAAATCTTCTCTGTAGGCCTTAAGGTCATTATAAGACCATGTGAAAAAATGTTTGTATTATCTTAGCAATTAATGTAAGGCTTTCTAATTTCAGCTGATAGATTTTGACCAATATAAACTTTTTTTGGGGGTTTCAGAAGTATCAAGGTTTATCTCTTCTATTTCTTGGGGTTTATGATCTCTGATTCTAGACTTTAGCCTATCTTGGTTATCAAACATGTTCTCCAAAACCATTAACCCTTTGGGGACTTTGTTGGTTTTCAATTGTATAATCTCCTAACCAAAGATTATTTCCTTACCATCTGTGGTTTCAATTAAAGCACTACAATCTACTTCTTGGCCATGGTACTTATCTTCACTTGACAAAAAAAATTAAAATATATCTATCATCCTCAAAGACTTGCCAATGCTCTATATTGTCAGGTATTGAAGGCCTATTTGGTACCTGAATCTGTGAAATTCTAGCAAGTGATACATCATTGGGCTTCAAGGCTACATTTTCCAACAGATCAACCATCTTATTTTGACTCATGAAATAAAAAATGCATCAAATAACTCAATTTGATCCTACACAACATTTCTATATTGCTTTAATCGTCTTCTTTTTTATGCCTAAGTTTCTTTAACTTGGGAAAATACTAATTCAAAATCACCTATAACATGCAACTTCTTGATTCCATGATGGGTTGCAACTCTCATTCTAATAAGAGAGCTTCATATTCTGCTATATTATTGGTGCATGAAAAACTCAAGGTGAATGAATATCTGAATGTGTTCTTTTTAGGAGAAACAAAGACTACTCGTGCCCCTAAGCCTTCTTTAGAACTTGCCCCATAAAAATACATGGTCCACAGAATTGGTGAAACCATACAATATTCAACTTCATTTGCAATCACAATGGGGAGTTTCTCAACTTCTTGAATGACCAGCTTAGCCTTGAATGCATTTAGACCAGTATCTAGAAAGCAAGTGTAATCCTTATAAATCTTATCTTCAAAAATATGATTGAACCTTGGTTCCCTATCTACTATAACAACCTTATCACCTATATGAAAATTAGCATAAGATAAGTCACATTGCAGGCTACCTCCCATAGTAGCACTCCATTTTCTGGAGAGAAACATTCCATACTATGGATGAATATCAACTACAAGGACTAACATTACCAATTCTACATCAAGGTATGCAACTAGTTTGAAAGGTAATGCATTGATAGTACTAATGAAAAATAATTCCCTAGCATCCATGCCTCTACATCTTCCATGTTTGGTGTCTATTTTTAGGCCTAAGGCTTTCATGACTTTGAAAGGTATAATGGTGTTATAGGCTCTTGAGTCTATCATGCAATTCTTAAGAGTTTACTTTTTTATAATTACACTAATAAAAAATGAGTCAATATCCTCCAAATAACCAGTGGGATTTGCTGCTAGGCACTTTGTTTAGCAATATCTCTACTATTACCTATTCCACCCAACCATGACAAGGCTTTACTCTTATGTTCATCAATTCTAAACAATTCAGATAAAGGAACTTTGCTAGTTATTTTGGACAGCATGAATATCATGTTAATGGCTTAAGACATAGTAGGTTTTACAAGCATACCTAGAGCTGTAGTCTTTTAAATAGCAGGCACTATTATTTTCTCAGCAAAATCAGATCCTGACTTCTTCTCTTGCACCAGTTCTCCAAGTGTCTCATTTGTCTAAAATTGTACCTTCTTTTTAGGCTTCCATTTCTTAACCTTACTATCTTTAACCTTTGTTGTCTCTACATTATTTTTCTTAATGTCATCCTTCATCTTATGAGTAATATCCTTTATAAAAATACCAAAAGGCTTAGCAGTTTCATTACCAACTATCCTACTTCTCAAATTTGATTACTATGAACTTGAGAAATCATTTCTACTATAATTCTATCAGTCTCCTCTTTAGAAGGCTTCCTTATATTTATATGATCGACAACTGAGGATGTAACACATATCTTGTCTTCATCATCTAAAAATCTTTGTTGATGGTGTAACTAGTAAATGGCTCTTTAACTAGCAATGCCATGTTCATGTTCTTCTAGTTCAAAATCTACAATCACATATATTAACCATATTACAACTTACATCATTGGGGCATTTTTTTTCTTCTTCCTCCTCATTCTGTACATCTTGATCTACAAGAAATGATTGAGCAAGCACAGAATAATCCGAGGAGTGATGTGATTAACATATGATGCACCAGGGTATGTGCAGGATCATGGTGTACCAAACTATGGCCTTAAGTGCCAGTGAAAAACCAGCAAATCAGGGTTATGTCAACTTGACACATAATTTTAAAGTGGTTCTGGACTTTATATCAAAAAGTTGTAAGAAAATAATCTATAGGAAAATGAATCTAGTTTCTAAACTACAAGGCCTTATCTCGAGAAAAAATTATTTGATTGGTCAAAAGTTTGGATTTTAATGTAGTACTACAAAAATTTCAGGGCGAAAATAAAAAGTAGGTGTATGTCTGACCACCTTAATCATAATCAAATGATAATATTTTTAAATATAATTATAGATATAAAAATTAGACTCATGCCTGGATGTGACACATATTTTTAGTAATTTGTATTCCAAATAAATAATTAATTATGAATTTTCTACTATATTGTTTTCAGAATTAAAAAACTACCATGTCTGACCACCTTAACTAGTTCAAAAAAAATCAAAATTAAGTTTTTTTTTTTTTTTTCTTATACTAGTCGAAGCATAGAATGTGACGCATCTTTTGGATTTCACAAATCTTATACGGTTTGAAAGTTATAGCTATTTTTCAACCAGTATGTCAATCAGCACTTTGTAGCTAACTCCATTAGAAAATAAGTAATAATTACTTACTGAACTCGTAATTTGACAAAACTTACATTTATGAAAAACTAAGAACATTCTTAAGAAACCCTTTTCATTACATCAAATTTTGGTTTAAAAAAAGTCGTCAACTACATGCTTGAAGTAAAAAACACATAAGAACATGCCAAAAACACATTTTCAGGATGTTTTAAAGATGACCATATAAGGTTGGTATTGAAAGATATAGTAGGAATTATAAAGGTATTAATTGTTTTCATTTAGTATCAGGATGGGTGGGAAAAAAGTGGGAATAGATTTTGAAATTCTTTGAGGCATTTCAGAACTACATATTTTTCAGATCGCCACTTTTTGGCACACCATGATCCTGCACATAACCAACATGGCACATCATCATTCATATTAATAGAATTCCTTTGTAGAGGATCAGGGGTACCCTTCTCTTTCACATTTTGGGTCTAATTAGGAATTGGTTTACCATCTTTCCATTGAGTAGTATAGGGGTAATTTTGCAATCTTGGTTGTCTATTGAAATGGTTGTTGTTCACTGCTGCCTTTTCACCAACATTAGTTTTGTTTGTGTTAAAATTTGGTGGGTTTATCTTCTTCAATAAGTCCAATACCTAGCCTATTTTGGCTTCCTAAGGCTTCTTTCCTATAGGAGATTTATCAATCTCTTTATATTTGTTCTTGGGATTGAACAATTTTGGATCATCTCTCCTTCCTAGCTTACCAAATGTGTTTCTATTGTTTTCAATATTCATAGCTACCTTGTAAGCATCCCTTAAAGTTTTGGGATCTTTTTCTCCCAATTGATAAGCCATTTTTCTATCAAAAGAATTGAAATATGTTGTGAGAGGGTATGTGCAGGATCATGGTGTGCCAAAAAGTGGCGATATGAAAAATATGTAGTTCTAAAATACCTCAAAGAATTTCAAAATTTATTCCCACTTTTTTTCCCACCCATCTTGATACTAAATGAAAAAAATTAATACCTTTATAATTCCTACTATATCTTTCAATACCAACCTTATATGGTCATCTTTAAAACATCCCGAAAATGTGTTTTTGGCATGTTCTTATGTATTTTTTACTTCAAGCATGTAGCTGACGACTTTTTTTAAACCAAAATTTGATGTAATGAAAAGGGTTTCTTAAGAATGTTCTTAGTTTATCATAAATGTAAGTTTTGTCAAATTACAATTTTGGTAAGTAATTATTACTTATTTTCTAATGGAGTTAGCTACAAAGTGTTGATTGACATACTAGTTGAAAAATAGCTATAACTTTCAAACCATATAAGATTTGTGAAATCCAAAAGATGCGTCACATTCTATGCTTCGACTAGTATAAGAAGAAAAAAAAAAAACTTAATTTTGATTTTTTTTGAACTAGTAAAGGTGGTCAGACATGAGAGTTTTTTAATTCTGAAAATAGTATAGTAGAAAATTCATAATTAATTATTTATTTGGAATAAAAATTGCCAAAAATATATGTCACATCTAGGCATGAGTCTACTTTTTATATCTAAAATTATATTTAAAAATATTATCATTTGATTATGATTAAGGTGGTCAGACATACACCTACTTTTTATTTTTGCCCTGAAATTTTTGTAGTACTACATTAAAATCCAATCTTTTGACCAATCAAATAATTTTTTCTCTAGATAAGGCCTTGTAGTTTAGAAACTAGATTCAATTTCCTATAGATTATTTTCTTACAAATTTTGGATATAAAGTCCAGAACCACTTTAAAATTATGTGTCAAGTTGACATAACCCTAATTTGCTGGTTTTTCACTGCCACTTAAGGCCATAGTTTGCTACACCATGATCCTGCACATACCCGAGACACACATCTTAATTCAATCTCATAACCTAAAATACCTTGTACATTCCCTTCTAAAACCTTACATTGAAATCAAATGTTGGTTCATTAGGGTTCTTTTTGATGTTGTAAAGTCATTCAACATAAAACCAACATTAGTGTTATCTCCATATTCCTCCTTGAACAATTTTTCTAAATCACTCAAAGAGCCAATGCTATCATCTAGTTATCTTGTAAACTAGTCCCTTGCATCTTTAGTTAATGAATGCACAAACAATGTCATCACCACATCCTCATGTTCTACCTCAAAATTATTTAACATGTCTATAAAAATTCTCAAATGTTCCTCACTAATAAGAATATTATTCCCAGAAAACTTTACAACATTATCTCTTAGGTCAAAAGATATTGGATGTGGAAAACTAGGTATACCTAAGAACGACCTTTGTCTATAGTTTTGCATATATATATATATATATATATATATATAGGTTTCTTCTAAAAACTAGTAGCATTAGATGAGCTTGCTACATTGGTTTGAGTATGGACAACATTTTGAGACTACTATATTGGAACAATAGGAATCTGGGTACTAATAGTAGATGATGAAGTAGGGGTAGATTGAGACATATTTTGGTTAAAGCCTACTAGTCCACAAGTAGGTATAGAAGTAGTGGCTTGGGTGGAAAAATTAGGCCATAAGCATACGGAAAATTTAGACTTGATGAGTTGAATCTTCCTTCTAGTTTCTACTGCTTTGGCTTCATTTTCTACCTTCTCAAGCTCTTTGGCTAGATCCTCCTTCTCTTTTCTAGCCTTTTCTAGATCCAGATCCAATTTGGACATGGGAAGGTTTATATATTTACTTGGTATAGTTTGGGGTTCATTTATTTGGATTCCTACATCCTTACCTTTTCCTTTATCTGTTGGCTTGATAGTAGGTTCTATATTTTCCTTTTGGATAGGCTTATAGGGTTGGACTTGAGATAAGACAGGTCCTTTCCTTTGGCTCATGAGTTTTTCTTGTTCTAAAACCTTGGATCTTAGGCTATCAATATCCCCTAAAATATCAACATGAAGAGCTAAAGTTCCTTCCTCCAATTTCTTGTTCTGATCTTTTAGGGAAGTCATCCTTCTAAGTAAATTATCTCTCCCAATAAGAACGTTCATTGTGGCATGTTCTTTCTCCTTTTCTAAGTGAACATGTTTGGCTTCTTCTTTTGTAATCCACTTCTTTAAAAGTCATATTTCTGAGTATACTTCTTTTGGATCTATAGAGGTTGCTTCTGAATCAGTAGGGTCATCAAGATCTATAAGGTTTATTTCCAAATATTGAACTACTCTAGGATTAAAAGGATCCTATATGAAATTCTTATATCCCAATCTAGGATTGATTTAACCTATCACATTTGGTCTATGTAATGTATCTCCCATTGAGGAAACATTCATGTCATGGCAAGCTTGGTCTTCTTGTAATGGGGTGCTAAACATTCCTCCTAAAAGTCTTGTGGTCTTTGATTCAGAGCTTAATGAAGAATATTCTTTCCCTACCACTAGCTACTATTGAGAGTTTATTGATACACTACCCCTTGGTTTCCAAGTAGGATTTACATCTACTTTCTTCTTGTTTTGGTTCTTCCTACCACCTTGAGGAAAATTAGTATACAATGGTACATTAGGATTGGCCCTTGTATAAGGTCCTGTACTTTTCCTTTTGTTAGTCATGTTATGGGGATTATTTATCAGTAAGCACTTGCTTCAAAACCTTGATCGAGTCACTACCCTATTCTAGGGAAAATATACAATGCAATAACTTTTTGACTTAGAAAAGATATCACAAGACAATATGAATGAATCTAACACATAAAGAAACTAATCACAATGACCCTTGTACTACAATACTTGCTTGATAGATAAGACACTTTATAAGGGTTTTATACGTCATTGTACTCTTGTGGTACTTAGGGTTTTCCCTTTTCTTTTTAAATTATCAAGGTTTGTCAGTAGAAAATCCAAAATAATGACAAGCAATTACTAGAAGAAACTATCTGCATGTATGCAAACAAGACCAAAGAAACTACTATACTAAATTTCACACATAAGCATGTGTTGTACAACTCGCTAGAAAAGTTATCATTTTGATAGTGTTTTTACACTATTAAGCAACAAAATACATAATACCAAGATGATAAAGATCAAAATAATCTAAGGATTAGCTATTTCCCATAATCAACTAGATGACTTTCACATCTGGACCCAACTTCAACAAAATCCTAAGAGATTTCCTACTCTTTTGGTTCTACAAAAACAAGGTGGGTGCACCTGAGGGACAAAAGATTCAAAAATTGATACTACTTCCACACTTCATTCATTCATTGACATTTCATTGCAATATTCATCACTTATAGAAGATTTTTCAAAATTCTTCTTACATCTACAAATAATTTTGGATAATAGTAGCTAACTAAGACTCAGAGGTTAAGTGTAAATAAGTGCTAACCATCTATGTCATTCTTCATATATTAAAGTAAAAATGATTTGGTTTTAAGCTTCATGCTCATCCATGGTTTCTTCATATGCAAACTAAAATAATTGATCAGTGCCTCATGCATTGGGATTAAGAGTCTATCCAATTTCTTGACCTAATTGATTGCATTGTAACCAATATTGTCAACAAATCTTCATAAAACTCATTCTTACATATATCCTTCTTACTATATGGAGATCCTATCACATTCACTAAAGCATTTACTCAATTTTTTGAATTGAAAGCAATAATGAATTGACATACAACTTATCCTAGTTGTATTAAACTAAACAAGCTTTGCTCATACAATCTCAAAATAACCAGATAATAAGATGGAGCCAAGATTCAGAGAGAAAAGACCTGGGGATAGCTCATTTTTTATTAATTCTCTTTTAAAATTATAATATTGAAATATAACTCAAAACAACTCAAGATAAGACAATATAATCATATGCCATTAATGCATTCTTAGATGTTGCAGGGAAAATACATCATAAGACTTACATTAAGTACTTGACTAACTATATTCTAGCATAACTAAAAAAATAAACAAAGACTTGGACCCTTTCTCTAGCCTTGGAATCTCACTTATATAGTGTGAGATGCAACAAGCTTTAGGCATAGAGAAACTGATAGCTATCCATAAGATAGAAAGATATTTACATTATTACTATCATAAAAGATAAAAATTTGTGCAACAAAAAAACTTTACATCACAAATATTCTTTTGTGGGGACCACTTTTTGATACACTTTCCATGGTAAGGATTTATGATTTTCTTTGTTGTTTTTGTTCGTTCTAAATGAGATGGGCCTTGTTTTGGTAATTGCAAGCTAAGCTAAACCTAAGATATTCCATCCATGTCATCTTGTACTGATAGATTAACTATCACCATCTATTGTCCTATTACTAAGTCATCATTTTGGGGCCTAGTTTCAATAACTACATGTGGTTGCCTACACTTTTCCACTTCTACTTTTACTAATGTGTCAATTATTTGTACTTTATCTTGTTCCATTTCATCATCATCAGTTTCACAATATGCTAACTACTTTGCATGAACAAAATCTACCATCCACTTTTCAAAAGGTGTGTCATTTGACCAATTAAAATTGAGAATAACATATTGTTTTCTCATCATGTATTGCCCTAATTTATTAATTTCAATAAAATGTATTCTTAGGGAATCATAAAATGATTTCACTTTTCCAACTTCTTAATTTGTATTGCCCGACCATGCATTTTCTTTATGATTTATGACCTTATTCATTCAAAGGCATAATAGGTCATTCAATTCTTGGGCCCATTCCTCTTTATTTTTTAACTTATACTTTTCATCTATGGCATGTGGGAAGAGTTCAAAACTAATACTCTTATACTTGTCAAGATAATTTATGATCCTATTTTGCAATACAATTCTCTCATCATCAAACTCTAATAGATCATTGGTCAAAACATAAGTTTTTTCTATATACTCATAAGATAAACAAATAATAGAAAAACACATAAGAGTAACATTTTTTTTTCCTTCTACTCCATTTGTTGACAACTTTCTTTAGGGCATCATCATTTTCTTTTAGCTCATCCCATGTATTTATTACCTTTTCTAATGGCTCATAAAAAGTTAGCCAATCAATCTTATTAACAAAATACATGATAGTTTTCCTTAATCTATCCTCATATTGGATCTCTAACTCTACATGCAACACCTACAGTTTACTCTTTTCTTCTTCAAAATCCTCTGCAATGTAATACTAAGGTCTCTGTAGTGTGTCTAGAATCTCAATAAGTGGAGTGAATTTAAAAGGCTCCACTAGCACAGATAAGGATAAGTGATCCTAGACGTACTAGATTTCCCTTGGTGTCCCATCACTTTATTTTATAGTTCAATTCTCTTTCAAAATTCTTTATCATAGGCAGCTAAAACATTCTCATACTTGTCCTATACCTCTAACCTTTCTCTTTAATCCCTTTGAGTTGTGGCTAAAGTGAAATTGGCTGATCCAACACCTAATTTTGTAGCCTCTTCACTTTTCGTTTCCTCATCTCTCTTCAAAATTCTAATGTAGCAATGAAAATTCCCCCTTGGGATCCCAACTATCCCACCTACTCCTTACAAATTTGTTCATCTTCTATATGTAATGGGGATTGAGTGGGTGAATAATCCTCTACCTAAGGCATTTTTTCTTTTTCTACCTTTTGCCTCTTGGGCATAGGCTCATCAGGTCTCTCCTATAGAATAGCACTGGTTGACCCTATTATTTGTTTTTTTTTATGAACTATGGGCCTTTTAATCTAGATTATATTGTAACCACAATTTGTTTGAACAACCAATTGCCCTGATCCTACTGCATTGGTAAAAGAAAACCTCCTCATGACCTCGTGGACCCTATTAGAATAATAATTAATAAAAAATAATTTATTCTCATTCATTACTTCCATAATCTCAAGAAAATTAGTCATCAATTTATTTAATTTATCTACCTCTACTTTTGCATCATCTAGAGGCTTATACTTATTATCAAAAAAATTAATGAATTCCAAAAACCTAGAATGAATTCTCCACTTCTACTTCTTGATCTTCTTCTATTGGAGAGAGTACTCAATCTATATTACATCCTCAGAGAAGTAGGGGTGATGATCCTTTGCACCAGTCTTGGCCCTTCAATTGAATATGTCAAAATATCCCTCAATATCACAAAAATGAGCATGGGAGGTAGCTATTTTATAATGATTCAAAAAATTACATAGGAATTCCTAACCACCCTTAGTGATAATGAATTTGTGAGTAATAGTACAAGTGGGGAAAATTGAGCCCCTACACCTACCAACCAATTGTGCTTCCTCCAATCCACCTATCTACCATAGCATTTTAACTACCCCTACCTTCAGAGGCTCTTGGTGAAAAAGTACATGCAAAGTCCCTTGGAAACCATATACCCTAAAAAATGTAGAAATGAGGTAAGGTATAGTACCTATCTAGTTGTGGGATACTTTCAACCTAGAAGGATTGTCTATGGACCTGATAAAATCTAGCAATGCCTTGGCAATTCTAGGATTGTCCCTTAACATGAAGTTTCTCAACTTGGATGTGAAATACCTATCAAATCTAACAAAGCTAGCCTCCTCTACATCGTATGTCATATGTGCACTCCATAATTGGACTAGTAGAGCCTCTCCCTCACATTCACTATTCAAAATCATCTCCTTTTCAAAATAGGTAACTCCTTTAAATAATAACATATGTATCAACAATGAATAATGGCCAAATGTTTTCTCCACTTTTCTCTTTGCAATCCAATTTAGTCCTATATGAATCTCTTCTGCTATATAAGATGCAAAATCAAATATGATATCCACACCAAAAGAAGAAATTTTTGTCATCATATACATTAACTTCATGGGCATAAAATTTTGTTCATCCTCACCAAAAACCCTACACAAAGTCATGTAAATATCTATGGCCCTACTAGTAAAAAATTCCTTCTTAAAGGGCTCTTTAATTGATATTGTAACAAAGGTCAAATTCCCAATTGTGTCAAGTGCCCTCTTAATGCACCTTTCCTAACTTGATCCTTCTTAGATAAATATTCCTTCTCCAACCCTAGCAAGTCAATGGTCTCATGATAGTCTATGAGTGGCTCCAAACCCAAAACCTCTGAGATTTCTTTTTCATTAATCCTTATTAGAGATTCCCCATCTACTCTCCTTACTATCCTGGGTATGGGGTCATAATTTTGGGCTATGGTTGTTAGAAGACTTGAGTCCATGAAAGCCCCAAGGACTACAAGTTTTTCCAAATCAAAGTTCCAAATATTCTAATGAAGGGCAAACAACTTCCTCCCTGAGAACCATTTCCTAAAAAGCTGGAGTGCTAATTTTGAGGTAGTAGCATCCCTAACCCATTTCCCTTTATCATAAAAACCATCTACAATCTTAAGCCTAGGGTTCACAAGGACTAGCATTTTTATCTGGTCTAACTCATTTGTGGACTCTATTAGCTTTTCCAAAAAATCATCACGTATGTTCCTGCTGGCATATTCTACTTTTCTAGAGAAACCTTTCTTTCGAGGCATATTTAATAATAATGCAAAAAACTAGGATTCTTTGAACTATTTAATAGATGACGATACTTGCTCTATGCTATTATTTTTTGAACTTCTCTGACAAACAATAGATACAAAAAATTCTTTTGTAATTCAACTAGGCAAGAACAATTCTTCAACAAGTTCTTGGATCTCTACAAATTTCAAATTTGTTTGCTTGGAGAAAAATTTGTGAAATCTTGCAATATATCTTTGGTTTTACTTCACACAGGAGCACTTAATTTTCACAAATGGATCATATGGAAAATAGGGTGGTACCACCTTCTAATTTTTTAAAACAAGTCATCAATTTTTAAAAAATTGATGATTGAGGAATAAAATCATTATTGACTCAATTTCAATCTTCTAGGTTGATGGTCAACCAAATTAAAACTTTCCACATAGGATTTTCCTTTCACTGCTAGCGAGATACACTAGACCCACTTGTGTCCTTGGACATGTGTCACACTCTCACTATGTCACTAAGCATAAACATCGAGCAACTTATAAACATTGAGCAACTTTTTATAGCAACATAGTGACCATCGTTGATGTTTCCTTGATTAGAGGATGAATGCTCCATGATCATTCCTTTACAAATGTGGTGGGTTCACCTAACTTTCCTTTGGTTTCCATGTCATGAATAGTAAAGTTTGAGAAAATTCTCATACCAACAAGTCGACCACATCAATCTTGAAGAGATCTAATGACATAGATCAATACTACCTTCTTGTTAGTGTATCTTTAATTACATCTAACACTTCTGACAAGCTGACAAGCCTTATTAGTGGAAGGTAAAAACACAACATGTGTGTTTAGGTTTGGTTCCACCATATTTTCTTTTGGTGGTAGTCGCTATGTTCCTAATGGTAAAAACCTTGCAATTTCTAGAAGTGACAATGCAACAACCATTGATCATAAGGATATCTGAGGTGTGGGCAATTAACTTTGAAACCATGCTTATTTACTAATTAGGTCCTGCATGTGATAGTTGCTTGGTCACCATGTCACTAGCAATAAAAGGCACACAAATTTCTTATAACGACATAGTGACGACCACAATTTTTGAAGAGATTTGACTGTAAAGATTATTTTGGGAACTTTAGGGAACAAAATGAATAATCTTTTAAAACTTCCCCAGAAATCGGTATTTTAAAATAATTTTCCCTCTCAATTATAAGGAAAAGGAATACAATCCAAAAATATTTCTTAGGGCAACATTTTTGCAAAATACTAATTAGGGTTTTCATAGGGTTAACAAACTTAAAATAGACCAAACCCTAATTTGCAAAAAAAGAACCAGGAATATTCACTGTGAGATATATCTAGAAAAGCATGAAGTGAAAACAAGAGCAACACTAGGCTATCTTGACCAAAAACTCTAAAAATACCCAATTTTGCCTAATTAGCAACTTTTTCTCATATCTTGCACAAATTCGCCTAGGCATACATATCATTGTCATATATCTCGCACTGTTCCTCATGGGATTGAACTATCTACTTTGTTAGCTTCAAGTGGCCACGTAAAATTCCCAAGCTCATCCCATTTTGTTGACTTCTTGAATGTTCTTGGGCACACCAAACTAAATTGACCCCAAAAGTCATTAAATTCCATAGGACAACAATCTTTGATGGGGTATATCTCGAAGCTCATGGGAGGTGTGGATATAATTCTAGGTGCTATAGGTTCATGTTGCCAACATCTACAGTAACCTCTCTCTCTTTCTAGAGATTCAATTTCATTTTGATTTTGTGGCCCCATATTGGGTGATGTTGAAACTTGTAGTGTTGGCTACTACAAAGTCACCAACTAGTGAATCTCTCTAACTATTCATCATGGGATCAAACTATTTGTTCCATTAACTCTGAATGGCTAGTTAAATTCTATTCCCAAGCTTGTCCCATCTTATTTACCTCTTGAATGTTCTCGAGCATGCTAAACCAAATTGACCCTAAGAGTCATTAAATTCCATAGGGTAGTGATCCTTGATGGGGCATATCGTAGAGCTTGTGCAAGGCATGGATGACAATCTAGGTGCTACATGATTGTGTTGTTGAAACCTAAAATAATATCTATCTATTTTTGGTGATTAGATCCAGTTTTGATTTTGTGGCCCCATCTTGGTGATGTTGAAACTTATAGTGTTGGCTAGTATAAAGTCACCAACTGGTGAATCTCTCTAAAAAATTGTCATGGGATCAAACTGTCTATTTTGTTAGCTCTAGGTGGCTGAATAAACACTAGTCCCAAGCTTGTCCTATTTCATTGACCACTCAAATGTTCTTGGGCATGTTGAACCAAATTGATCCAAAGAGTTACTAAATGCCATACAATAGTGATCTTTGATATAGCATATCTTGGAGCTTGTGTAGGGTATGGATGAAATTCCTTGTAATATAGGATCATGCTATCAACACCTACAATAACCTCTCTCTCTTTTTGAATATTGGATTCCATTTTGATTTTGCAGCCCATCTCGAGTGATGTTGAAACTTGTAGTGTTGGCTAGTACAAAGTCAACAACTAGTGAATCTCTCTAACCATTCATTATGGGATTGAATTGTTTATTTTGTTAGCTTTAGGTTGCTAGGTGAACCCTAGTCCTAAGCTTGTTCCATCCCATTGATTGCTTAAACATTCTCAAGAACGTTGAACCAAATTCACCCTAAGAGTCGCTAAATGCCATAGGAAAGTAATCTTTGATGGGCGATATCTCAAAGCTCATGTGAGGTATAGATAAAATTCTAGGTGCTACAAGATTTTTTTGTTGACACCTACAATAACCTCTCTCTCTTTTTAAATATTGGATTCCATTTTGATTTTGTGGCCCCATCTCAGGTGATGTTGAAACTTGTGGTGTAGGGCACCTAGGTGGCATCTAGATATGTCATCTCATCAAATGATGGAGACTCATGACAGAAGGTAAAGGGGTGATTATACACCTCATTTTGAACATGTTATTTGTTTATGGTAACAAGGAAATTTTTGTTTGTAAGTTCAAGGAACTTGAGGACATTTATAATCCCAAGTTGCCTTAGTCCTAAGGATTTTTTTAATTTTTTTTTTATTAATAAGTTGATCCAAGAAGTGTTTTGAGAGTCATTAAACCTTATATAGGTCCTATTTTTTACCAAAAACCACTTGGTTGATTTTTAGGAAGAGTTAGTGCAAAAATTGCATTTTGCAATAAAAGTTGCTGACAACTTTTTAGTAATTTTAGCAATTTTTTTGAAAATGTTCAAATTAATAATATAACCAATCAAACCAACTAGTAATCAGTTGTAATGGATGTTGAATGATGAAAATACCCTATATAAAGTTAGAGAAAGCATTTAAGGTGTATATTCAACAAATTTTTAATACCAAATATACAAATTTTCTGAGAAATTGCCTATTGTATAGTATTGTATGAATTGGGAGGCCAAATCCAGTTGGATGTTTTGAACACAAATTTTGTCTAGATTATAGTGCATTTTTTTTAGGTTGATTGGTTCATTTTTAGGAAAGTTAGAGAATTTTCTTTCTAAGTACATTTCAAAACCATTAAATTAAGGGTTTCAAGCAAGATGTGGCCCTAACCTACATTTCTATGGTTGGTTTTTAATGGCCTTCTAGGATTTGCAAGGGTAGGGTAGGTAGATTAAGATTCCTAAGTTTCACAATTTTTTTAGATGATCTAAGGGGTTAATGAAGATGCCCTAGTGTGAAAATATGATGTTTCTAGTCCTTAAAATGTTGATTTTGTAGTAGGTGATAATCTTTTTCTCTTACCAAACTCTCTAAATAGGCTTCTTCCAATACTTCCAAACATTTTTTTTTTAGCCCCCTAGGACTCTTCCAAGGATAGAAATTAGATGGTTGGCCTATTCTTCATGCCACACTCACCTATTCCAAATATATCTACCTAAACCTTCACAAACTCAACCAAATATCTAACACAACACATAACACCTCCACTACCATACATCCTCTAGGATCTTTCACAACACAATACTCCAAATTATTCCCAAAGTCTTAACACACTACTAATAAAGTGATTTTCAAACATTCATAAGGTTCTATACACCTTAGTAGGCTCCAAACACCATGACAAGTAAATTGACCTAGTGAGGGTACTTCCTTGTAGCCCTAGCTTGGAATTTAGGTAAGAAATCAAAATATTCCAATAAGCTATCAATACTAAAGGGATATTTAAATACCCATTACTGCACTTTATCACATTCCAAAACCTTAGGTTCTAACTTGTTCATTAGGGTATATAACTTGCAGGCCCTAATCTAGGCTAATAGGCCTAAAGAACACACTCAACTATAAAATTTCAAAACTCTGAAAGAACTCAAACAAAAAAACATCAATACTCCATTACCTTATCAAAACCTTTCTAAGTACTAACATTCAAGCTCCTAGTCATTAAGTAGAAGGCAAATTCTTCAAACCCTAGTCTCCATGAGGGTTTCATTGCTAATTCTGGTAATTTTCTCCCAAACTCCATTATCTCATCTATTCCCCTCTTCCAAGAGGTTCCTTATCATCCCCTGAATTCATACAAGCCTTCCAACAAACATGAAAAATCTAACTAGGCCACTAACACATTTTCAATTGTTGATCCTATGTATTTTCCATGCAATCAGCAAGTATTTACTGATTCTTGGCCATATCCATAACAAGAAACAAAGTTATGGTGTCAACTTATAAGATGGTGCTCTAAAAAAACTAAGGGAACCTTTAAATATTCCTCCACTTTATATAAAGATAACATGCAGGTACTATGATCATTTAACCTAAAGAAGCATATAGTTTACTACTCAATATGTGAATACAAAGAACTATACCCATAACCAATGACGTTAGACATACATGGAACACTTAGTATTGATCCTAACTTCATTACCATGTATAAGGAAGTTTAAGATTTATCATAACCATGGGATATTAGAAAAGAATAAGGACTATAATCAAATGATAGTAAATTATCAAAATCTCACCAAAAATGAATAATTTATGATAGAAATTCATACCATACTCTGTCCTTTTCTTCTTCACACCTCTTTCCCCTTATTTTCTACATGGAATTTCATTGTTCACACCATAATATGACCTTTCACCTCCTCGAAGAGGTGAAATGCTGACAACAACTATTTTTGACAATTTTACATTTTTTGCACATTTTTGCATTTTATACTTTCACATGCTTTCTTCGTACCCTAAATAGGTCCAAAATCTTATTATAACCTTTTGACACTCTATCTATGGCCTTACATGGAATTTTCCACATTTTGAGGGACTTTGACTCACTTAGACTCATATTGATTAAAACATGAACTTGGACAACATGACCTTAATTGAACACCTAAATACATGAACTAAAATAACTAACTCCCTAACCTATCATGACACAAAAACATAATAATTATGACTTTAAATTCCAAGGAGATGGTCTGAGTGGTCCTACACTAGTTGGGTTATGAAACTTGGAAAATAGTCATTCAATGTTGGGAAATGTGTAATAAGACCCTCTATAATAGCAATCCAATCCTAAGAACTCATTCTTATGCATTCCAAGTGTTCCAGGCCTAATTTGGCCAATTAGGTATGTGAGGCTTGTGTAGGTTCAAAAGTGCTAGAGTAGGTTGGGAAGTTGAAGCTTTGGGGTTTTGTGTAACTTCAAAAAGGGTATCTAAATACCTATTTTGTTTGCCAAGTTTAGTGGAGAAAAATAAAGTTGCTATTTGAAAACCACAACAAGGGCTACAAGGGCAATTAGGACTATTGAGAGTAATTTTCAAAAATACATGTTACGAGAGTAAATTAATTGTGAAAACCTCATCATTATATGTTCCTTGGAGTGTCTAAGGTGTTAGTTTGAAACAAGAAGTTGATTAGGATTCATTTCTCAAATTTGCTCATTTTTCCCTTATTGCTTCCCAAGTCTTGAATAGTGAAATTTATCAAGTAGTTTTTTGAAGTTGTTTAAAAGTTTATCTAGTATTGTAACCAAGTTGGAAAGAGTCTTTGAAGATAATTGAAAAGGTGGGAAAGGTATTTTTCCTTAAAAATGTTCTTCTTGGCAATCCACTAGCTTTTTGTCTGGGTAGTCTACATCATTTTGGATGCAAATTACATTAAAATGAAATACATGAAATACTTAAAATGTAAAAAAGAAAAATAGGATATATATTATGATAAAAAATAATGTCATGCATGAACAAAAATATAATATATTATGATAACTAATAATGTTAAACATGAACAAACATATAATATATTATGATAACTAATAATGTCATGAATGAAATATGTGTCATACATAAAATATAAAATGTCATATATACATCAAATGTATGTCTCATTGAAAATAGATTGATACAAATATGATAAATGTGTTTTAATCATTGTTTTGTCACTTATGTCAAACTTGTTACTTGTTGGTAAGACAATTTCTTATATGATTTAAGATTTGTTTGATTGATGAAGAGGATTTGATCAAATGAGGTAAAAGTAGCACCTAGAGGAAAGGTTAAGTTATGATATGAAAAATAAGTACAAGGATCAATTGAGATAGTGATATTATAGTGCATTGGTAATATACTTAAGGTTGCAAAGGATGGTTACACTGATTAAGTTTAGAAGAATAAGTAAAAGATAGTATGTTTTCCAAGCTTAACATTTTCCATAGTAGGTGCCAAGAAAAGTTAGCGTAAGCTTATAAGAAAACTAGTTGTAGCTAACAAAAAGTCAATTTCAATATAAGCTGAGTGAAATAGTGTAAGTCGAGTAAAGTTAGTTGATGTCAAGCACCATTAAACTTTAGTTTGTGTTGAATGATTTGATAGACGATGTCAAGTAGCACAATATGTGCCAAACATCATAAGCTAGATAATGCTGAGTGTTAGCATTATGATAAACATCAAGAATTCACTCAATCTAAGTTGATAAGTTTGATTTTTTGAATTGTATGAATTGTATGGAAGATAAGCTTGATGAGTTGGTGGCACAAGATAATCCTAAACTATTTTTAGGTGAATTCAAAGAAGATTAAAGGAGAATCTTCTATAAGAGAATGAAATGAGATGATGGTTAGATTCATTGAATCCTACCTTATTAGAAATTGCTTTAGAATAACTAAGAGGGGAGGTCAATTAGTTATTCAAGGTCCAAATTTCCTAATAAAACTTTTTCATTAAAAATAGTGAGCCCATTAAACTAGTCATGCATCCAAGCTATACATTCATCCTAGCAAGTTACTGAAAAATCAACATGCAAGAATAACACATGAAGAATCAACACATAACATAGTGATTTATGTGGAAACCCAATTTGAGAAAAACCACCAATAATATGCTACTTAATTCTCACTCTTCTAAAATGATGCCCTATGAAAGGCGTACCCTATTAATGGCTACAACACACTATTAAATGTGACCTGGTTAAGGGATTTTAGCCACCCTATTAGAAGTTGGCCTGGTTAGAGGACTTTAGAACATTAACTTGGAATGCCAGCTTGTTAAAGGATTTACAAATGATTGTTAAACCAACCTAAGTCCATAATATTTTACCCTAACTAATACAATTTTTAGAGAATAACAACAAGGGATTTCAATATGATATAACTCACAACATAACTTGTAGATTTTGGATCTCGATTCAGTTCTCAAATTTGCTTGGTTTTTAATCACTACAGCTCTAACAGCTTGTCCTCCTTTCAAGCTTTGTCTCCTTAAGTCTCCATGCTTGATGTACTAATATAATCTCTTCTATGGTCACTTATCAAAGTAGAGCCTCTATACTTTATTCCTCCCTCTCTCTTGATGCCTTAACCTTGACATCATACAAACCACTTCCACAACCACTCTTGCTTATTGACTTGTAACTCCTTAAATAGAAGTTTGGAATACTTTTCCCACTCTAATCATTCTACTCTTAATTTTGGTTCAAATGGATTAGGTAAGATTCAATGAATCTACCCATAATCTTGTTTCCTCCAAAAACATCATGAAGAATCCACCTATATTCACCCAAAAATGGTTTATCTAAAAGTTTTTGCCACTAGCTCATCATCCTTATCCTCCATCTGATTCACAAAATTCAAGGTAACAAACTTATCAACTTAGATCTAGAAAATCTTTGACTTTTCAAATAATGCAGCAGCTTGGCACTATTGAAATTTTGATGCTCTGCACATACTGTGTTACTCAGCACCAACTATGTTTTACTAATGCTCAACACCTATTGTGGATTCACTTGGCATCAACTAAGTTTTTATTGATGCTCGGTACATATTACTTGCTTGGCACCTAAACTTGCTTGGCTCCTTCTATTTCATTGGGCACATACTAGATTTTTTATTTGCTTAGCACTTACTAATAATCTAGTTGGCATGAACTAGCTTGTTGGGCAGCCACTAATGAACTTAGTCAAGCTTTGTAGATAGCTTTGTTACAACTTATTCTTCCAAAGTTTCTAAGTGTAGCCAACCTCTGTATCTTCAAATGTATTATTAATACATCATTTTACCATTGTCTTAACTGATCCTTGTACTTCATTACAAAACTATAACTCAACATTTCTCTTAGGTGCTTTTATTACATCATATTGATTAAATCCTCTTCATCAATCAGCTAAGTGATAGCACTTGGATCTTATAAACAATTGTCATTCCAACAAATAGTAGGTTTAACATTAGTGACAAAACAATGATTGAAAATATTCTTTATCAACAATCTCCCTCTTTGCAAACAATATCTCTTCTTTAGTAATGATATTTTCAATTAGATCTCAACAATCTCCCTCTATAGCATTGATGACAAACCAAACTGATCAACCATGTTATCATAATGCTAACTAGGTTAAAATAGTAAATCAAATGCCAATAAAATTTATCAAGAAATATTCATTCTATCAACAACATAAACTAGTTTGTGACTCCCTCTAAATTCTATAGGTAACTCCCTCTTTCAAAGTATTAGGGATATTCTATTTTACTAATACACTATCTTCTCCTATTTGTTCTACTCTCTCTCTTATTGATTCTTGACTGCATTGTTTTCTCCCTCTGAGCTACTATTTCTTTTCTCTATTATTTCTCCTTTTACATGTCTAATCAATTTCTATATAACTCCCTCTTTTCTATAGCTTACCACTTTGATCAATTTTTCTCTACCTCTTAGTCACTATTTCTCCCTTTGTCCACTTCATTCTCTAGATTTGATCAGTTTCTGCTATTTCTCCATCTTTGAAAGCAATGCCAAAGACATACTATTTCAACATCTTGTCATGCAAGTGTAGCATTTGCAGGAACTCCAATTTCTCCCTTTGTCACCTTGCTTGTGACTTGTTTGGATTTTTAGTACTTTGATAACTTTAGGCAAAAACCTAAAGTAAGTATCCTATGCATTGATTTATAACATTTGAATCATCAACTTATTTAATGCATGGTAGTTTTGTTGTTGCTCAAACAACCTTGTATAGGGGTATCACCCCCAACTTACCTCTAAGATACTCAAATGCATGTCTAGGTAATGCTTTTATGAAGATGTCAACAATTTGTTCCTTCGAGCTGACATATTCCATGTTAACTTGCTTCTCTTCTAAAAATTCTCTTATATAGTGATACTTAATTCCAATGTGCCTTTTTTTGGCATGCATCACATGATTCTTTGATATGCTGACGACACTTGTGTTATCATAGTATAGTATCATAGGTTTAGTAACCTCTTCTTTCATACCTTTCAACAAGTGCTTGATCCATACAATATTGGTGTAGTTGATAGTAGTAGCAACATATTTAGCTTTTGTTGTGGACTATGAGGTACAACTTTTCTTTTTTCTAGTCCAAGTGACTAATCTCTTACCTAAGAAAAGTACTCCTCCATTAGTGCTTTTTCTGTCATCAATATTACCTCCCTAATCTACGTCAATGCAGGCTTTCAATTCAAACTTTTCAGTCCTCTTTTAATATAATCCAAAGTCATTAGTTCCTTTTAGGTACCTCAATATTCTTTTTACTACCATAAGATGATTTTCTCTTGGGTTTGTAAAAAATCTTGCCACTATTCCAACAACTAATGCAATGTCTAGTCTACTATGCACAACATACTGTAACTTTCCAATCATTGATGTATACATTGTCTAATTCACCTGAGCTGACTCATCATTCTTGGATAACTTATGTCCTATTACCATTGGTGTATTAATTGGTTTTGAATCTTCTAAGTCAAATTTCTTGAGTATCTCCTTGATATATTTTTATTGGGTCACAAATATGCCATGTTTTAGTTGATGTACTTGCAATCCAAAAAAGAATTTGATTTCTCCAAACATTGACTTCTCAAATTGATGTTTCATTTGATCAGAAAAATCTTTGCATAGGGCATCTTTTCCTCCAAATATTATATCATCAATAAAGATATTAGATATCAAAATTTCTTTACCGTTTTCTACCTTAATATATAGGTTGTTGTTGTCATCTGTTCTTTCAAATCCTATCTTCACAAAATATTTGTGAAGTCTCTCATACCATGCTCTTGGCACTTGTTTCAAACCATAGAGTGCTTTATGCAGTTTGAAAACCATATCCTTATGTTTTTCATCAACAATTCCCTTTGGTTGTTCTATGTAGACTTCCTCTTCTAGTATACAATTTAGAAAAGTAGACTTTACGTCTATTTGATAGACTTTAAAACCTTTGTAAGTAGCATATGCAACTAGAGTTCTTACTCCTTACATCCTTGCGACAGGGGAAATGTTTCCCCATAATCTAGTCCTTCCTCTTATGTATAACCTTTGCAGACTAGTCCAGCCTTATTTCTTGTGATCTCACCATTCTTATCCAGCTTGTTCCTAAATACCCACTTGGTACCAATCACATTCTTATTAGCTAGTCTTGGAACTAAACTCTAAGTTTTTTTTTTCTTTATTTGTTCAATTTCTTCTTCCATAGCTTTATACCAATTATCATCTTGTAGTGCATCTTTTACTATTTTGAGTTCAATCTTGCTTAGTAGACATGATTCATTCCTTAGTCTATTTCTCGTGATCAGTCTAGCTTCCTTGTCACCAATGATTTTTTTTGCAGGGTGATGTCTTCTCACGTACTTGGATAACCTTGGTTCTGTACTCATTTCCAAGTTTGGTCTTTTAGCTTCAGAGTCACTATGCACATCTCTTTCTTATATTTCACCATCTCTTTCATGTGTACTAATTTTAGAATCAGAATGTGCATTATCTTTGTTTTGCAACTTGGCTTTTGAATGTAGCTCAACATTCACTGATTGTGACTTGGCTAATACTGAAAATTGTTGTTGATTCCCAACTTGATTGGAAACTTCTTCTTCAATAGGAATTCTTTCATAGAAGTATACAAAGGATCTATACTCTTTTGGTTTCTTGATGGGTTCATTATTTTCAACTTTTGCATGCTCATCAAAATTTACATTTGCACTTTCCACAATCTTGTTAGTGTTAGTATTCAAACACTTATATGCTTTACTTCTAGTAGAGTATCCAAGGAATATGCCTTCATCACTCTTTGCATCAAACTTTCCATTTTTAGTATCTTTAAGAATATAGCATTTACAACCAAATCCTTTGAAATGTTTTACCTTGGGTAAGTGACCATACCATAATTCAAAAGGTGTTGCATTAGTACCTTTCTTGACTTGTACTCAATTCAAGGTGTAGACAGTTATACTTACAACTTCTCTCTAGTACTTTATAGCAACATTCTTCTCCATCATTAATGTTCTAGCATAGTTTGTCACTGATCTATTCCTTCTCTCTACAATGCCATTCTATGGAGAAGTTCTTGGTGCTGATGTTTGTCTTTTAATTCCTTTGTCATTGCAAAATGTCTCAAAATCTTTTGATGTGAACTCTCCTCCTTTGGCTAATCTTAGGCACTTCATAATCTTTCCTACTTCCTTCTCAACCCTAGCCAAATACTACTTAAACATTTGAAATACATCAGATTTCTACTTTAAGAACATGGCAATCATCATCCTAGAGTAGTCATCAACAAACAACATTATATATCTTTCTCCTTTGTAGCTTTGCACTTCTATTGGGCCACATAAATTAGTATGCACTAACTCTAGTACATCTTTGGAAGTGTAAGTTTTGCTCTTGAAACTTGATTTGGTCATCTTTCCTAGCTGACATTGTTGTCAGGCTTTTTCAATTTTGGTGGACCTCTAACTTTCTTCATTTTACTAATGCTAATTAGATTATCAAAGTTGACATGACATAGCCTTTTGTGCCATAGCCACACATCATCAAACATAATAAAAAATTAGGATGCATCTTCTATATCTAGGTAAAACAAATTACACCTAGTTTGTTCTCCTTTTCCTATCAGATTTCCATTAGTATCATAGATTTTGATAGTTTTGTTTCAAAATTCTACTTTGCATCCTACATTGCCTAACTATGACACACTCAATAGATTGTAGTTCAATCCTTCAACATAGTATGCATTATTATATAAAATTTTCTTTGTAAGTTTAATAGAACTTTTTCCTTTGATTAGACATGGAGCATCATTTCCAAATCTAACACTATTTTTATCATACTAAGTAAAGGTAACAAACTTACTTTTTTCTTCTATCATGTGATGTGATCATCCACTATCTATGATCCATTTGTCATTCTTGTTCATACAGGTTATCAATGTTGTTTCCTCATCTCCATCTAACTCATCCTTCATGGCTGCATAGACTACCTAATCATCATTTTCATCAAAATCCTCTTCTTCAAAAATATAACACTTTTTGCCTTTGTCTTTATAATCTCTACAATCATCTTCTCTTCTATTTTTGTTCTTATTGCTTTCTCTATAGTTCTTTTTCTATGTGCATCTTGTAGCAATATTTCCTACTTCATTGCAATTAAAACATATGATGGGTAGCTTACTTTTGAATTTAATTTTACCTCTATAAAATCGTATAGCCAATAGTGCTTCCAGTTGTTCCACATCTTCTTCATCTATGATACTATCACTGGATGCATACTTTACCTTTTTCTTCTTCTTTTTTGGTTTCACCTCCTTAGTATCTTTCAATGATAGCTTGGCCATGAAAGTAGATTCAAGATTCTTAGGTCTGTAGCTATCAAAGTTGGATAACTAAAATGTAGTGAGTCCTCCCACTATACCTTTAAGAGTTAGTGTATTTCCTAGCATACATCTTAAATTATTGTATGGCTGAAACTCTAATAGCATAGATGGGGAGCAAAGTTCTTAAGAATTTTCTACTAACAGTGTCAAAATCTAAACAACCACCCAAAATTCTTATTGCACTTACTACTTCCTTTATTCTAGAGGCATATTGAGCACTGTTTTCACCTTCCTCCATTCTCATGTCATCAAACTTTCCTTTGAGACTTTCTCTTTTAGCTCTTTGAACATTCTGATCTCTTCCATAAATATCAGTCAAGGCTTTCCACATCTTGAATGTAGATTCACATTCCTTGATGTCATTAAATTCAACATATTTAAGGGCAGAGGCAATCTCCATCATTGTTTGATTGTGCTCCTTCATTTTCTTCATATATTCTGTAGTGGGAATAGTTGGATCAACATGTTCCACTTCAATTTAGGTTTGTGCATGGTCACTTATTGATCCAAGGTGTAGCTTCATCAAACTTTTCCATTCAATGAAGTTATCTCTATTGAGCTTGGGAACTTCTCTCTTGGACATTTTGATCTTCCTACTTCTAGTACCTTTAAACCAAATTAGTAGATGGCTCTAATACCAATTGTTAGAAATGTATTAGACTAACTGAGAGGGGGGGTGAATCAGTTATCAAGGTCTAAATGTCTTGATAAACCCTTTTCATTAAATATAGTGAGCCCATTAAACTATTCATGCATCCAAGCTATACATTCATCCTAGCAAGTTACTAAAAAATCAACATGCAAGAATAACACATGAAGAATCAACACATAACATAGTGATTTATGTGGAAAATCAATTTGGAAAAAACCAATAGTAACATACTACTCAATTCTAACTCTTCTAAAGTGATACCCTATGAAAGGCCTACCATGTTAAAGGCTACAACAGACTATTAAATGTGACCTGGTTAAAGGATTTCAACCACCCTATTAGAAGTGGACTTGGTTAGAGGACTTTAGAACATTCACTTGGAATGGTACCCTATTAAAGGATTTTAAAATGGCTATTAAACCAAACTAAGTCCATAGGATTTTACCCTAACTAATACAATTGTTAGAGAGTAACAACAAGTGCTTTCAATCTAATACAACTCACAACATATCTCGCAACTTTCAAATCTCAATTGAATTCTCAAATTTGCCTACTTTTAGTCACTGCAGCTTCAACAACTTTTCCTCCTTTCAAGCTTTTTCTCCTTGAGTCTTCATGCTCAATGTACCAATGCAATCTCCTCTATGGTCACTTGTCGAAGTAGAGTCTTTATACTCTATTCCTCCCTCTCTCTCAGTGCTTTCACCTTGACATCCTACCAACCACTTCAACAACCACTCTTGCTTCTTGACCTATAACTCCTTCAATAGAAGTCTAGAATACTTTTCCCACTCTAATATTTTCTCTCTTAATTTTGGTTCGAATGGATTAGGTAAGATTCAATGAATCTACCCATAATCTTGTTTCTTGTAGAAACATCATGAAGAATCCACTTGTATTCGCCCAAAAATGGTTTATCTAAAATTGTATGCCACCACCTCATCATCCTTATCCTCTATTTAGTTCACAAAATTCAAGATAACAAACTTGTTAGCTCAAATCTAGTGAATCTTTGACTTTTTAAATAATGCAATAGTTCGACACTATTAGAATTCTGATGGTCAGCACATACTATGTTACTCGGCACCAACTATGTTTTACTGATGCTCAACACCTACTATGGATTCACTCGACATGAATTAAGTTTTTATTGATGCCTGACACCTATTACTTGCTTGACACCTAAACTTTCTCAAATTCTTCTATTTCACTTGGCGCACAATAGATTTTTCATTTGCTCGACACTTAGTGATAACCTACTTGGCATGAACTAGCTTGCTCGACACCCACTAATGAACTTAGTCAAGCTTTGCAGACAACTTTGTTACAACTTATTCTTCTAGAGTTTCTAAGTGTATTATCAATACATTATTTTACCATTGTCTTAACTGATCCTTGTACTTCATTACAAAACCATAACTCAACCTTTCCCTTAGGTGCTTTTGTTACATCTTATTAATTAAGTCCTCTTCATCAATCAACTAAGTGATAGAACTTGGATCTTACAAGAAATTATCATTCTAGCACATAGCAAGTTTGACATCGATGACAAAATAATGATTGAAAACATTCTTTATCAACAATCTCCCTCTTTACAAAAAATATCTCTTCTTCAATAATGATCTTTTCAATTGGATCTCAACATACCTAATCTAAACTAACCCTAAAATGGATGAATGGAAAAATATCTTAATTCTCCATTTATAGATATGACTAGTTAGAAGCTAAGGTTGTCATTTGTGAGAACCTAAGGAAGACAAGGTGTCTAGGGTATTGCATCATTCCATGACCTAAGAGAAGAGATTGCATTGACAAGCAAAGAAAGAAGGCTTAAGGGTATGGATTCTTGAAGGGTGAATAAGCTATCAGAGCTAAAGAGTGTGAAAGCCAAGTAGAATGGAGGACTGAAATAGAGATGTGTAATTTGCAAGTGTGCTAGAAGTTTTTATTAGATCAAATCTTACTATTACTTTCTAATCATTGTACCAATCTAGGGTAAATTCTTTGGATTAAAGTTGATTGAATAGTTCTTTGTAAATCCTTTAACTAGGTGACATTTAAAGTGAATGATCTAAAGTCCTTTAACAAGGATCACTCCTAACAGGGTGATTGAAATCCTTTAACCAAGTCATATTTAATAGTGTACATTATAACCTTTAATAGGTTTAGCTTTTCATAAGGCATCACTTCAAAAGAGTGAGAATGAGTAGCATGTTACTAGCGGTTTTTTTTTAAATTATATTTCCACATTAAATCATTATGTCAAATGTGTAATTGAATCTCTTATGTTTCATGTTTATATTTTTACAAATTTGATTTGAAAATAACCTACAAGTTTAAGTGATTGCATAATCTAATGGATGCACACATGATAAAATGTTTTATGGATATGGGTTCACTAAGCTATGAAATGTTTTAACTATACATCTAGACCATGGACAACCAATTCACCCACTACCCCCCCCCCCCCCTAGTTATTCTAAAGAATTCCAACAATTAGTATCAGAGCCATATGTTAAAGAGGACTAGTTTGAAGGTACGATAAGTAAAATGATGAAGATGTCAAAAATAGATGTACCCAAGCTTAATAGAGATAACTTTCCTACATGAAAATATCTAATGAAGCTCCACCTAGGAGGTCTTGGAGATCATGCACAATCTACCATTATTGTTGAGCATGTTGATCGTACTAGAGCCCTCATTGCTAAAGATCTAAAAAATAAGGAAGAACACAACCAGGCAATGTTGGAGATTTCCTTTGCCCTAACTTATGTCAAGTTTGATGATATTAAGGGTTGTGATAGTCAAATAAAATGTGGTATTCTCTACACACTATCTATTGAGGTGAAAAAAATGTTCTAAGTGCCAAAGATAAAAGTCTTAGAGGTAAGTTTGATGATATAAGAATGTAAGAAGGTGAGAATATTGCTCAATATTGCTCTAGGATAAAAGATGTTGTTAATGCAATAAAAGGAGCTACTAGTAAAATAGATGATGATACTATACAAAGAAAATATTTGAGAACACTATTGCTCATCTATGCTATTAGAGTTTTTGCAATACAAGAACTAAGATATATACCAAGGAATGATCTAACTCTTGAAGGTTTGGTAGGTAGGCTCACTACTTTTGAGGTATATAATTTTGATAATTACAAACCTAAAATTGTTGAAACTTCATTCAAGGCTAGGCTATCATTGAAGGAACCTAATGAGAAGAAGAAGAGAAAGAAAAAATAATTGTCCAGTGATAGTGATACAGACCACGAAGATGTAGATCAACTTGAAGCACTACTAGTAAGGAGATTTCATAGAGGTAAAGACATGTTCAAAGGTAAGTTACCTATGATGTATTTCAAATGTAATGAGGTTGGTCAAATTTCTTTTAGATGTCTAGAGAGGTGGTGACAAGTACAAAAGTAGAAGAGATGAAGACAACAAAGATTATAAAGACAAAGGCAACAAGTCTTGCTACATTGCTAAAGAGGAAAGAAAAGATGATCTGATGATCATGATGATGAAGTGGTTTATGTTGCAATGAAGGATGAATCTAATGAAGATGAGGCAAGTACACTAGTGTCTTGTGTGAATAAGAATGGCAGATGGATCATTGATAGTGGGTGTTCACATCACATGACTAGAGATAAAAGTAAGTTCATAACCTTGAATTATTATGATGGAAATAGTGTAAGGTTTGGTAATGATGCACCATATCTAATAAAAGGAAAAGGTTCTATCAAGATCATAGAAAAGATTTTATGTGACAATGCTTATTATGTTGAAGGACTTAACTATAATATGTAAGGTTGAGTTTGAAAATGAGATTGCTAAGATCTATGATACTGATGGAAAACTAAATGGAAAAGGTGATCAAACTAGAGGTAATCTATTCTATGTTGATATAGAGGATGGTACTATCTTAATTGTAGAATTTGATGATGTGTGGTTATGGTACAAGAGGTTATGTCATGTTAATTTTGATAACTTGGTTAGTATCAGTAACATTAGAAGACTCAGAGGTTTGCCTAAGTTGAAGAAACCTGGAAATATGATTTGTAAGCAATGTCAATTAGACAAAATGACAAAGTCAAGTTTTAAGAGTAAGATGTATATCTCTAAAGGAATATTAGAGATTGTTCATACTGACTTGTGTAGACCAATTGAAGTGCAAAGCTTCAAAGGCGATAAGTACATTATGCTACTTGTTGATGATTATTCTAGAATGATGATAGTTATGCTTTTTGAAACAAAAATTTGATGCTTTCCAAATGTTTAAGTGGTTCTTAGCAAGAGTTGAGAAGGACACTAGGAAATGTCTCAAATATTTAAGATCTAACAGAGGAGGATAATTTACATCAAATGAGTTTGAGATGTTTTGTAATGACAAAGGAATCAAAAGATAAACATCTACTCCTAGGACCCCTTCACAAAATGGAATTGCTGAAAAGAGGAATAGATCTATAATGGACTGAGCTAGGACACTCATGATGGAAAAAAAATGTTGCTTTCAAATATTGGAGAGAAGCTATAAATACAACTATCTATACCTTGAATCGTGTGTAAGTCAAGAAAGGTACTCATTCAACACCTTTTGTACTATGGTATGGATACTCACCCAATGTAAAATATTTTAAGGTATTTGGAAGAAAGTGTTATATTCTCAAAGATTTCAATTATGGTAAACTAGATGAAAAAAGTGAAGGAGGTATTTTCCTTGGTTTACATAAGAAGTAAAGCTTATAAGTGTTTAAATTATACTAACACTAACAAATTTGTGGAAAATACAAATGTGAAATTTGATGAATATACAGAAGTATATGAAGCTGAACCTATGAAGGAACCAAAAGAATACAAATCATTTGTATACTTTTATGAAGGTATTCCTACTGATTAAGATGTTTTAAACTAAGCTGCAAACCAATAGAAAGTTTCAGTGTCTATCGAGTCACATACTTTGAATTATGTCTTGCATTCAAGAATCAAGTTGTATTTAGGTGTTAAGTTATAGAATAAAGTTGAGGCATAGCTATAGAATTAAGTTGAGGCACATTCTAATTTTGAGATTAGTGTACATGAAAGAGATGTTGAACTAATTGATATAGATGTACTTAGTTATTCAAAATATGAGAAACCAAATGAAGAAACTAGATCTGAACCAAGATATTCTAAGTATGTCAAGAGACATCACCCTACTACACAAATTATTGGAGATAAAGATGCGAGACCAATAACAAGAAACAAGTTGAGAAATGATAGTTGAGAAATGATACATGTTTGATGAGCATGCAAGAACCTAAAATAGTGAAAGATGCCTTAGAAGATTTGGACTAGAGTAAAGCCATGGAAGAAGAGATTGAAGAAATCAAGAAAAATAAGACATGGACTATAGTTCCTAAACTAGAAGATAAAATTATGATCAGTACCAAGTGGGTATACAAAAACAAGTTAAATGAAAATGGTGAAGTCATAAGGAAAAAAGGAAAGATTAGTTTATAAAGGATATGCATAAGAAGAAGGGATTGACTATGGAGAAATATTCGCCCCTATTGCAAGACTGGAAGGAGTAAGAACTCTTCTTGGTTACTTTGCATACAAAGGTTTCAAAGTTTATCAAATAGATGTTAAGTCTACATTTTTAAATGGTATATTAGAGGAAGATATTTATATAGAACAACCAGAAGGATTTTCTGATTTTAATAACAAAAATATGGTATGTAGACTACAAAGCTTTATATGGTTTGAAGAAAGCACCAAGAGCATGGTATTAAAGGCTTTATACTTATCTTGTGAAGATTGGATTTGAGAGGACTGATAATGATTTTAATCTATACTTGAGGATAGAGAAAGGAAAAGGTATTTTGTTATCTAAAATTTTTACTGATGATATCATATTTGGAGGTTAGGATACTTTATGTAAGGCTTTTGCAAATGAAATGAAGAAATAATTTGAGATGTCTATGTTTGGAGAGATAAAGTTCTTTGTGGGGTTGCAAGTACATCAGATGAAATATGGTATATACATCACTTAATCAAAGTATGTTAAGGAGATATTGAAAATCGTAAGAATTTTTCTTAGGGAAAAATTCACACAACACCAAAGAACTCAAGCACAAGTACAATAGTAGACCAAAAGAGTATGATTAGAATGATGATATAATATTCATTCAATATAGATTAAAGTATAGTAGGAGTGCCTATATATAAAGGCCTTTGGAATGCTTCTAGAATGCATAAGAATTAGTAACATGATAAGTCATACAATCAAGCACATGTCCACTAGATATGAATTATCCTCTATTAAGCACATGAGTAAGTACAATGATGAGAGCATAGGCCTACAAAGCTGTAGCATGCAAAATAATATTGTAGACACCATGTGCTAAATTAGGATTGTGAATAACTATGTTGTCTATATGAAAAATTAGTTAATTATGCAAACTACATTGTTGTAGACACCATTTGTTGAATTATAGTTGCTCACTCCAGTGTTGTCAACATGACAACGCATAAGAGTACACAAACTCCTAAGTGTCTCACCTAAAAAATTATAAAATAATGCATTAACCTAAGAAAACTTAAGTAAAGTGTAATAAGTAAATACTTATTTACATCAACACCCCCACTTAAGTGCAACTTAGAGGAATGCACTTAAGCTCACAAAAGATAGAATGAAATGCATGATAGGTCCTGGCTACTAGGCCATGTTAGGTACCCATGTACATAAATGAAATGCAATCTTTCATAAAGTAGAGAAAGAGTGAAAACCTCATGGGAAAAACTCTCCCCTAAAAATAGAGATAAAAAACTAGATGCAATGATGGATGAAGTAATCTAAAGCCCCCCATTATGACATACATTAAGTATATACAATAGAGAAATGTGAGAAGAACATTATCCCAAAAGAGGAAAAGGTCCCACCCCCCCCCACCCACAAGAGAGAAAAGAAGAGAGACAAGGTAGTCTCAACCCCAAATGAAGAGTGTCAATCAGTGATAGCTACTCTAATGTAGAAGTTGATCTAGGACAACTAAATAATGTTCCTCCCCTTTGGAAGAAAGAATACCATAGGTACAAATGAAATGCTTCCACTGTTTGTGGAAAGAATCTTGATGATTGATGATGTCTCTAAAACTTACTCAAATGTCTCTATCAAGGAATAATGTAGAACCTGTCTCAAAGAATCTACCGTCTCCTCAAATGACAAAGAGACCTCCTACAAATGTTGTACATAAGGATCCACAATCACATCAACCTATGAAGATTGATCATGTAGAGAATGAACATGAGGGTCCGAGTCAGCCCTCACAACAACTAAAGAAGGATCTTCTCCATCAAAAATGTAATGGGCACCCTTGGATGTCCCAAAAAACTAAACCAATTTGCTGAAAGGAATTTTGTCAAACAGTTTTCATTCAACCTCTTATTTCTCCGTTTAATGTTTTAAACCCCTTATAACTCCGAGAATCAAACATTTATTTGTTTGTTGTGTTTTGTGCATGGAATTGGTATCATACAACATAAAAAAGAAAGAAACTACAATAATATACAAAGTGGAAATGAACTACTGCTAACAAAATGTTATTTTCAGAATTCATAAAACCAAATACATGGCAGATTTATCAACTCACTAATTACTTCAGCAGTACTGACATAGTACTCCAGCCCATGCTTTCAAACTTGCTGCTATAGTGCTTTGTCCTTCAATTAGTCCACTACCTTCGTAATATCATTCCCTCAAAGTGGCATAAGCGTCGAAAAATTAATGAAGAAGATATGAGCAAAATACCAAATCTGGTTGTAGCTGGAAATGCAACTAAATTGCCTGATAATGAAGCCAATAACAAAGAATACCAAAGGCAAAACTCCAAGGGAATGACATCTAGAATGTTACAAGAGAGGATAGACATCCTCAAATGCCAAAAATGAAGCTGCAACTCACACACCAATTTCTTCTCATATTCCACCTGCTAATGAAGCCACAAATGCTTCCTTTTATTCTATTTCCAAGGGTCCACTCAACTCATGTGAGCAATGTGGGATAAAAGATGTGTAGTATATAAAACATATATTAAAATACCCCTTATGTCTCCCTTGGATACACATCCCCATAAAATAAATATTAAAGTAACACTTTAATATTTTACAATTAAATTAGATGTTACTTTAATAAAACTTCAGGCATTAAAATGTATTAGCAATCTGACTCCGAATAATGCGAGTGATAGCTCATCGAAAAGCTCTCACTAAGGAGTATCAAATCCAATCACCAAAATTGACCTACACTGTGTCCTGCTGACTTACTAAAAATAGTAAGTATGGATGAAATTGAGTAAATCAACTTCGTTTTGGCCCAAACTAGAAATGACTAGGCCAAAACACTCCAGGATCCCATTAAACCCTTTGTTAGCCCTTGGGACCATGTAGAACAAGGCTAAAGCACACACACTTGGTCAACTGCTAAAATGGGGACATTACAGTCTGCCCCCCTTGAAATTGCTTGTCCTTGAGCAATCTCAGTCCAGCCTCCTGAATAACCTGCTCTAATGTATCCAGTAATTGTCTGAACATTGCGTCCCCCCGATTTGGACCAGTATTCCTGCCTCTGCCTAATCCTGTATTCCTGTCATCTCGATCACCCATATTGTTGTCCTGATCAAAGAATATCTCCTCTGTGTCTATATGGCTGGATTCAATGTCCCCCTGCATAGATGTACTAGACTGTTTGCTTTGCAAGTCTAAAATCCTATTTTGTCTTACTCTAGTATCGCAAAAATTATAAGGCCCATGTCGCATGCTCAAACATAAATGCTTAGCCTATTTTTTTTTTTTTTTTTGATTTTAATGTTTTGAAATTTCATCAAACACTTTTCCCTCTATCCGGCTGTTCCAAATTCCGTATTAGACCTCCATAGGATGGCAGGACTTATAGTTCTGATACCACTATAATGGACACCCCTAGATGTCCCAAAAAACTAAACCAATTTGCTGAAAAGAATTTTGTCAAACAATTTGCATTCAACCTCTTATTTCTTCGTTTAATGTTTCAAACCCCTTATAACTCTGAGAATCAAACGTTTATTTGTTTGTTGTATTTTGTGCATGGAATTGGTATCATACAACATAAACAAGAAAGAAACTACAATAATATGCAGAGTGGAAATGAACTGCTGCTAATAAAATGTTATTTTCAAAATTCATAAAACCAAATACATGGTAGATTTATCAACTCGATAATTACTTCAGCAGTATTGACATAATACTCCAGCCCATGCTTTCGAACTTGTTGCTACAGTGCTTTGTCCTTCAATCAGTCCACTACCTTCGCAATATCATTCCCTCAAAGCGGCATAAGCGTCAGAAAAGTAGTGAAGAAGATATGAGAAAAATACCAAATTTGGCTGTAGCTGGAAATGCAACTAAATTGCCTGATAATGAAGCCAATAACAAAGAATTCCAAAGGCCAAACCCCAAGGGAATGACGTCTAGAATGTTACAAGAGAGGATAGACGTCCTCAAATGCCAAGAACAGAGCTGCAACTCACACACCAATTTCTTCTCATATTCCACCTGCTAATGAAGCCACAAATGCTTCCTTTTATTCTATTTCCAAGGGTCCGCTCAACTCATATGGGCAATGTGGTATAAAAGATGTGTAGTATATAAAACATATATTAAAATACCCCTTATGTCTCCCTTGGGTACACATCCCCATAAAATAAATATTAAATTAACACTTTAATATTTTACAATTAAATTAGACGTTACTTTAATAAAATTTCAGGCATTAAAATGTATTAGCAATTGGACTCCAAATAATGCAAGTGATAGCTCATCGAAAATCTCTCATCGAGGAGTATCAAATCCAATCACCAAAATTGACCTGCACTGTGTCCTACCGACTCACTAAAAATAGTAAGTATGCCTAAAACTGAGTAAATCAACTTTGTTTTGGCCCAAACTGGAAATGACTAGGCCAAAACACTCCAGGATCCCATTAAACCCTTCGTTAGCCCACGAGACCATGTAGAACAAGGCTAATACACACACACTTGGTCAACTACTAAAATGGGGACATTACAAAAAGGAAGATGTATATCATCAATGATGTCTTCAAAGTCTATTATGTATGGCTCCATAAACAAACCTAAATTTTTTTCCAAGAAGCCATCCTCTAAAGTTGGAACTAGAAGACTAGGTGTACCTTGTTGTGCTAGACCTATCACTATGGCAATATATGCATGTGGAGTATGCTAATGTTGTGACCTCTCGCTACAACTGTCAATAGAAACCCACATATCTAAATCTATTGAAGTACTTTCACTAGTGTCACTATCAGTTTCCACAATGTATGAAGTGTGGAGAGGAGTAGAGGATAAACTAGGTGAACTTTCCTCAAAGTGTACATTACTCTGTATAGAAATCTCATGAGTCTTAGGATCCATAAGTCTATGTGCCTTCACACTATCTTCATATCTGATAAAAGTACAATGCCTAAGTGGCCATGCCTTGCACCCCTGGAAGATATGTTTGCCAGTATTGGACAACTGAAGACTCTGAAGTGTGTCACAACTAGTTTTCTACCACACACTTGAAGTCTATGATTGGCATTGCTAATCACTTTGACTTCAAGTGATGGATCTAGAGACTTGGCTTATATCATGCAACTTGCCTTTAACTTAAGAGTTTGAATCCTCAGTGTTGTAACACTTGTCTTGTATAGACTAAATTCTAGTGGATTCTAAAGGTCAATACCCTCAAGTTTTCAAAACTCTTTAAGTCTTTTGTTCACATATCTACTTTCATTGTCCATCCTTATAACCTTGATGGCTTTTCTCAATTTCTATTCAAATTGAGTTTTGAAGGTTAGAAAATTATTTGACACTTAATTCTTGTGATGAAGAAGGTAGACCCAAGTGAAACATGAAAAGTCATCAATGAAAGTAAGTATATACCAACCCCGGCTGACTGATGTCACTGCAAAACAACCTACTAGTACCATGTGAACCAACTAAAGATCAACTGGTGCTCTTAAAGACTTCCATTTATGTAACTTCTCCTACTAGAAAGCATTTCAATGGAATTCTTAAGAAAAGAATGATCACCATGATCTTCAATTGGAAAATTTTCTACATGAGGTGAAGAAGGATCTTGAGGCAAGATTTCATCATTATTGCTCACCCTTTCTCCATTGCTATCACATATATTCTCATCCATTGAAACTGGATCAATATGAGGATAGAGTGACTCTGGTTATACTTCTTGGTCATTCATGACAAGGTGATTGAAGTACATGGGTGAAACTAAGATAACTGAAGTTCCATCATCATCCACCTCCAAACGCTTCTTAAACTAAGAAAATCTCTCCTTAAGTTCTTGCAAGTCTTTCAACTTGTAAAATCTCGAGTAGAGGCTTTTCCATAGTAGCCTAGAAATGTCATCATCTTCAAAGCTTATATTATTCTAGATACCCTAAGAAATACTTTCTTTAAAGCTATCCACAAAGTCAGATAACACTTTATCATCAATTTGATAAAGTTCCAGGAGAGAAGGGTCTAGCCTCAATCTTCTCATGACTTTGTATCTGGCATGATCTTTGTATAGAGTCACCAATCTTTTGCACACAGAGATAAACATAAAACTGAGGAAAAAAATATTAGGCACTTAAATCTTGATTTCAAGATCCCCAACATAGTCACCAAAAATCTCTTAGTGAATAGATTGTCCTCTAAAGAAATAAATACAAATTAACTCTAAATGCCTAGATAGGAAGATTGAACCAACACAAACAGTTGGATAGTTTATCATTTGATCGATAACCTGACTCTAAATTTTATCAAGTATAGCTCCTTGTACATGATTTATAATGAATTAAATATGGATTCTTTTAACTAAAAAGCACAAAAGGTTTACAAACATCTATTCATAAACATGAAATAGATGTGGAAACTAAGTAACCGAAAAGAAATGAACAACAAATAACACAAACTCTATTTGCCTGGATGCTACATTACAAAGTAAAAAAATAAAAAGAAAGAATCTTCCATCCTCTCAAGGAAATAGGGAATCAAAGCTATTAAAGATCTCTTCAAAAGATAACATAATCAAAAAAATAGCGACATTGAAATGTATTTTAGAGAAAACTTAAAAAAACACAAAGGTCGTGATCAGTGCAAGGAAACTGCCCTAAAATCAAAGTTTTGGCATGCAATTATCCTCCAATCTCCCTTCTCTAAAATGTAAAAGACCATAGACATCCTCTTATAGATTTACAGCCAAAGTCATTATCTAAAAGAAAACTGAAAATGTTTCCTTGGATTACATAAAACAAGTCAAAATTTACTCCTATCTCTAACACACAGTTCAGAAATAAACTTTGCCCTCTCTTTTTCACAAGAAAAGGAACCAATCTAGAAAAATTCCCTTCCCTACTATAGCACACAATCTATAGTCATCAGAAGAAAAAGTGGAACCCCCTGTTGTTTGGTGATTTTACAATACATAGAATCACTCAATAGTTATTCAGTTACCATCACTACATCTTGAAAATTGCCATTGCTTCTTCTTTATCTATCCCTTTATACATTATTTCATCACTCCTCAACTATTAAATCATTTTGAGGGTTTTATTATTTCAATTGGATAGTTAGATAATTAATTTCTTTCATGTATATCTTTGATGATTACACTTTATTAATTGATTGATGTCAGTCGTGCTTTTTGGTTCGAACACTCTATTTGAACATTGAGCACATATGATTGATGTGTTGTTCATTTCTCTTGACATGACAATCAAACTTCTTTATGTTGATGGACTGATGAGAGTGTCCTTCATTACCAATAATCATGAATCAATATGTTAAAACTTTCAGAGCATAACTTTCTCAATGATTCACCATATGCCTTTTCTTAGGTCTCGCCCTCCATGTTGGACTATTTGAAGAGGTTCAACCCAAGTGTTTCAAAAGAGCTCCTTGTGCACATTCCACATTGGATAGAGTATCATCCAAGTTGTCATTTATACTAAGTGCCAACTCTCTTTGTTAAGAAACCCTTGATCAATTGATTTTCACATGTCAGCTTTAGTAGTGAAAGTCTCCAAACATATCCCATCTATCCTCACCTAAATTCGTGAGTTATGATCTAGGTGCGGGAGCGTCTCTATCCCTTTACTCTAGTCGAGGCTCAATGTGGGTGCTGTCAAATGTAATATGAAATGCCCTTCATTACATATCATGTTTCTTTATAAATTCAAGAAAGACTCATGTTTTCTTCAACCACCACACAGTGTCTACATGTCTGGAAGATTTCACTATTATCAGTGGCAATGTATGACAAATGACAAGTGTTGTGTCACTGTTTGAGCAGTGAGGAGGTTTGAAAATCATAAGCATGGCCAAGTCCATAAAAGTATGATCCCATTTTACATTACTATTTAAATATTGATAGTATACGCAAATTGTGACCTTCACATTATTAATGTAAACATCCAATTTTAAGCATTTTGGCAATGTGCGATTATGTAATCCTTTGAACTCATTGAAATTTATTTTGAAGTAGTTTGCATGGTTGTTGTTCATTGATTAGGTATACTACCAATTATTGGGATCAATATCGATACATGGAATTTATTAAACAATGATAACATACCCCATAACCAATTGAAATGATGATATTTTATTTTAGCTATGAATTCACTACAAAAGATTGTGCATCAAACCAAAGTAAGAGGGATTTAGGTGACCACTTTTTGAGTGTCAATATCAAGAACATAACACATGATTTGAGTTGCAATGGCTACTCAAAGCATAGACATACAACATGTCTCATTTTCCATCCATCTATTAAATAACCCATATGCATTTTCCATATGCTTCATATTGATTAGGTATTGCTAAGATCGGGCTTTCACTATTGATCTAATCCCTATGATTCCTATCTCACAAAATATCCAATGAAAATTCACCATCATATGTAAATGATTTATGCCCTCTTTTTTTCAAACATCAATTCCATGGCAACACTTATGGAAGCAAAGGGTGACCACCATTGATACTCATCAAAACAATCATGAAAACAATCATATATGAGTGCAGGTTATTCTTATTTTTTTGTTTACTTACATTAAGGCCTAATCTCCTATATTTTTTCATATCCACTCCCATTTCTATACTCGAGCACATGTAGTTCCTTTATTATCACATGAGATATTTTATGGAGAGGGAATTTGATATACTTGTGAGAGCTCAAAGGGGGGAATGATTTGATCTTTAGCTATGTAGTGAAGAACAATTATGTAGGAATTCATTAAGTAGCTAATCAAGTATAGAAATTAGGGGTTCAACCTTCCAAATGAAATTTTCATGAGGTTTTGGTTTTTTGTGAGTTCCTCCATTTTGAGTCCTTCCTTGGCAAACAAGGTATAAATATCTACCCATAAATCAAAGTGCTCAATCTTTTAATAAAGATACCCCTTTTTGCACAAGCATATGATGAACATTCCAAGTTCAAAACTTATTGAATCATCACCCTACACCTTGAATTTTGAATTGCAAGCTCAAAATCAACACTTTTTGAATATTAAATTTTTACCAACTTGCCCATCATTCTAAACTTGAAATCAAAATGAATGTGATGGTGTTTTATGTGAATCAACTGCATCAATTGAACTAGATGGAACCAATGATATCAGAGTGGAGTCTTTGTTTTCACCTTTAAACTTGAATTTTGAATCATTAAACCTTTGAATTTCTTATCTTTTCCTGAACTAAAACTACAAGATGGACCATTTTAACTAGAAAACCACTTCAAACTAATTTGAACCTTAGTTCAAAGCAATTTGAAAACATAAATTAAAAGTTTTAAAATCATGTCCATATTGGGTACCAATAGGGGCTCTAACTGCGGGACTATTTTTTATGTAAAAGTAGAGAAATCTAGCAATCTCTGGGAAAGGACAAGTGCCTTATCCATTGGGAAAATAGAGTCAGTAGGAAGAGAAAATTGGGAGCTAGTTGTAGAGAGGGCAAAGGGGAGTAGGGCAGAGACAACTAAATAAAACACCTAAAGTACCAGCAAGTATGAAGCTTACACAATATTCAAACTAACACTATGTACAACAAAAGAATATTTACAAGATATATACAAAGGTAGGAAGGAAACCTACCACAAGGAACAAAAAAATGAAAAGCTCATGTGAATCCATTTATCAGCTGGGAGAAGTAGGAGCCTTTCTGCATTAGTGAACCATACCTCATTGGAGTAGCTTCAAACCATTGCTTAATGATGACTCTTTCATTACCAATCTTCAAATTGAAAGTGCACATGCATATGCTGATCCAACACTCCTTTTTGAATAGCCATAACTCATCATAGCACTCTTCTTCATTCAAGAATTGATCTTTCACATCCATAGGGTTAGATTCCATTTCAAGCTGAAAAAAATGAAATGCAAAAATCTCACCAAGAGATGATGCACAATACCCAAAAATGCTATCTTCGGGATTTAACTTTTGCACATGGCCCATAATGTCATGGTCAACTTACAGCCATAAAGATGCCTCATCAAACATGGGATCAACCCTTGAATATATGTTTTGTGAGTCATCATTAAAGAAATGATTTGTCTTAAGTGATGATATGAATGTGTCTATAATTTCTTGTTCTTCATTGAGAAGAGCGGAATCACACTATGTTGAAAGTTAGCTTCACACATCCTTTTGTCAACAATAATTTCAGAAGGAAGACATCCATCCAAAGACATCTCTACCTTATCTCGATGAATGATTAAATTTTCATCAAATGAACTAACCCGACAAAGTTCTTCTAGCTAAAGAGATAATAAAAAATTGCTTATGATTCTCTCTTCTTGATCAAGGAATGTTCCTTTCCATGTTTTAGCTAGGTTATCTATAGACTAAGTGATAACTTCAACACCTCTTTCTTCAATCTAATTTTTAGCATGAGAAGAAAACTTTCCTTCACATACTTTCACCCTGTCATCATTACCATTACAAATTCCACCTTGAAATTAATCAAGTCTTCATATGAGTTGATTATGAATTTTCAAGCATGAGGAATCATTTTCATTATCCACATAAATGTAACATTCAAACTCAGATTGTAGGTTATTCTAAAAAATTTCACCAAGAAGACTCTTCAAAGAAAGATGACCAATATCATTTTCACCCATTTCATCAAAGGTGAAAGATTGAAATTCGGGTAGCAAGTTGTCTAATTTTTCATAATTAGAAGATTCTGAAACAAGATGACCTTTATTGTTCTCAAAATTGAAACCTTTAAAATCTAGAGGAGAGAAAGATTCAGAGGCACCATCGTCAAAATTAGTGTTATCAATAATATATACTACTGCATTATTTCCAAAGTGGAAAGATCCTAGAATAAGATATTTTTCAGTATTCATATTCAAAGAGCCAATGTTTTCACAATCTCTCATGATATTTAAAGATTTGTCTTCCTACAAAGCATTAATAGAAAGCATTTCAATGGAATTCTTAAGAAAAGAATGATCACCTTGATCTTCAACTGGAAAACTTTCTACATGAGGTGAAGAAGGATCTTGAGGCAAGATTTCATCATTATTGCTCACCCCTTCTTCATTGTTGTCACATATATTCTCATTTATTGAAACTGGATTGGTATGAGGATGGAGTGACTCTGGGTATACTTCTTAGTCATTCATGACAAGGTGATTGAAGTACATGGGTGAAAATGAGATAACTAGAGCTTCATCATCATCCACCTGCAAATGCTTCTTCAACTGAGACACTCTCTCCTCAAGTTCTTGCAAGTCTTTCAACTTGTGAAATCTTGCGCAGACACTTCTCCATAGTAACCCAAACAAGTCATCATCTTCAAAGATTATATTATTCTACATACCCCAAGAAATACTTTCTTTAAAGCTGTCCACAAAGCCACATAACACTTTATTGTCAATTTGATAAAGTTCATAGAGAGAAGGGTCTATCCTCAATCTTTCCATGACTTTGTATCTGACATAGTCTTCGTATAGAGTCACCAATCTCCTGCACATGGAGATAATCATAAAACTAAGGAAACAAATACTAGGCACTTAAATCTTCACTTCATAATCCCTAGTAAAGTTGCCAAAAATCTGTTAGTGAACAGATTGTCCTCCAAAGAAATAAATATAAGTTAACTCTAAATGCCCAAATAGGAAGATTGAATCAACACTAATAGTTGGATAGGTTATCATTGGATGGATAACCTTCCTCTAAATTTTATCAGGTACAACTCCCTGTACATGATTTACAATGAGTTAAATATGGATGCTTTTAACTAGAAAGCACAAAAGGTTTACAAACATCTATTCGTAAACACAAAATAGATGTAGAAACTAAGTAATTGAAAAGAAAAAAACAACAAATAACACAAAGTCTATTTGCTTGGATGCAACATTACAAAGAAAATGAACACAAAGAAAGAATCTTCCATCCTCTTGAGGAAATGGGGTATCAGAGTTGTTAAAGATCTTTTCAAAAAATAACGTAATTAGAAAAACAGTGATATTGAGATGTATTTTAGAGAAAACTGAAAACAACACAAAGGTCATGATCAGTGGAAGGAAACTACCCCAAAATCAAATTTTTGTCATGTAGTTATCCTCTAGTCTCCCTTCTCTAAAATTTAAAAGACAATAGAGATCCTCTTACACATTTATAGCCAAAGTCACTATCTAAAAGAAAACCAAAACTCTTTCCTTGGATTACATAAAACAAGTCAAAATTTACTCCTATCTCTAACACACAGTTCAGAAATAAACTCTGCCCTCTCTTTTTCACAAGAAATGGAACAAATTTGGAAAACTTCCCTTCCCTATTGTAGCACATAGTCTACAGTGATTGGAAGAAAAACTAGTACCCCCTTGTTGTTCAGTGTTTTTAGAATATATAGAATCACTCAATAGTTATTCAATTACCATAACTGCATCTTGAAAATCACCATTGCTTCTTCTTTATCTATCCCTTTATACATTATTTCACCACTCCTCAAATATTAAATCATTTTGAAGGTTTTATGATTTCAATTGGGTAGTTATATACTTAATTTCTTCCATGTATATCTTTGATGATTCAACTTAATTAATTGATTGATGCCAATCATACTTTTTCATTCGAACACTTTGTTTGAACATTCAACACATATGATTGATGTGTTCTTCATTTCTTTTGACATGACAATCAAACTTCTTTATATTGATCGACTGGTGAGAGTGTCCTTCATTACCAATAATCACAAATCAATATGTTATAACTTTGGAAGTGCAACTTTTTTGATGATTCACCATATGCCTTTTATTGGGTCCCACCCTCAATGTTGGACTATTTGAAGAGGTTCAACCCAAGTGTTTCAAAAGAGCTCCTTGTGTACATTCCACATTGGATAGAGTATTGTCCAAGTTGTCATTTATTTTGAATGCCAAATCTCTTTGTTAAGCAACCCTTGATCAATTGAATTTCACATGTTGCTTCGGTAATGGAAGTTTCCAGACATATCCCATCTATCCTTACCTAAATTCCCAAGTTATGATCTAGGTGGGGGAGCATCTCTATCCCTTTATTCTAGTTGAGGCTCAATGTGGGTGTTGTTGAATGTAATATGAAATGCCCTTCATTACATATCATGTTTCTTTATAAATTAAAGAAAGACTCATGTTTTCTTCAACTATCGCACCATGTCTACATGTCCTAAAGATTTCACTATTATCAGTGGCATTGTATGAAAAATGACAAGTGTTGTGTCAGTGTTTGAGTAGTGAGGAGGTTCAACCATCATAAGTGTGGCCAGGTCCATAAAAGTATGATCCCATTTTCCATTACTATCAAAATGTTGATAGTATACACAAATTTTTGCCTTCACATTGTTAATGTACACATGGTTGTTGTTCGTTGATTAGGTGTACTACCAATTGTTGGGATCAATATCGATACATGGAATTTATTAAACAATGATAACATACCCCATCACCAATTGAAATGGTGATATTTTATTTTAGCTATGAATTCACTATAGAATATTGTCTATCAAACTAAAGTAAGAGGGATTCAGGTGACCACTGTTTGAGTGTCAATATTAAGCAAACTACACATGATTTGAGTTGCAATGGCTACTCAATGCATAGACATATAACATGTCTCATTTTCCATCCAGTTGTTAAATAACCCATATGCATTTTCCATATGCTTCATATTGATTGAGTATTGCTAAGATTGGGCTCTAACTATTGATCTAATCCTTGTGATTAATATCTCACAAAATATCCAGTGACAATTCACCATCATATGTAAATGATTTATGCCCTCTTTTTTTCAAACTTTAATTCGATGGCATCACTTATTGAAGCGAAGGGTGGCCACCATTGGTACTCATGTAAAAAATCATATATGAGTGCAAGTTATTTTAATTTTTGTGTTTACTTACATTAAGGCCTATTCTCCTATGTTTTTTCATATCCATTCCCATTTCCCTACTTGGACACATGCAGTTCCTTTATTGTCACATGAGATATTTTATGGAGAGGGAATTTGATATACTTGCGAGAGCTCGAAGGGGGGAATGATTTGATCTTTAGCTATTTAGTGAAGAAAAATCATGTAGGCATGCATTGAGCATGTGATCATGTATAGAAATTAGGGGTTCAATCTTCCAAATGACATTTTCATGAGGTTTGGGTTTTTTGTGAGTTCCTACATTTGGAGTCCTTCCTCAGTGAATACGGTATAAATATCTACCCACAAATCAAAGTGCTCAATATTTTAACAAAGATACATCTTTTTGCACAAGCATATGATGAACGTTTCAAGTTAAAAACTTATTGAATCATCACACTACAGGGTATGTGCAGGATCATGGTCAACCAAACTATGCTCTTAAGTGGCAATAAAAAATTAGAAAATCAAGGTTATGTCAACTTGATGTGCAATTTTCTACTTGTTATTAACTTTATATCAAAAGCTTGAGAGAAAATAATCTGTAGAAAATTAAATCTAGTTTCTAAACTACTAGGACTTATCTCAAAAGAATAAAAATTGATTGGTCAAAATTTTGAATTTTAATGCAATATTACAAAAACTTTATAACAAAATTAAGAAGTAGATGTATGTCTAACCACCTTAATCAAACTCAAATGATAATATTTTTTAATAATATTCTATATATAAGTAGTAGACTCATGCTTGGATGTCACAGATATTTTTGGGTATTTTTATTCTAAATAAATAATAATTAATTAATTTTTGACTTTAGTATTTTTGGAATAAAAAAGCTCCCTTTTTTTACCACCTTAACTAATGTAAAACTCTGCAAAATTCAATTTTTCATTTTTTTTTCCTTATAGTAGAAGAAACATAGAATGTGATGCATCTTTTGGATTTAAACAATGTTGTACCATTTGAAAGTTATAGTTGTTTTTCAAGTAGTGTGTTAGTCAACACTTTATATGTAACTCCATTAGAAAATAAGTAATAATTACTTAGTAAACTCATAATTCGACAAACCCTACATTTATGGAAATATAAGAGTGTTCTTAAGAAACCCTTTACATTTTACCAAATTTTGGTGAAAAAAAAGTCATCAGCTACATCTTCGAAGTAAAAATCACATAAAAATAGGCCAAAACACATTTTTATGATGTTTTTAAAGTTGACCATATAGGTTTGGTATCAAAAGATATAGTAGACCTTATAAAGATATTATTATTTTTCACTTAGTATTAGGGTGGGGACAAAAAAAGTTGGAATAGATTTTGAAATTGTTTGAGATATTTTAGAACTACAAATTTTTCAAATCACCAATTTTTGGCACGCCATGATTCTACACATACCCTACACCTCTAATTTTCAATTGCAAGCTCAAAATCCACAGTATTTGAATATCAACTTTTTACCAACTTGCCCATTGTTCTAAGTTTGAAATCAAAACGAATGTGATGATGTTTTATGTGAATCAACTGCATCAATTGAACCAAATGGAACAAATGATATGACAGTGGAGTCTCTGCATTTTTCTTTAAACTTGAACTTTGAATTTTTGATCTTTTCCTAAATCGAACTTGCAAGATGGACCATTTGAACTACTGAACCACTTCAAACTCCTTTGAACCTTAGTTCAAAGTAGTTCAAAAACATAAATTAAAAGTTTTAAAATTGTTTCCATATTGGGTACCAAAACTTAGTATGCCAACTACAAGTTCATTCCTTTGGGCCCCATATGAAGCAACACCTCAAGACTCCTTGCATATCTCTGGTTCACACTATGACAATTTTCTTCTATCTTTTTATTTCCTTATATAGAGAATTTTGATCTTTTCCACTTCATCACAATCATCCATCTTAGGGATAGGTCAGATTCATTGAATCTACCCTCTTTTCCATTTTGTTCCCTCTTGAAACTTCTCTTACAATCCTCTTCAATTTTTTCTTGAAATGGTTTATCTTGAATTTTTTGCCACTAGCTCATCATACTTATCTTTGACACACTTCACATAATTCAAGAAATCAACTTTGTCAGCTTAGATTCATAAAATCTTTGATCAAACTCTCTATACTAGACCACTCAACAATAACATATCTTTGCTCGACAGTAACTATCTTCTGATGCTCAGTCAAAACTAGGTTGTTCAACATACACTAAGTCTTTCTTGATCTTAGTGCTCATTTTATACACCATATAACTCAACCTTTCTCTAGTTACTCTTGTTATCATTTCTTTTCAACTCCTCTTTATCAATCAATCAAATGATACCATTTAGACCAAATCATAAATTTCCTTAGTAGTGAGTAACAGGTTTGACATCACTAAGAAAATAATGATTGTTCCATGATAGGTTTCATCAATCCACTTTACTTCTATACTTCAAAAATCTTCTTCATTTCAACATTCTCTGCATGGGAGTATCCTCGCCATTGAAAATCTTTAAAAGAGAGGATTTCAGCTAGCAAATCATTGTGTTCTTTGAAACAACACAGAAGAATTTATTCCTCGCCTCCTTATCTATTGTCCCTATGCCAATTCTATCTGGATTTAGGTTCTTTCCAAGTGGGGGGTGCAGTGGTCCTTTAACCATGATCTCCATAAGATTATGCATTGGAATGGTCCTTCATACCACCCATTTTTAAGATCCCTCTAGAAGGTCACCCACCCTTTTGTGTACTAGTAGATTTAGAAAGAATGCAACAATCATATTTTCTAGCATAAGATATTGGCCCCTTGGTGGTGGTGCTACTACTTGTAAAACTATTGAAGAAATTTAGTGCAATTTGGCATTGGAAACCTGCTCCTTTAGCCCCTAAAGATTTTGATGGGAAATAAGTTGATTAATGGGGCCTCCATCATATTGTGGAGAAATTTGATAATTCCAAAATAATGGGTACATGCAACACATTAATGAAACTCCACCTTATGTCTTTTAAATTGAACTTTGATGGCTTAGTGAAAGATGGGAAGACATCATCTAGTAGAGTGATCCATGATGAAAAGAGAAGGCTTGTTGCAGCTTTTGCTGGAAGTTGTGTTTTTGGATCAAGCAATAAAGCTAAGGCCAAGGCTCTGCTATGGTGGCTAAATGTCGTGATAAGAAGGAAGATTGAGAGGCTCACAATATAAGGGGACTCCCTTTTAATCATCAATGCAATGAAAGGTGATGGGGGTATTAATTAGAAAATTAATTTGATTATTCAAAATATTCAAGCGCTAATGAGTAGGTTCCAAGAGGTGATAGTGGGCCACATCTATCATGAGGGAAACAACATGGCTGATGACTTGGAAAAAATAGGGCATAATTTAAACATGATGCAAAATTGGAATGACATCAAATAACTCCCACTATCTACCCAAACCTATGTAGTAATGAAGAAAATTATATCTCTTAGCGAAATGAATATATATAACACATGTCATATTATCATTTCTTTTGTTGGGAAGAATAAATTATGGTTTAAAAAAACAATGCAATTAATCATAATGGTGATGCTTATATCATTATTCCTTATGGGGTGTTATTAGTTGATTTTATGATATTTAGAAAAGAATGATTCATAGGGATTTTGTCAAGACTAAGTGGCTCCAAAGGAGATGTTTGCCAACTAACCATTATTACAACATTCTTGTGTGTTTCAAAGTTAAATGATGGCATACTTGAAGTTGTTTCAGTGCATCAAGAAAAGTGCATTACATTTGTGTGATGACAAGATGGCATTTGGGAAAAGTGTGTCTTTGTTATCATAAAACACTAAGTGAGCTTACCAAAAAAGTTATTTACAGCAATGTTGCCTATAAGCTTGATTTGATTCAAATTTTTGTCTATAATAAGGGCATGTTGGTGGGTGAAGGGGGTTTGGTAGTTGAGCTTGGTAAAATAGAGATGGGTGCCAACATTAACTGCATCAAGCCACATGGAATAGAAGATGATATCAAGAACAATAAAGAGGCATGGTTTTATTTGTGTAAGAGAGGCCTTCTGCCATTCATGAAGTGCATTGAAGGTTTTGATGAAGACATATCCATGCAATTTGTGGATTCTTGGGATAATAGAAGGGTCACTATAAATGGGATCTCCTTTGAAATCATGAAAGAAATCATAGAAAATGTGGGTGGGTTATCTCTTGAGGTTAAGAGTTGGAGGAAACAACCTAGAGTCACAAATAAGGTGAGTTTATAGAAATTATTCCACTCTAAAGAAGAACCAGTGTGTATGTATGGTGGATTCTCCAGGGAAGATATTATGGAACGTTGGGATATGGTCTTCTATGCAATAATGTGCTACATTATGCTTGAAGACCACTTCTAGGTGTATTATTACCACTTCCCTATTTTAAATCACTTTGGGAAGCATGATTTAATTTCCTTCTCACGCCTTATACTGTATTTCATGGAAGACAATGTTTTTAATGTTAGGAAAATGAGGGAGGGAGGGAAATCTTTCTATATCCTTCACCTAGCCTTCATGTTTTAAAATTTCAATTTTCACCAAGCCCTCCACTAATCACTGGATAGTAATCTTGAGGCCTGTTAAGATTTACCACATACAGAAATAGAGATTACATGCAAATATAACCAATATCAAAAAATAATAAATAACACAAAAGAGAACACAAGGCACAAGGATTTAACATGGTTCACCCAATACCTGGGCTACGTCCACCAACCCTAAGCCATTTTATGCAATATTTTTTCACTTACAAAATCAAGGCTAGAATAAGTCATCCAATAGAAAATTAATAGTTGGCACCTTTTACAATAGTAGAGTCATTTTTGGCTTTGGGGTTGCTTCCACCCAAAACCTTTGTGGGGGTGTTACCCCTTGACCCCACCCTATACTTTGATAGGGAGTGCACCTAGGGCACTGCTGCTTGACCCTTTCTTAGGGGCAGTGCCCCCAAACCCCTGTAGAATTAATCTGGGTGGAAATATACACTAAATAAACCTTTGAGTCTAATTAGGCTCCACGTCACAATAATCTACCAATTGGAGACTGATCAAAATCCACAACAATAACCTCCCACTTGGAGATTGATCATAGCACCACAAAGATTGTAGCTCCCACTAGAATATCAAACCACCTTAGAATCTATTATTATTTTATTCTATTTAGCCTAGAAGACCAACCAAAGATGAAGAGGAATTCAACTTATCCCTTGTTACTGCCTTGGTAAACATATTTTTTAGATTATCATTTGTATGTATCTTCTCTATCTTTACCTGTCCATCATCCAAAAGTGACCAAATGAAATGGTATCACAACAATATGTGTATTGTATTTGAATGTAGTGAAGAATTCTTCCCAAGATGAATGACACTCTAGCTATTTGTGAACAAACAAATATCCCTTTATGGGTCTCCCAACTATTTCATGAAAAAATATAGCCATATCATCTCCTTGGTTTTCTTTGTAGCACTAACATACTCTTCCTCTATAGCAGATAAATAATTCACCTTATGTAACCAAGAAACCCAAGTCATTGTTACCCCACCAAAAACAAAGACATAACTAGTAGTATTCCACATGGTATCAATATGCCCTACCAAATCTGAGTCAATATAGCCCTCTAAATCAGCAGTAGATCCCCCAAAATGTAAAAAATTACTAGATGTTTCTCTAAAATATCTCAGATTCTATTTGACTACATTTCAATGTGGAATTCCAAGATGAATCATATACCTACTAATAACTCCCACTACATGTACAATATATGGCCTAGTACATACCATGGTATAGATCAAACTTCCTATAACTGAAGCATAGGCTACCTTGGACATTTCTTCCTCATCTTCCTATGTCATGTGACACATCTGCTTAGATTTTAAAAGACTAGATAAAGTTGTGCTAATAGCTTTAGTATTCTCCATAGAGAAATGTTGTAACACCTTTGCAATATAATTAGCCTAAGATAAAGTCAATTTTCTATTTTTCCAATCTTTGCAAATCTTCATACCAAGGATTTGTTTTGCTGCCCCTAAATCCACCATAGAAAATGAATGTGCTAAATGTCGTTTCAGCCTCTTAATGTGATCCATGTTAGGCCCAACTACAAGCATATCATCAACATTAAACATAAAATAATGTAGTTATTTTCATCTAATCTCTTAAAGTAAACACAATGGTTAGAATGACAGTGGGTGTAACCATGCTCATGCATAAAACTAAAAAATTTATGATACCATTGTTGAGGTGCTTGCTTCAAGCCATATAAAAATTTCATCTGCACACTAAATTATCCTTACCTTTGACCTCAAGTCCTAACATAGTACAAATAGAAGTCATTTTAACAATAGGAGAAAATATCTCATCAAAATCAATGCCCTTTTTTTGTGTAAATCCTTTTACAAATAATCTAGCTTTAAATATTTTCTTATCTCCATCCTCTTCTTTCAACCTATAGACCTATTTATTCTATAAAGCCCTTTTACCTTCAGACAACTTGCATAAATCCCAAGTTTGTTTTTTCAGCAAGGAGTTCATTTCTTTTGTCATCACAGACTCCCACTGAATCTTAGTATCCACCTACACATCATCATAACATTTAGGTTCACTAGCATCACTTAGTAAAATAGAGTACAAAGAAAGATAAAATCTTTCTGGAGGTCTACTTAACCTTGTTGACTATCTATCATTCATTGGGGTGTGTGGTATTTTTTGTTGTATTTGTTACAGATCATGAGGGAATACTGGAACATCTTCCTTTTAAGTATCATCAAATACTACATAATCATTTTCTTTCTTCTCATGTTGTTGTAATAGATCTTTCTACAAAGCTTTCTCATTGAATATGACATTCATGCTTCTTACGATTTTATAAATTTTAAAATTCCTAAGCCTATAACCAAATTCATCAATTCCATATGTAAAAAATACATATTTTTTTGACTTAGCTTACAACTTGGTTCTTTTTAAAGAATCTATATGTGTAAATGCTTCACAATTGAAGGTTTTGAGAAAAGAATAACTCAACTTCTTATTAGTCCATGCTTCCACTTGAATACCAAAGCCCAAAGGAGTGGATGAATATATATTAATCAAATAAACAACAATATTGATAGCCTCCACCCACATGTTTAAGGGAATCCCAACATGCAACCTCATTCTCCTTGGGGTGATCCCACAATAGTGGGTGCAATTTTTTGACCAATTTTGACACTGAAATCAATATTTTTGAAACAAACCTCACATTTGAGTGACTATATCTCTAAAACTATAAATAATTTAAAGATGACATAAACTAGTGATTTCTAGTACTATGTTCCTACTTTGTAACCATATTTTTTTATTTAAATTAAAATTTTCTTCTCCCTTGAAATTTGGTACATATGAAAAATCAATATTTTTAAAGAGTGACAGTCATTTTGACAAGCATAACTTTGTTTCTAGAAATGATAATGAGGCAATCCTTTCAATGTTGTATTTGTAAGATCAATATCTAGAGGATGCATTTGGTTGAATATTGTATAGTATATGAAGTTTTGAAGTGACATCAATTATAATTCAGACCTACATTCATTTTGACAAGAATAACTTGAACTCAATTTATCAAAAATAAAATATTTTTTTCTTAATAGAAAATTATCTTAGTAACCTATTTCCTAGATATTTTTCAAAAACAAATTGACCTAATTTATATTTTTTCTCAAAGTGTTGAAGTCAGTTGATGTTTAATCGTTAATCAACCTATAATGAGTTAAACTCATATTTGAAAGTCTTAATGAATATAATAAATATTAAAACTATAGTCATTGGAAGGTTTTTTCCAAGCAACACAAACTAAGATTTTTTTATTTGTAGTAGGAGATCATTTCATCTAAATTTTTAGTGTCAAAACAACATCTTTTTAATTTTATGTAAAAATTCGCAAAAAAATTGGTAAAATCATATGTTTGCACAAGCACTATTTTTGTGTGAACATATTAAGCATATTTTTGTGCACACATATTCGCACAAATACATGAGCTAGAACAATCTGGTGATCAAAAAAAAATTTAATGTGTTTGCACAAACATATAAAAAATATTAGGTTCGAGAAAACATGCTTAAAAAAAATGTGATGATGTCACCTGAGCAGACAAATGTTTGAAAGTGAAGCCAAATTTTATAAAGTAAATGCAAACTTTTTAAGGCAACAATTTTTTTAATTTATTTTTTATTTTCGATGGGAAATAAGAAAAGAAGCGAAAACAAACATGCAAGGAAGAGATCTCATGAAGCAGAACAAAGAAATCTTTAGAAAACTTTGGCACGTTATCATAAAAGTAAACAAGGTATGTATATATATATATATATATATATATATATATATATATATATATATATATATATATATATATATATATATATATATATATATATATATATATATATATATATATATATTCAATTTATTTATTTTCATGGTCTTGAATTTAATTAAGTATCAATCTTATTTTTTTATCTAATTTGATTCATTTATAAACATGCTGCAGACAATAAACAAGGTGAAGGTGAAGAAAATGTTGAAGGAGGCTCAACTAAAGTAGAATAAGTGCATATGGGAGAAGGGTCAAGATCCTCCCTATGGAATCTCAAACAATGAATGTTGATGAAGGTTCAAGATCACTCCCTATAGAAGTTCAAGTAATAGAAGTCAGAGAAGGGTCAGAATCTTTCCCTATAGAATCTCAAACAATGAATGTTGGAGAATGATCAAGATCACTCCCAGTAAAAATTCAATTGTTAGAAGTCAGAGAAGGGTTAGGATCATGTGCAAGAACTGGTATGGACGAACTCATAAATATTGATCAATCTATAAAGAATGAAATTTATCATAAAAATTTAGATCATTTAGTTAAAATAGATGTGGATAAATTGAGAACACTTGTAGCTACTATTCAACCCTTAATTTTATGTAAGAAAAGGTCAATGAATAAGATGATAAGAGAAATAATGACTAAATTTGATAACATTGAAATACTTGAACAAACTCAATTTATTTCACTTTTTCTTACACAAACAAAGTTGCAAGAGGCATTGAAATTTTTAGGTGTAGACACAACATCAAAAAAGAGATGATTTTCTAACATGTAAACTGATGTGATTGAAAATGTCAAACGAGGTTTGACAAACATAGGAAAGAAGTCTTGAACTAAAGATAAGTCCATGGAAAGAAAAGTGATGTTGATGTCCGTTGTAAATAAGAATGTGACCCAAAATAGAAAAATATCTTCAATTTCATTTGAAATGGGTTTTAGTAGGAAAACAATGAGATAATATGTTAAGAGAAGACTAATTATGGATGATAGTACTATGGAAGGCAATTGGACATTCATGTGTAGAGCACCTCATTCTGATAGGTTTGATGGGGGATTAAAAAATTTAGTCATATCATCTTGGATTGATAACGCTCATTCTTCATCAAATACTAGAGATGTTATTAGGCATAGGATTGTATATGGTCAATATGAACATCATACAAAACATTGGTTGGACACAACACAACATGAGTTATATGTGTCATTTTATAGCAAACATCCTAATGTAAAAATTGGATAAATGTTGTTTGAAAGATTGAAGCCATACTTTGTGAGGTCAGACAAAGTGTTTGAAACATGTTGTTGTCATCATCATATTGAGTTTGATCTCCACTATTAGGTATTTCAAAAGTTTCTAGAAGACACATATGGTTTTCACATTGCCCCTCCTAGTAGGTGAAGTGAGTTTATATATTTTATTTTATGTGACAAAATAGATGATCCAGTTGATCAAATAAACATGTGAAACATGTGGTGAATCGGCTCTATTTCCTTTGAAAATCAAAAATATTGATGTAACAAAAAAGGTGAATTGTAAAAGTTATAAGTATGTGAAGAATGAAACAAAGTTGTGGAAATAGACTAAAAGGTTGAAATATTTTGAAGAGGAGTTATCTATTGTAACATTTATGGAAAAATTTAAGAATTTGATTCGACCTTATATTCGTCATGAATTTTTTGTTGCAAAGTGGCAAGCACAACAGTTTCAAACTTTGAGAGATAATTTCCCAGTTGGAATGATTGTATCAGTCATTGATTTTGTAGAGAACTATTCCTTTGTTCATCAGAAAGAAATTCAATCAAATTATTTCTTTTCTAAGTAGGTCACTATTATGGTACATATTTTTTATAGACATGCACAGTTACATTTGGATGGTATTCAAAGTACATGTGAAGCACAACTCATTAAAAAGGAATATCACTTTTATATAGGTGATGATAAAGAACATGACATTCACTATGTAGAACATTGCTTCAATATTTTTAAAAAAAAATTTGAATAAAAGAGGCATAAAAGTTGATAAACATTATTTTTGGCCTAATGGATGTGCCACACAATTCAAATCATCTAGACCATTTTATGCATTATTTATATATCATCGTAATGAGAATATAAAACACATATGGAGTTTCTTTGAGAGTGAGCATAGAAAAGGTGAACATGATGGTGTTTGATCTTACATCAAACGTGCTCTATGAAAGTATCAAATAACTTATAAGGGAGTTTGTATAAATAATGCACATGATGTTGTTGAATGGTGTAAGACACATTTTTCATCAGATGAGATTGGGACATCATCAAGAATGAGTCAACAGGTACAATATAGAGTCTTTTGGGAGATAATAGGTATGGATGTGTACATTTGTTTAAATTTTATGCAATTAAATTTTAATATTTATCTTGATTCATTGAATTTTAAATTTACTTTGTCCATGTTTTTGTAATGAACTTTCAGGTGTTAATAGAAAAAACATGCATGGTTTCAAGAGGATAGAAAGGACACATTCCTTACAGTTGGTCATGAGTACAGATAATCACAATTTGACATTGAAGAAAAGAGAATACTCATGTTTCTGTGATAGTTGCATTGATGAAGACTAGATCAAGAGTGCATCAATAAAACATATGGATATATAGGTGGATGGATCTTAGTACCACTTGATGTAACCAATACATTTGATAAAGATGATAAATATTTTGATGATATTCCATTGATTTCTGATGATTATAATCATATCTCTAGATTGGCAAAAGTGGGTAAGTATCATAAAAATTAATCTCAACTTGCCAATTAATCTCAACTTGATATTTAATTATCAATGAACTATATGTATACTTGTTCTGCAAGAGATGTCTTTGCAGTGATTGTTGAGCCTAGAAATCATGAAGGTGTCAATTATTATTTATTGTGATGTACTAGAGAGGACAAAGTTATATGATCCTGAAGAAAGTGATGAAATTTTGTTCCCAATAGGTAGTACACATACATGTGCACATACATATATGAATTTATATATATCTAGGTAACTTTATATCTATCGGATTTTAAAATATTTAAATTTGTGGTGCAGGTTCTATTGTGATACAGGGAACATATTTGAAGCAAGAAAAAATAGTCCAACATGGAATACACTTTGTTAATTATCAACCTAACAACAAGGTTTTACAATACAACCACCTAGCCATTGCCACCATGCTTTGTCTACATCTCGTCAAATTTAAGCATTTACGTCACAAGTGGAGACTAGATAGTGAATATCATGAGAACATATTACATGTTATAAGTGTGTGTCATGATTGAACTAGGCTATGAGATGGTCTAATTTAGTTTAAATGAAATTTTAGGATCTTTAAATGTAGACATTTTGTTAATATTAATTGATTTAACAATTAGAAGGGATGAATGTTATATTAATTTAATAATATTATCTTATAGATCTATTAGTTCTTCTTAAGATTTATTTTATAATAATTTGAATTAATTTAAAGTTTTTTGCCTTGAGATATCAAATTTAAGGACCTTTAAATGTATACATTTTAATAATATTAATTACCATGGATGAAGGTTTTTAAGAATATTATATTTTTTAAAACTTTTTCAAAATAAGTTATTGGCTTACCTACTAGCATATTTTTACCCACATAAAACAAATATGTATCTTTAGTTGTACTAATTGCTTTAACAATTATAACAGATGAATGTTATATTAATTTAATAATATTATCTTATCTATTACTTCTTCTTAAGATTTATTTTATAATAATTTGAATTAATTTAAATTTGTTTGGCTTGATATATCCAATGCGAACTTCTAAATATTCAACTATTGAATTAGGTGAACAGAAATTAACTTGATTATTTTATAATGATTACAAATAAATATAATGTTTTAAATCTATAATCTAATTAATTTGGGTTAGTTTAGTAGTTTCAAGCACCTATATTAATATATTTGGCATGAAAAATAATTCAACTGCTTATATAAAATGGGCACATAGTTTGAACATAAGCTAGTGATGATAATAATACAACATTAATTAGATTTAATTAAAAAAAAGTAATGAATTTAATTCAATCACCCTATATATATATATATATATATATATATATATATATATGCTTCATAGATCAATTTGTAACTTCTTCATATTTAACTATTGAAGTAGGTAAAGATAAGTTAATTTGATTATATTATGATGATCAAAGACAAATCTAAAGTTTAAAATCTATAATCTTATTCATGAAGAATGTTCTACTAAAATACAAAAATATACATGTATGTCACAAGAATCAACATCTAGATCTAATATCTATACTAAAATGCATGTATGCAAACTATGTGAACAAAAAATGCATGTAAGTCTTGATTAAACATGTATACATAAAATATAAATAGTGAAATACATGTGATCCAACCACTAAAGTACTAAGTAGTCAAATAAATAGTGAAATGTACATGTCGTCGAGGTATTGAAATACATGTATGTAAGTCTCCAGAATAGGTAAAGATGTATAGAAAGTCTCCAATATATAAATGCATCAAAATATCCATAAATCTAGTACTACTAGAGGGACCCCTCAAGACATATATGAACACGATGACCCTCTGATCGAGTCTCCTATACATCCCGTGGCCAAGGCAAAACAACCAAGCCCTACAAATACACACACACACACACACACACACATACATTGGAACTATCTAAACATATATATACATATGTACATGTATACAAATGCATATAGTTTGAAACATAAATAACTTTACAAACTATTTAAAACTTGAACCTGAGCACTACTGGGTGGCTCAGTAGAATCATCTCTCTTACGTACATGCCTTGACCCAACACTAGATGTAATAATTGTTTAATTTATTATAATTTTTTAATATCTATCTGAACTATTTTTAAATTTCATATATTTAAATTTAAAATATTATATATGTATCTGGGTCTTAGGAGTTGGAGGATGATCATCAGACTCCATTGTATCATCTATCGATGCATCTCTAGTGTCAACATATTGTCCTAATACACTAGCAACATCTCCTAAAACTCCAACACCTATTGAACCAACCTCAACACCACAATCTCCAACTACTAGTAATGACAAGTGAAGTGGTGTGTGTAATTGGATAGGTAATGGTGTAGAGCCAATGTCAGGTCGAAGTAACATGTCCACATACAATGAAAATCCCATGCTCTATGTAGTATCAATCTCAGATAGCCCTTGTAACTGCTCACCAAAATCATCAAGGCCCTTGGCTATAATCCTAACATCTCCAACTCATATGCCTGAGCCATCTATAGAGTGTCATGAGCCTAGTATAGAATGTTGTGAGCTATCATGTGTGGTGATTGTCACTAGTGTTGTCTATGCCTATGGAACTATGGGGCTCTAATACAGTCTAATGCTGTCCATCACTGAGTGAACTAGTATCCCCTATGTATCATAAATATAACTAATACCCTTGAATAGGTCATCCAAAAAATATAGTGCTAGATCCATATGTGTGTGTTGTCCACAAAGAGCACAAACATCACCTAGTACTGGTAGTCCACTAGCTCTATATGCCTCATCAGGGGAGGTGCCTAAAGTGCTACTCGATGCCTTTGGAGATACTCAACCTAGATGACTCCATCGAGTGTGAATATAGTGACCAAGAGAGTTAGATGTGATACTGATAGTTGTAAATGCAATATATCCAATAGTGTCAATTGCTTCCCTCTAGGAAGAAATCACAACTTTATCGAAAATAGAAGTTAGTGCTAGAGTCACTCGAGGAAGTCTCTTCCCAACTAACTCTCTGACATTTGGAGGTGGCAAATGCTGTGCTCTATGATATTGGTCATGACTGGGATCCGACCATGCCCATGTCCGCAATAATGTGGAATATCTAAGTAGTTGACATTGAGCCCCACCCAGAACTCAATGTATAACTATTGTGCCAAATAAAGAGGTATCTTATCGCTATTAGGATAATGACCATGCGTGGTTAAGAAATGAGGATAGGTCATGCTAGTGACAATAGTATCTATTCAATGTGTCACTCGATAGCCCCTCATCCTACCCTAGGTACTGTCATATCATGGAAACAAATCTTGTTTGATGACATTATTGGGGGCCACTCTCTTGACATCATCAAAAGATGCATCTCCTAAAATCTTAGCTCTAAGCTCCCCAGATATGGCAGCTAATACATCATGGGTAAATGAATGATGTGCTCTAAATCTAGTAGTTTGACCCTATAAACTCCTACATATGGTCACACAAATGTCTCTATATAAACCATCATCAAAAAATAATATAGACTACTCTAATATAATAACCTCCTGCTCTGCAAATGCAAATAATGCATCAATATCAATGTGTGGAGGTGCGACAATATGAGCCACAACGAGACCTATAGTAGGAGCCACAACAAGAACCACACCATGAGCCCCACTATGAGCCACACCATGAGCCACATCACGAGCAACACCATAAACTGCACCACGAGCCACATCAAGAGCCACACTAGTAGGAGTCACAACAGGAGCCTCATCACCCTTAGGCTCATGAGTAGGCTAATCATCTAAAGTCATATCTATAATGATCGAGCTAATATATATTATAAATACACATATACATACATGTAGTGTAGTACAAAAATTTATATTTAAAATATACAAATCATACATCATCTAATCTACACATCAATATATCATACATGAGCAAGAGAGCTTGTTATGTTTATAGTTTGAGTTATATTGGGGTTAGAGTTAGGGTTTGATTAGGGTTAGAGTTATGCTTAGGTTTAAATTAGGGTTATATTAGGGTTATAGTTTGGGTTAGGGTTAGATTAGGGTTAGAGGTAAGCTTTGAGTTTGAGTTCTAGAGCTAGAGTTAGAGTTAGGGTTTGGCTTAGGGTTAAGAATTTGAATTATAGTTCTAGGGTTAACAATAGAGGTATAGTTAAAGTTTGGGTTATCTTAGGGTTAGGGTTATAATTATGATCATATAATTAGAGTTCGAGTTGGAGTTAGAGCTAGTTAGGGTTCAAGCTATCTAGTTAGAGTTAGAGAACTATACAATTAAGATTATAATTAGGGTTAGGGTTATGGGTGAAATTAGAGTTAGATTTAGGGTTAGAGATAGAGTTAGGGTTAGGGTTAGATTAGGGTTTGACTTTGAGTTAGGGTTAGATTAGGGTTTGAGTTTGAGTTAGTGTTAGCTAGAGTTAGGGTTTGGCTTAGGGTTAGGGTTATGAGTTAGAATTAGAGTTCTAGGGTTAACAATAGGGGTCTAGTTAAAGTTTGTGTTAGCTTTATGGTTAGGGTTACAATTATAGTTATATAATTAGGGTTTGAGTTTGAGTTTGAGCTAGTTAGGTTTCAAGCTATCTAGTTAGAGTTAGAGAACTATAAAATTAAGATTATAATTAGGGTTAGGGTTATGGGTGGAATTAGAGTTAGGGTTAGGGTTAGAGATAGAGTTAGTATTAGGGTTAGGGTTAGATTAGGGTTTGAGTTTGAGTTAAGGTTAGATTGGGGTTTGAGTTAGGGTTAGAGATAGAGTTAGGGTTAGGGTTTGAGTTAGATTAGGGATTGTGTTAGGGTTTGAGTTAGAGTTAGAGTTAGTTAGAGTTAGGGTTTGGCATAGGGATAGGGTTAAGAATTACAATTAAATTTCTAGGGTTAACAATAGGGGTATAGTTAAAGCTTGGGTTGGCTTTATAGTTAGGGTTAGAGTTAGAGTTACAGGTATTTAGGGTTCAAGCTATCTAGTTAGAGTTAGAGAACTATAAAATTAAGATTATAATTAGGGTTAGGTTTATGGTTGGAATTAGAGTTAGGGTTAGATTAGGGTTTGAGTTAGGGTAAGGGTTAGAGATAGAGTTAGGGTTAGGGTTAGTGATAAGGTAAGATTGGGATTAGAGTTAGGCTTTGAGGTTGAGTTAGACTTAGTTAGAGTTAGGGTTTGGCTTAGGGTCAGGGTTAAGAATTAGAATTAGAGTTCTAGAGTTAACAATAGGGGTATACTTAAAGTTTGGGTTACCAAATTAGGATTATTGTTATGTTATTACAACTTTATAATTAGGGTTACAAAACTACCTAGTTTATATATAGGGTGAACTAGGGTTTGGGTTAGGGGTGGAATTAGAGATAGGATTATGATTTGGATTACGATTAGAGATAGAGTTAATACTAGGGTTAGGGTTAGGGTTAGAATTAAAGGGTTATCTAGTTAGGGTTTGATTTTGAGTTAGAATTAGAGTTAGGGTTATGGTTAGAATTAGAGTTAGGGTTAAAGTTAGATTAGGGTTTGAGTTTGAGTTAGGGTTACATTAGTGTTTGAGTTTGAGTTAGGGTTAGATTAAGGTTTGAATTTGGGTTAGGATTAGATTAGGGTTAGGGTTAGGGTTAGATTAGGGTTTGAGTTAGGGTTAGAGTTAGAGTTAGAGCTAGAGTTAGAGTTAGAGTTAGGGTTTGGCTTAGGATTAGGGTTAAGATTAGAATAACGGTTATATATAGAGTTAGGGCTAGTGTTAGGGTTAGACTTTTTAACATATTAGTTTTTGTTTTCTAATATTAAATACTAATTTTTTTATAAATTTGTTTCCTAATCTTAAATTAATAATTTTCTAATATTCTAGAATAATGTTTTTTTAATATTTTCTTATATTTTTCTAATATTTTCTAATATTCTATACTAATGTTTTAAAAATATTTTCTAATGTTTTTCTAATATTTTCTATTTTTTTTTCAAATATTTTTCTATTAACACTAATATTTTCTAAATTTATTTTGTAATGTTATACTAATATTTTCCTTATATTAGTGATTAATGTTATTTTAATTTTTTGCAATGTTTTTATAATATTTTATAATATTCTATAATATAAATTTTTTATATTTTTTAATATTTTCCTTATATTTTCTAATTTTCTCTAGACTAATTTTTTAAAAATATTTTCTAATATTTTTCTAATATTTTGTAATGTTTTTTCTAATATTTTTCTAATAAGACTAATATTATTTTTTTTTAAAATTGTTATGTTATACTAATATTTTTCTAATATTCTACATTAACAATTTTTTAATATTTCTAATGTTTTTCTAATATTCCACACTATTGCTTTTTTAGTATTTTGTAATATTTTTTTAATATTTTCTAATATTCTATAATAATGCTTTTTAAATATTTTTAAATATTTTCTAATTTTCTAGACTAATTTTTTATTAATATTTTAAAATATTTTTCTAACATTTTGTAATGGTTTTTCTAATTTACTTTTCTAATAAGACTAATATTTTTCTAAATTTATTTCTTAATGTTATAATAATAATTTTCTAATATTCTAGATGAAGGTTTTTTTAATATTTTCTAAGATTTTTCAAGTATTCTAGACTATTTTTTTTTTAATATTTTGTAATGATTTTCTAATATTCGGTAATGTTTTTCTAATATTTTCTAATATTTATCTAATTTAACACTAATTTTTTTCTAAGTTTTTTTCCTAATGTTAAATTAATATTTTCCTAATATTCTAGACTAATATTTTTAAAAATATTTTTTAATGTTTTTCTAGTATTTTCTAATAACACTAATACATAATTAACAAATTCAAAAAAAATTATAAACAAAAAATTAATAAGAAATAAATATATTAAATTAACAAGAAAATATTCTTTTAAAACATAAAAAAATGCAAATAATCACATATAAACATACCCAAAATAGCACAACCAAATTACGGAGGAAAATAATGCAAAATCATGCAACTCGCTCAACGCTCTAATATGTTCACTCCAACATCCAAAAAAAATCTACCACATCATAAAAATGAATAGTAAAAGTAGAAAATGGGGTTTTGAAACCATAAATTGCTATAAAATTATGTTCATTTGAACATCTATTGCAGTTATGTTTGTGCAAACATGACCTATTTTACACATATATGTTCGTGCAAATATATCATTCTATTATGTTCATGCAAACATAATAGATATGTTCACACAAACATATGTAAAACGGAAATTGCATTTTTTCCAATGTTGTCAACCCACTATCATGGGATCACCCCTTGCATGCTCCATTATTGTCATGTTTATGCATTGAACCACTCAATTTTCTCGTGGAATCCTTGGAATAGTATTTTGCATACAAATAACGTTAGTGGAGCAATAATCTTCAAATTCATAATTGCAATGTTCACCACCATTATTAGATATGAGACATTTTAATCTCTTATCACTCTCATTTTCAACTAAGCATTTCCATTACTTAAAAGTTTAAAATACATCACATTTTTGTCTAGGAAATAAACCCATACTTTTCTAGTTGCATCATTAATAAATGTAACATAATAATGAGAGCCACCAAGGGAAGATACCTAGGCTAGTCCCCATACATTTGTATGCACAAACTCTAATTTCACATTTTTCTTTTCCTTCTCACGCTTCAGAAAACTCACTCTCTTTTGTTTTCCATACACAAAACTTTCACAAAAATCCATATTGACACATTTCAAACCCGGTGAAACTTTCTTTGAATGAAGTAATTTCATAGCATTCTCACTCATGTGCCCAAGTCTAATGTGCCATAGCACTATATCATAATCTAGAAAAAAATATCTGTTCTCCCGTCTAAACTCTAGAAATTGTTCCTAAAAACTCATTTTTCTTTGAAATAATTAAAGTAGAAGGAACAATATGACTTGTACAAAGATATAAGGTTCCTACTTTCACACCTTTTGCTACTACAAGGGAACCTTTTGAAACTATCTAATCTTTTTCATTAAAAGTAACTATGTAAACCTCATCACCCAATTGCCTTGCTAAAATTAAATTCCTACTCAGCCTTGGAACATGTCTTACCTCTTGTATTAGCCAATGATTCTCATTTTACATCTTAATCTGAATTTTTCCCTTTCCAACAATTTTACAAGGTTCATTATCTCCCAAAATAAACAAGCAAAAAATTCCCTTGTACATAATCTAGGAAATAACCTCTATGAGGAGTAGCATGAAATGAAGCCCTTGAATTTAAAACTCATGAATTGGCAACACTTTCTAAAGAAACAAGTAGAGCATCTTCTTTAGATTTTTTACTTACCGCATTTTTCTCCTTATTCCCATCTAGTTGATCTCCTTCATTGTTCTTTCGAGTCCAACAATCTTTCTTATAATGCCTTGGTTTCCCATAGTAACAATAATCTCTTGGTCCTCTAAATTGAGACCTCTTCCCCTTTTATTTTCCTCTTGATTTCCCATGATCTCTAGAATTACTTCCTCTCTCAGTCATTCTACCTCTTCTTTATGCATTCAAAGCACTTCTTGATGTAGATCCACCTAAGGTTTTCCTACGAGTTTCCTCACATAGAATAACACCAATCATATCATCAAATTTTAGGGTACTAGATCTAGGAAATGGTTTACTGAGAACCATTACCAAGCCATTCTAACTTTCAAACAAAGAATACAAAATCAAAAGAGCCCTAGTTTCTTCATCAAAATTGGCATTCATAGAAGATAACTAACTAGTAACAGTATTAAACTCATTTAAATGATCTACAACAGATCCATCATCTTCCATCTTCATTTTCAATAAATGCTTCATGAGAAATACCTTATTTGAAGTGGAGGGATTTTCATAAAACCTTGCTAGGGTTTGCATCAACTCTTCACTCATCTTCACTTTTTTAATCTTAAATGTCATCAATTGTGCTAGGAATAATCGAACACTTCCAAGTGCCTTTCTATCCAAAATTTCCCACTCCTCATCTATCAAAGTTCCCTATTTCTTGGCTTTTCCTTCTAATTGCTGCCATAAATCCTTCTGATAAAGATACTCCTCCATTTGTATTTTCCATAACTGAAAGTTCTGCCCATTAAAATTCTCAACCTTTAGCTTACCCTCATCTATCATTTCTCTCACTCAATCGTCACTCTGACTCAACCATGAGACCTTCTTTTAGAGGATAGCTAAAATAAATGATGATAGACTAGCTCTAATACAACTTGTTAGGATTAACCAAGGACATAAATAACAATTACATTCTAATATAACCAATATTAGAAAATAAAAAAAACGCACAGAAGAGAACACAAGACATGTGGATTTAACATGGTTCACCCAATCCCTAGCCTACATCCACCAATAGATTTAGTCCAATTTTATTACTATCCAATGATTACAATCTGAAATCCTTACAGCTCATTACTACAAAAGAAGGTACAATCCCATCATACATTATGAATCCCTAACTCTATGTCATTTTATACAAGATTTTTCTACTTACAAAATTAGGGCCAGAATAATTTGTCCAATAGAAAAATAATAGCCAATCCCTTTTACAATAGTAGAGTATTTTTTTGGTTTCTGGGGCATTGCCCCTTGATCCCACCCTATATTGTGATAGTGAGTGCACTTGGGGTGTTTCTCCTTGACCCTAGAAGGGACGTTTCCCCTTGACCCCATCTTGGAGGTGCTACCCCCAAAGCACCATAGAAATAATCTAGAGGAAAACTATGTAGAATAAACCTTTGAGTTTGATTAGGCTCCACATCACAACAACCTCCCACTTGGAGACTGATCAAACTCTTTGATGATGTTCCCTTAAACCATTATGCTTGAAGGTAACTTCCAAGTGTTGTACTATTATGACTTCCCTATTTTAAATCACTTTAGGAACCATGATTTAATTTCCTTCCTACACCTCATCCTGCATTCAATGGAGGACAATGTTTTTTATGTTAGGAAAAAAGGGGAGGAAGGTAAATCTTTCTATATCTTTCACCAAGCCTTCATGTTTAAACTTTTCAAATTTCACAAGGCCCTCCATCCATCCTCTGATGATAACCCTTAGGCCATTACAACTCCTTGGATTTCAAATAACCCAAGTTGCGGGTTGGCCTATAATAAAAATAAGTCTTCTAAGAATTCCCCAAGGGACTTGTAGGACATTAGTATTATTGACTCGAACACTACCACTAGTAGGAGCAAGAAAAGCACTAGGATATCTAGTAAGAGGTTAAAAATGAAGAAGTTTTGAACCTCACCCAAAAAGGACACTATTGTGAGTACAAATTCCACTAAGACACTGACAAAACCAACCAAGAGGTAGAAAATGAAAATAATGCATACTACAGCTTTGTCTCTAAAAGAAAGGGTAGTCCTAGCCCTTCCCATGTTTCTAATACCCTAAACTGTGGTAATCCAACTATTGAGAATTTTATTATGGCTGGTGATATAACTTCTCTTGTGAGGATTGTTTATAAAGTGGTGGTGAAGATGTAGGTGACCCCCAAGGTAGTGGTAGGGATTATACCAACAACATTGCTAACAAGTTTAGTAAGTTGGAAGCTTCATTTAAGAACTTGACTAAAAACTAGTAGACCATGTACCTAAAATTTAGCTTCATTGCAGAGTACACCACCAAGGTGATGGATTTGGTGGTCACCACTCTTTATCTTCTGTAGGTGAACAAAGATGATGTGGATGTGAGAAAGGGGAGTGAGACCACACACTCGCTCTATAATTTCCTTGTAGATGACTGGTTCAAGATCTTGCTGGATAAAGTTGTCAAGGAGTAGGGTGAAAACTATGAAAGATGACAAAGGAGATAAAGAGGAGATGTGGCCCTTGTGATTTTTCTTTCCAATTTTTGTTAGCTTTTGGTTTATGTTTACAGACTCTTTTCCCCAATGGGCTAATATGTGTAATTGGAATTGTTATAGAAAGTATAGTAGTATCCTTAATGCTAACTATTAATATGGTTTTTGGGTTGGATAGGTCGACATTATGATTAGGGTTTACATTTATGCTAGTACTATGGACAATGATGTTTTTGTGAAGATAGACTATTTTGTAATGTTTAAAAAGAGTGTTAATTGAGTTGTTGTTGAATGGTTACTAGTTGATTTTCAACCTGTTGTAACCTGGGGTCAACCCCCTATCTTTTGGTTGCTTTCTAATACATCAAAAACATAGATATTTTAAGAAACAAGACAAATATCTATGAGAAATAGACCATAAATCTGTGACCATACAACTATGGAAGGGGAAACTCTTTCTCCAATGTCATGGTTTATGGAAGGCATATCAGTAAGCATTGGTTGGTGCAACAAGTTTGTAATTTCAACAAGATTGTCAATCATGAATCACGAAGGAGGACCTTTAAAGTTGTGTTTCTTCATAGCTCTATAAATCATCCATTGGATCCATGAGTAATTTAATACAAAACCTACTAAGAATGGGTAGATACCAACCAAAATTATGACTAGGAAAGAAATTGGAGCTATTTTTTGTAAATCGATGAAACCCATAGCTGTGAATGTAGAGTATGAGGTGGAACTTGGTGTGGAAAGAGAAATGATTTGTGAATAAGAAGGATTGTCCCTAGATATTCTTGAGTTCCACATGAATTTTATGGTGATTTTGATTAATATAAAATTATAATTAGTGAAAGAGGAGATTAGATGATTATTATTTTGGTATTGGTACATATAGTTCAAATATATTGACTAACTAGAGTAGAATATTATATTGGTTGGTTTCATGCATTTTTATAAGTTTTATAATGAATGTTACTATTACAATTTTTCATATGTAAGTCAACATTTTATAGTATCAATATAGTTAATAATTTTCTATTATACAATGATATAAGTTACATTTAATTCAATAAATTTGGTGATCTAAGTATGCACTACATTTATATATGTAATCAAATTACTTTTTTGACATAAATATAAGTATCAAAATAGTTAAGGTCAACTTTATGAAATTAACAAAAAAGCATGGAGGAAATGAACTATTGAAATAAACAAAATGAATTAGTGTGAGTAAAATTCTACATGGAACACAATTGCATGAAAGTGTTGAAGGTCAACAAGTAAAATTCTAAAAGTTGTCAAGAATAGTAAAGCACATTTTTAAAAAAGGTCTTATAATAATGAAAATTGAAATGTTCAAATAATAATTTTCAATACTTTTCAATATGATTTGAGAGGAGGAGCAATAAAATAGTGTAATATAAATTTTGTTATTTGTCCAAACAATGAAACTAAAATTTATAAATTGCACATCTTGATTTATTTTTTATTATTATCCAATATCTGCTCTTAAAGCCCATATTCTTTCATCATAATGCTAGCATAACTAGTAGGCACATAACCATTCTCTTTAGTTATATTTTTCACTATTAAATACATCAACACTTTAAAATGGTACAAGGGAATGAAGGAGAAGAAGATTCCACAAGAACATTTAAAATGGTACAAGGGAATGAAAGAGAAGAAAAGGAGGAAGAAGGAAACCCTAACCTTAGATCCAAGTAACTCCCTACATTGCAACAAAAACATATTTGATGGATCACATACATAAGATATTGAATCGCGGGAAACGGTAATGTCAACTCAATAGCTATTATTGATAGTAGTAATCGTAATATTTTGTTCATCTTGCCTTAGAAAATTAATGTCTATCATATGCAAGCATGGCTTAAAAAACACACATTAAGCATGGATCACACACTAAGCGTCAACGCTTGGTATGGGCAAAATTTGTAACTCTGTTTCTCTTCATCTGTCCAGTTTGATCTTCTGGTTCGAGGAGAGATTTGTCAAGATGGTGTAGAAATTGTCAAGTAAATTTAACCTTGGTTAAAGAATGTGAACTAGGAAAGTTTGAATTCCTAAAAAATTATTTCAATTATTTTTATTTTTAATTTAAAATTTAATCGGAAAATTATTTATTTGCACTCTTTATATTATTATTACATTATATTTATAATTTGATTATTTATTTTTTCTAATTAAATTTAGTTTTTTAATATTTTAATACTAATTAATCATAAATAGCAATTTTTTATTTAGAAGATTAATAAAAATAAAACTATTTGAATTTTTTTTTCAAAATTAGTTGTATTTCTTATATAAATATCATTTGTAGAATTTGTTTAAACAAATATTATTAAAAGATTAAGTTAGTTGTCTTTTAATATTTTTAATAATTTGCATTCAACACTTTAATCTCTCACACATTGCACAACTACTAGTTACATGTGCTTTTTGTACATGAATTTTAAAAATAATATATATTTAAAAAAATGTTATGTATTTATTACAATATTTCTATTAGAAAATGTAACAACTATTAAAATCTTTAAAAATAGTTACCAAATAATTAAATCAAAATCTATGTATTTATTACAATACTACCAAAATATGATATAAACTTGAAAATTTGTGAGAGGTGCAACATAACATATCAAATAAAAATTCAATCCATTTAACTATGCATAATAGAAATGTGAATGTATATATATATATATATCTTAAATTTGATATACCATTTAGAATTAGATAATCTATATTTATTTTAGATGATTAAAATATATAAACATCACAATTGAGAATTGACTGATAAGAAAAAGAATATATTTATAAAAATAATAATATATTTGTTGTAAATGTCTACAAGCTTTGTGATTTCAAAATTCGTAATAAATGCTTTATGCACAAGTAACTTAATTAGTTGACTAACCCAACAATTGTAGCTAGATTTAAAAATTACTTCTGACAATATGTACTCTTAAAAAATACCATGATAAGGAACAAACATAAGCTAAACAAGAGAAAATTTTGGGGGATAAATATGAAACTCTTAAACTAATGTTGTTCTGAAATGCATTATAGTTTAAAGTAACATTTGGTAAAAGGAATCAATGAGCTACTATGCTAACCTTGATATGATTCAAAATTTGAATTTTTCATAGCTAATGAAGCTAGTTCATCATAGTAAAACTTGTTGTCAAGGTATAATAAAAATCGTAGCTAATGAAGCTAGTTCATCATAGTAAAACTTGTTGTCAAGGTATAATAAAAACCCTATTTAGAAAGTGATAGATATACACACAAATCTCTTATAAGACAAGCCCAATTTCACTTACCACAGTTCATATGCCCCTTTGATGAATTAAAATAGCAGCACAAAGAATAAAAAACAGAGCATAAAACAGAGCAGCAAAACTCAAATATATCAAAGAGCTATAAAGTTTCTTCTTGTTATTACAGCTGAGAGGAATGCTCTATTTATAGAGCTCATACATATTTCTAGAGGGTTCTTGAGAAGCTTCAAGAAAGGAAGCACTCTAGAGATTTCTACATAATTTTAAATTCAAATTTTGCACAAAGAGAGAGGCTCCAAGAAGCAAGTAGAAAGTTCTGGACTGTGCATTAAATGCCCAGCTACTATAATAAACATTATTTTTAACACCCCCCCATAATGTTTATTTGGAGAGAGTGGGAACATCTTTGAGCTGCAATAGATTTCTAAATTTCGTAGATTTTACAATAGACAATGCTTTTGTAAATATATCAGCAAGTTGATCTTCTGTTCCGCAAAATTGAAGCTCCACCTCTTGTCTTTCAATTAGATCTCGAACAAAATGATGATGCACTTCTATATGCTTGGACCTTGCATGATATACTGGATTTTTTGCTAGCTTGATAGTACTTTGATTATCACAAAATATTGTTGTTGGAGAGTCTTGTGGATGATGCAATTCTTCAAGTAACCTCCTAAGCCATAATGCTTCTTGAGATGCCTTTGATAAACCAATATATTCAGCTTCTGTAGATGAGAGTGACACTGTTGATTGCTTCTTGCTACTCCACGAAATCGGTCCTGATCCAAGATGGAAGATATATCCTGAAGTTGACTTTCTATCATCAATGTCACCTGCATAATCAGAATCTGTATATCCAACTAAAGTAGGTTCTCCTCCATATTTGTATTCAATGCCAAGCTGGTAAGTACCCTTAATATATCTTAATATTCTTTTAGCTGCTTTCCAGTGTTCAATGTGTGGATCTGCCATGTATCTTGATACAATACCAACTGCATATGCAATATCTGGTCTAGTTATAGTAAGATACAAAAGATTTCCAACAAGCTGCCTATATAATTTTCCATCCACTTTCTTTTGAGTAGAGTTAGCACCTAACTTTACTCCTATTTCACATGGTGTATTACATGGTTTACAATCACTCATATTGAATTTTTTAAGTACATCAAGAGCATATTTAGTTTGAGAGAGCATGATTCTTCCTTCTTCTTGCCATACTTGCATACCCAAAAAATAGTGCATTAGTCCTAAATCAGTTATTTCAAAAGCTTGTTTGAGTTGATTTTTAGTTATCTCAATATCATGTGCGTGATTTCCTGTAATAATCAAGTCATCCACATACAATACAATGATAACAACCTTATTATCACAATATTTTACATACACATCTGGATCAGCATTACTTCTTTTAAATCCAACTTCTAGGAAGTACTTGTTAATTTTTGAGTACCATTCCCTTGGTGCTTGTTTGAGACCATAGAGTGATTTTCTTAATCTACACACCAAATTCTCTTCTCCATACTTAATAAATCCTGGTGGTTGTTGCATATAAATTTCTTCTTTTAAGTCACCATGCAAAAATGCACTTTTTACATCCATTTGAAAAATTTTCCAACCAAACTTTGCAGCTAAAGCAACTATTGTACGAATGGAAGTCATCTTAGCTACTGGAGCAAAGGTTTCAGTATAGTCTATACCTTCTTCTTGTGAGAAACCTTTAGCCACTAACCTTGCTTTGTATTTTTCAATAGCTCCATCTGATGTGAATTTGGTTCTATAGGTCCACTTGCAACCAACCACATTTTTGCCTTCTGGAAGTGTTGTTAGTTCCCATGTTCCATTCTTCATCAAAGAATTGTATTCTTCTTGCATAGCTGCTTCCCATTCTTCTTTTCCTTTTGCTTCTTCATATGTGTTTGGAGTGTCAACCTGCATCACCTTAGTCATAAGAGCATAGTTAGCAAATATATATCTAGGACATTCTTGATAAATTTCTTTGATGCTTCTAAATTTCTTTGGATTTTCATTATCACTTTCTTGAGTCTCATCCCATGTAGTGGTTTGCACACCTTGACTTTGACTATTGGTAGAAGTAGAATTTTCTTCATCAATCAAAATTGGAAAGAAAGATAATGTTGGAGAATTATCATTCTTAACATCTTCATCAAACCATACATTTCTTTTAATATAGATTTCATTAGTTCTAGGATTGTATAACCTATATCCTTTCGATTCCTCACTATATCCAACCATTGTGCACTTCTCGCTTTTCCTTTCAAGTTTGCTCCTCCTTTCATCAGGAATGTGAGCATATGCTTTACAACCAAAAATTCTAAAATGAGATACTGTAGGCTTTCTTCCACTCCATGCCTCTTCTGGTGTTATGTTCAAAACTGCCTTAGTAGGTGTTCTATTCAAGATATATACGGCAGTATGAACTGCTTCAGCCCAAAATTTAGCTTCTAGATTTCTAGAATGAAGCATGCACCTAGCCATTTCTATTATAGTTCTATTTTTCCTTTCAGCAACACCATTTTGTTGGGGTGAATAAGAGATAGTTGATTCCTTTTTAATGCCATGTTCTTTACAAAAATCTAAAAGAGCTTTATTCATGTATTCAGTCCCTCTATCAGTTCTTAGTATCTTTAAGTACTTTCCACTTTGTTTTTCAGTCAAAGCTTTAAACTCTTTAAACTTTTGAAACACTTCATCTTTCTTTTGTAGAAAATACACCCAAATTCTTCTACTATAATCATCTATAAAAGTGAGGGCATACCTTGATCCTCCAATTGATGATGTTTTGAAAGGACCCATTACATCACTATGGACTAAATGTAGAGGAGTTTTTGCTCTCCATGATTTACCTTGAGGAAAACTTTCCACATGTTGTTTTCCCATTGCACATCCTTCACACACCTTAGGGCTTAATGATATCTTTGGCAGCCCATGCACCATTTGTAATTTCTCCATAAGCTTGAGACTTTGAAAATTGATGTGCCCCAAACGCTCATGCCATAACCTGCTCATATCATCATATTGAGCAATAGCACACATATGTTTATCTCCATATTTAGAAGTAAATTCTTGAAATTTATATAAACCATTCTCCATTTTACCAATTGCAATGACTCTATAATTATCATTGACATCCTTGATTAAGCACTTATCATTGTAGAATTCTATTTTATGTCCTTGACTTGCAATTTGAGATACTGAAAGCAGATTTGTTTTTAATTCAGGGACTAATTTCACATTTTTGAACAAACCATTATCAATTATGACATTACCAGTCCCTTTAACTTCTAAAGCACTATTATCCCCCAAATATATTTTCTCTACATTATTTTCACTTATTGATTCAAATTGATTCTCATTATGAGACATGTGTTGTGTAGCACCAGAATCAATAACCCAATCTTCTTTGAAAGTATTATTTTCTTTAAGTGCAACACAAAATGCATTTCTTTTAGAATCTCCTAATTTTGGATAATTATTTACTTTCTTTTCTACATCTCTTTTCTTCTTGAAACATTCATTTGCCTTATGACCCACTTTACCACAATAATGACATTTCCATTTACTTCTATTATGATCTATATATGAAATACTCTTATTTTCATTCTTCCAATTTCTTTCTTTAGATTCATTTTCTTGTGACTTCTTATAATATTGTTTTCCTTTCATTACAAATGCTTGAGATTCACCATCAAATGATTCTTTTTCTTTAACTTGTCTTTTCTCTTCTTGAACCAACTTAGCACACAATTCTTCTGATTTAATACTTTTTAATTTATCTGCAGTATCTAAACCCCTTATAAATGATTGATAAGATCCTGGAAGACTTTGTAATATAATTTGCACAAAATCTTTATCATCTATATCTTTTCCAAGAGAAGCAAGCTCATTTTTCTTTTCCTTTAACTTACTTAAATGTGGGACTATCTCTTGTGAGCTTGATAATTTCAAATTGTATAATTCAGTTGTGAGAGATAAGATCCATACATCACCTGAATTTTGATATAAATCTTTCAAAATCTCCCAAACTTTGACTCCACTTCTCTCATTACGCACTTCTGGAAAAACTTCTTCTGAAAGTGTAAGCTTGATTAGTGCTGCTGCCCTCTTGTCCCTTTTATCCCAATTATCTTGATCATTTCCTGGATTCGTAGGCCTTTGTTCACTACCAGTCACAATATCATAACAATTTTGAAGGGTTAGAGTGATTTCAACATGAGATACCCAATCATAATAATTTTTTCCATTTAATTTAACTGTAGGCAAAGTCACACCAAGTGATTCCATTGTTAAATTCTCTCCCCTTTTTTTTTTTTTTTTTGGATGAGAATGAAAGATATTTAAGAACTTGAACACCCAAGCTTGAAACTGAAAAAGTCTCACCAATTTGTTGAAGAAAAAAAACTTTTCTTTTGCTGCAATATCCTTCCTTTGATGTAGTTTTTTGTCCCAAACCAAACTGCTGTTCACTCCTTAGTTACAGCCTGCAAATGTAAAGATTCACACAAGAAAAACACATATATTCATTCCAAAAAACATCATATATTCACAGCCCAAAGAACTGAAAATGCTCTGATACCATGATGAATTAAAACAGCAGCACAAAGAATAAAAAACAGAGCATAAAACAGAGCTTAAAAACAGAGCAGCAAAACTCAAATATATCAAAGAGCTATAAAGTTTCTTCTTGTTATTACAGCTGAGAGGAATGCTCTATTTATAGAGCTCATACATATTTCTAGAGGGTTCTTGAGAAGCTTCAAGAAAGGAAGCACTCTAGAGATTTCTACATAATTTTAAATTCAAATTTTGCACAAAGAGAGAGGCTCCAAGAAGCAAGTAGAAAGTTCTGGACTGTGCATTAAATGCCCAGCTACTATAATAAACATTATTTTTAACACCCTTGTTGTCTATTAGAGTATGCATGAACACAAAAACCTCAAAACGACATACCAAGTGCTAACAAATTCATATCTACGATTAAAAATTGTGTATGTCAAAACGAATGTATCTGTAATATTTCATTAAAACCCCAATCTCCACATTTAAGCTTTAAAACATAAAAATGTTCCAAGTTCTTTTTTTTTGTAATTTCGTATATGCATTAAAAAAAACACCCTAGTAAGGCACTCAAAATCATATGTAAGATAAAAAATAGTAACCTCATCCACCTTCACGAATTCCTATGACCGTTTTTATATCCTCCTCCAAAAGGGGTTTTTTTTTTGCTCATCAAATGGAAAACTCCAAAAAAAAAAAAAAAAATTATTTCCTTTTTTACTTAATATTTTCATTATCTTTTTTCATGTCTAAAATGAAAAAATGTAAATTAATTTAAAGATCTTTAAAAGTAGAAAAAATAAAGTTATAGATAATCAATCTTTATTTACTAACTAAAAAGAACACTATTTAAAACACATGTTCTTCCCTTGAATAGTCTGTGCTTACAATTATTTAAATTTGATGTAAATTTTAAAACAACATAATACACATACAAAATACATATACATATACATATAAGCTTTGAAAATTTGACTAGATCCATTCTAATATAAAATTATATAATATTAACAATTCTTAATTAAATAACTAGAAATTCCATCTAAAGAGGGGAGAAAACGAGCACGTCCACTCCTCGAAAAGAGGGAAGCGTCTACCCAGCCTACTACATTCACTATTTCGATGATTTAGTGTTTTACAATGATTTTCTAATATTTTTATTTAATTAAAACATTGTAAAGTTATCCTTTGGCGGATAAGGGTGATAGTTAATCACTATTGCATTCAATTCTCTCCACCATGATTGGCATCCCATGTTGAGGAATTAGAGAGAGGAAGGCTACAGGTGCATGCCTGTATCCACTGCTCACACTAAACCTGAAAATATTTACCAGCAAAGTGACAACAACCTTAGTTACTAATAGGGCATAGCTCTGGCTTATGCACGCTCTTGGCCCACGAGAAAATGGAATGAAGGCATACGGATGATTATTAGTAGCTCTGCTTATTCCATCTCCGAAGCGCTCTGGCCTGAACTCATTTGCATCGCTTCCCCAGAATCTTGGATCCCTGTGAACTGATAACATGTCTCTCACCACATTTACACCCTTGGGAATTATAAAATCATTTCTTAATTATAAGTCTTTGAATGCCTGCCTGGCAAAGCCTACTCCTGGTGGGTACAACCTCAGCGTCTCGTTTATTATCATCCCAATCTGTCAAAAGCAAATTTGCAACATTAATTCAGAAATGTTTCTCTTACAAGGATTTCCATAGTTAAATCTGTTTACCGTGCTTACAATTTTGAGTTTTGCTAAACAATTCATGGTGGGACTGCCGTTTCCACAGATGGCAGTTGCTTCCTCGTGAGCCTTTTGTTGCCAATCCTGGTTGAGTGCCAACAGGAATATTGTCCATGATATGAAAACACCAGTTTCTCTTCCTTCCAAGAAGAATGCTTTGCATTCGTCCATTACTTGCTTTTGTATGTGGCTGAAATCCTTGTCATCTGAAGAAACATTCTCTGTTTCTAAGAGTATCAACCCAAGAAGATCATCCCCATATGATCCACTCTCTTTCCTTTTCTTTATAATCTGCTTCAAGTTTCCTTCCAATCTTCTACTCCGTTTCCAAGCCTCCAGATTTGAGGGAATAGGAATATATCTATTATTTGAAAAAGTAAATATGAGCTCTAAAAAGTCAGGATTCTTTATAACTATGATGAAAACAAGCCAAATTTCATATTTCCATTTCGAAAATGAATCGTATCATACCTGGAACCTGGAAGCCACAGATATCGAATAGTGCGGTTCATTATCTCCGCTAATCTCCTCATATCTTCGCATATATCCTTCCCATCTTTTTTAAAGTCCATTCCAAATCCTACCCTCATTAATATTTCCGCTGCAAGCCTGTCCATGAAGCAGTCAGCTCTAGTTCACAAGGCCTCTCTGTACTTTTCTTTATAATATCGTTCCATTCCTTTACCAATTGATCTGTACACATTGAAATGATTTCAACCGAGGCCTGCAAAGTTTGCACAACAAGATTTCTCAATAGTAACCTAAGATTTAAAAGCCCACAAAAAACATTGTATAAATCATGCTAAGAACGGTATGGTTGTTTAGATTAGGGTTCGTTTAGCTGTAGGAATAAGAATACATATTTTGGAATTGTTATTCTATAAATAGAAATAAGAATATGTATTTTTTTTTTTTTTGATTCAGTCTAAATTTGATGGGAATTTATGGACTCAAAAATTTATATTTTCTAAAATAAATAAAACTGGAATAGGAATACTTTTTCCAATTCTACCTGTGTAAGTGGAATTGCGAATGCTCATTTTTAGGTCAAAATTGAAATACGTATTCCTATTCACAATTTCGATTTGATTTGATCCACCCAAACAGAAAATTTAAAATTTTAAGAATTGAGGTCTGCCTATTCCAATCATTTAGTAAAGTAAGGAGAAGGAAAGGACATGATGGATTGAGGAATCAGTAGCTAAGAATGAAGTCATCACCTTAAGCTTTTCCATATGAAAGGCAGGCGCCACAATTCTCTGCTGGTGAGACCATCTTTGGCCATTAGCAGTGAAGAGTCCATTGCCCAACGCAATAGATGTGAAAAATCAAACTATTGCAGTCACTGATTATTAATCTCTTATCATAAACGATTATTAAACTGGTGAAAACAAATTCTCAGCTAATATTGAAAGATAACACAACTGCAACTTCACTTAAAATACGGAAAGAAATGCGCAACACAATGAACACAATATTTTCGGACAAATTGTCTCTGGAAAAACCCCTAAGGGAAATCCAGTTCTACAGATGAGAAATTATATTAAACTTTAGCAAATCAAGAGATACAAAATTTCTTGCCTCACACTAGCAGAACTCCGACAACCTCCTAATTTCTCCTGTTGATATTCCCCACTGCTATTCCCGCGCTAACACTGCGCCCTTGCTAACATTGCAAGACTGTTTGCTAACACTGCAAACATTTCTCCAAAGCTTCCTCTCCAAATGACCCAATGACCCCTTTCTATACTACTCATGTTGGTAAACCAACGACCGAAATTAAATCTAACCAACGGATGAGATTAAGACAACTTGACAGCCAATAATAGAATTGGTTGCAAAGTGTCCAAAAGGAATCACTAAAATTAGTAAATAATAACCACTTACTAATTTTTGGCAAGTGGACAAATAGATGTCCAAACTACCCATAAATACAACCGCTATTCATAGATAAGGACGAACAGCTATCCAAGCTACCCATAAATAGTGCTGCTATTTCTGGGTCAGAAATAATAGCTGTCCAACTAACAATAATTAACACTCCCTCTTAGCGAGGAAGCTGTTCTGCATGACACCCATCTTATCTCTGAAGAAGATAAATTTGGCCTTTCCCAAAGCCTTCGTTAGAATGTCTGCTACCTGCTCATCTGTAGGTATGTATTGTAGTCGAACAACTCCCCTTTGTACACAATCTCTGATGAAGTGATATCTGATATCTATATGTTTAGACCTATCATGAAACACTGGATTCTCAGACAACTTGATGCAACTCTGATTGTCACAATGTATCACAGTAGTCTCAACCTTCTGACCAAACAAGGCTACTAACAACTTTCGAAGCCATATAGCTTCACATGTCGCCATGCTAGCTGCTATGTATTCTGCTTCTGCTGAACTTAGAGCCACAGACTTCTGCTTCCTGCTGAACCAAGATACAACTCCTGATCCCAAGTTGAAACAACATCCTGAAGTGCTCCTTTTGCCCGTTGTACTTCCTGCCCAATCTGCATTAGTATAGCCTATCAACCTGATACCTTCACCTCGAACATATCTGATCCCATACTTGACTGTACCATGCAAGTAACGTAGCACATGCTTAGCCACTATCCAATGCATTCTCTTTGGTTCAACCATGAACTAACTAAGAGAGTTAACTGCAAATGCTATATCTGGTCTAGTGTTGACCAAGTACATAAGAGAACCAATCAACTGTCTATATAAAGTGGGATCTATATCTTTCTCCTTAGATGTATCTACCTTCCTCCAATTCGTGATCATGGGTGTAGACATGGCTTTGCAATCCTCCATCCCAAATTTCTTCAAGATTTCAATGCAATATTTCCCTTGACCAAGGAAAATCTCCCCATCTGTCTGCCACACTTCCATGCCTAGAAAGTAGTGCATAAGTCCTAAATCCTTCATCTCGAACTCTTTTGCAAGGTTCCTCTTGCAATCCACTATGAGCCCTAGTGAACCTGTAAGAAATAGGTCGTTCACATAAAGAACAAGAATGAGAATCTCACCCCTAACCATCAAGTAGTAGAGGTTAGCATCTGCTTCACTCTTCACAAAGCCCATTTTTTGCAAGTATGTATCAATGCGCTCATACCACGCTCTAGGAGCCTGCTTGAGTCCGTACAATTCTTTCTTCAATCTGCACATGTGGGTTTCTTTGTTGTGTGCTACAAAGCCTTCTAGTTGTTCTATGTATACCTCCTCCTTCAACTCACCATTGAGGAATGCTGTCTTGACATCCATTTGATGGATTTGCCATCCCATCTGTGCTGCAAGTGAGATTACAACTCGTATAGAAGTATACCTGGCAACTGGAGCAAATGTCTCCTCATAGTCTATTCCCTCCTTCTGAGAGAACCCCTTTGCTACGAACCTAGCCTTGTATTTCTCGATGCTACCATCTGCACCGTGCTTTATCTTATAGATCCAGTGTGATCCAACTACAGCCCTATCTGTTGGTCTAGGTACTACCTCCCACACATCATTCTGCATTATTGAAGAATATTCCTCAACCATAGCATCTCGCCATACCTGATGTTCTGCAGCTTCCTGATAGCTAGAAGGCTCACTATCTACCAACTGACTAACTAATGCCACATAGTCATTGAACTTGGCTAGTTGTCTTCGCTGTCTAGTACTCTTCCTAGGAGCTCCCACAAACTACTGAGTATCCCTTTGTGTATCTGGAACTAGATGGTTCCCGCTGCCAATAGTAGAGGATGAAATGTCAACCTCTAAGTTTTCTAGATGCATTTCCTGTTGCACCCATTGCTCCATACTCTATGAATCTTCACTAACTGAGTCTACACTCATACTGGTAACTGTACTTGAGCTTTGCTGCCCTTGACTTGGTCTTGGAGCTTCTGTTGGCTGCTCACTCTGATCATCTGCTAGCAAATCTCTAGATCTCTTGAATTCCTTGTCCTCCATGAACTTGACATCCTGTCTGACAATAACTCTTTTAGTCCCCGGAATGAAAATCATGTATGCCTTTGAGGTCTCACTGTACCCAACAAAGTACCCCCTCTCTGTAGTCTGATCTAACTTTGTACGTGTATCTCCAGGAATATGACAATATGCCAAACTCTCGAATATCCTGAAGTGACTAACATTTGGCTTCTTCCTTGTGAAAGCCTCCTCTGGTGTCATCTTCCCTAGCACCTTGTGTGGAACCCTATTTTGAATGTAGACTGTTGTATTACACGCCTCTACGCATAAGTAGCAGGGCATGTCCTGGTCATGTAGCATAGCTCTTGCTGCCTCCGATATAGAACGGTTCTTCCTCTCAGCAACTCCATTTTGTTGTGGATTGTAAGGAACAGTCCATTCTCTCTTGATTCCTTCTCTGGTACAGAACTCCTGGAAGACATTTCCTTTGTAGTCGCCTCCATTGTTTGACCGAAGAACCTTTATCTTCTTTCCTGTCAAGTTCTCCACAAGAGCCTTGAACTCTTGGAATCGACTGAAAACCTCATCCTTAGTCTTCAAGAAGAATATCCAGGTCTTTCTAGAGAAGTCATCAATAAAAGTAACATAGTACTCATATTCTCTGAGAGATTTCGTTGACATCGGTCCACAAACATCTGAATGTACTAGATCAAGAACACCCTTAGATCTAGTGTCACTCCTTGGAAAAGATGCTTTCTCAAACTTCCCCAACACACATCCCTTACATACATCGTCATGCTCTGTGCTCATCTCTGGAACACCTGTCACGGTCTCACGAAGCAATCTAAGTGCTCCATGATGAATATGGCCCATCCTCCTATGCCATAGCTCTCCAAGATCTCTAGGATTATTGTTGCACATAAGTGCCTTAGGAGTATCAAACTGCAATCTATAAAGGCGACAACTCCTAACTCCAATAGTTATGGGTGATTTCCAATCCTTGTGCTTAATCAACACGTGTCCCTCTAAAGAGTACATTATACCCCCTATCCTGAAGAACAGATACAGAAATCAAATTCATACCTAAGCCTAGCACATATAACACATCATGGAGAGGAATTATCTTTCCATTCTCCCTCTAAAACTAAACAGTCCCTTTCCCAACAAGGTTGAGTTTGGACAAGTTTCCCATAGAAATCTGGATGTTAGTGTCCTCCTCCTTGTAACTGGAGAAGTACTCTCTAACTTCTGTCATATGAAATGACGCCCCACTATCTATATACCAAACACACTATGAGGTTGAGCTAACCATACAAGCTATGAGTGCAAACTCATCTTCCATTATGCTGGAGAGTTCTTCTACACTTGCTGAAGCTGCCACCTGCTTCTTACCCTTTTTCCTCTCTAGGAAATCACAGACATAGTGGCCAAACTCGTGACATCCAAAGCACTTGACCTTAGAAAGGTCCTTCTTCTTCTTTTCACTTTGTGAATTTGATTCTTTGCTAGATCCCTTCTTTGCTTTCCCTTTACCCACTAGGGCAACGTTCTCTTGTTCCACCTCATTTTTCTGACTCTTGTTGGCCCCATTGACAAGACTTAGGCTAAAATCCTCCTAAGTGAAATCAGTCCATACTCAATCCCAACTCGGTAAAGTATCTCATCCACTGACAACTTGAACAAAGACACTCCATTGTTTAGTAAACCCATTTAGGGCTATTCTCACCAGCTCATCATCACTAGGGCTACCTCCAACAGCTGCTAACTCATCCTTGACAAGTCTGAGCCTGGTGAGGTAACTTGTGATGTCTTCTCCCTGATTCATCCGGGTATTCTTTAGCTTCTCTCTGAGAATCAACTTCCTATTGGTGGTAGCATTCTAGTATAGATTTAGAATGGCGTCGCACATCTTCTTTGCTGTATCTAGCTCCGAGATATGTGGAACAATATGATCCTTGACACCATCAAAGATAATCTTCTTCGCTTTGGCATCGTCCTTCCTATATGCTGCAAGCTGTGTTGCATCCGTCGGTACAGGTACACCACTGGTAGCATAATCTTTGATACCATTCTCTTCCAACAATAAAGAAATTCTGGCCTTCCAAACACCAAAATTTGAGGCACCATCCAATCTGTCCTGATCTCTCAAACCAGCTGAAGCCATCTCAAGGGTTTAAAGCAATAATAAATCTAAAGAGATCAAAATTTCTTTCCTAGGGCAAAACTCTTCTACCCTTAACAATGCTCTGATACCATGTGAAAAATCAAACTATTGCAGTCACTGATTATTAATCTCCTATCGTAAACGATTATTAAACTGGTGAAAACAAATTCTCAGCTAATATTGAAAGATAACACAACTGGAACTTCACTTAAAATACAAAAAGAAATGTGCAACACAATGAACACAATATTTTCGAACAAATTGTCCTTGGAAAAACCCCTAAGGGAAAACCAGTTCTACAGATGAGAAATTATATTAAACTTCAACAAATCAAGAGATACAAAATTCTTTGCCTCACACTGGCAGAACTCCGACAACCTCCTAATTTCTCCTGCTGATATTCCCCACTGCTATTCCCGCGCGAACACTGCGCCCTTGCTAACACTGCAAGACTGTTTGCTAACATTGCAAACGTTTCTCCAAAGCTTCTTCTCCAAATGACCCAATGACCCCTTTCTATACTACTCATGTTGGTAAACCAACGACCGAGATTAAATCTAACCAACGGCTGAGATTAAGACAACTCGACAGCCAATAATAGAATTGGTTGCAAAGTGTCCAAAAGGAATCACTAAAATTAGTAAATAATAACCATTTACTAATTTTGGGCAAGTGGACAAACAGTTGTCCAAACCACCCATAAATACAACCGCTATTCATAGATAAGGATGAACAGCTGTCCAAGCTACCCATAAATAGTGCTGCTATTTCCGGGTCAGAAATAACAGCTGTCCAACTAACAATAATTAACAATAGAAAGCATCTTTATTGTTATTGGAGACCTTCCGCAGTCAGCAGAGTGCTTGGAAGAAAGAAGTTCTCTGATGAGCTCTCCATCGGTTAGAACAATGCTGGGCTCATTACCAAACCATAGAAAAAAATTCTCTCCTGCACATGCATTACTCGAGATATAAGAGCATACACGATAAATCTTTTAAGAAACAAGATAGACTCCTGTGAGGAATAGACCATAAATCTGTGACCACTTGGGTATGTAAGGTGAAACTCTTTCTCCAACGTCATGGTTTATGGAAGGCATATCAGTAAGCATTGGTTGGTGCAACACGGTTGCGATTTCAACAAGATTGCCAATCATGAATCGAGGAGGAGGACTTTAAATCCCTGTTTCTTCAGAGCTCTATAAATCATCCATGGCCTCCATAAGTACTTTAGTACAAAACCTGCTAAGAATGGGCAGATAGCAACTAAAATTATGACTAGGAAAGAATTTGGCGTTATCTCCTGTAAATCCATGAAGCCCATAGCTGCGAATGTAGAGTATGAGGTGGAAGTTGGTGTGGAAAGATAAATGAGTTGTGAATAAGAAGAATTGCCCCTAGATATGCTTGACTTCCACCTAAAATATTTCATGGCGATTTTGATTAATATAAAAGAAATTTAATTAGTGAAAGAGGAGATTAGATGATTATGATCATTTTGGTATTGGTACGTATAGTTGAAATATTATTTTGATTACTAACTCGAGTAATTTTTCAACGTTTTGCTTCGTGTATGGAAAACGGCACGATGGAAATTAAATATTTATAGTTTGTGTTAATCATGACACAGCAGAAATATTGCTTTGTCGGAAGAGAGCAGAATTTCATGTGAGATATCTTGAGAATAGATCCCGTTCAAGCAGATATAATATTCGGATATTTTATTTTACAAGTAGATCGTGCTGGGAAATGTCAATACATAAGACGTTTTATCACAGGAAACGGTAATGCCAACTCAACAGCTTAACGAGGGCATTATCGATTATAGTAATCGTAACGTTTTGTGAGTTGATGCGGAGAACTATTGCCTAGGCTTAAAGTTGCTTAAAGTTAACTGGTGATTAATGTATCAATACTTTTACAAATTTCAACGCAAGAGAACATGGGAAAATCAAGGTTTGTTGTAGGAAATTGGCACAACTACCAAAGCCTTGGGATTCTCGTTGCTATAAAAACACCAAAATATGATGGCAATTATATGTGTCACTTCTGACATGTGTGCTCAAAAAGAAAGTACAGTTGACAATTGGAGTTTATTTCCTTTTGCATGCCACGGAAAACTACACTTTTCTTAGGCTCGGATTTCCCCTTTTAAGTCTTCCTTCTTTGATTTTCTACTTGTCATTATTTCATAAGTTTGTATCTTTTATTTTTTATTTTTTCATTCATCTAAATTGTTGTCTTCTTAATGTTCTAGATTTTGATTTTGATTTAATGTAATGGTGCTGAAAATCTCATGCACAATTTCGTAGAAACATTTCCATTTCCATTTCCATTATTAGGGATGGTTAGTTCAACATTTGCAGGGTCTTGAAGACACAATGACATTTTGTGTTGGGTACTCCTCATTTTGTGAACAGATATATAGAATGGTTAGGGAGTAGTTTTTATTTAATGGTAATACCTATGTGCATCATGACCCTTGTTGTCATAAACAACCATGTAATTTTTTATCTAATATAATATATAAGGTGCTGCCCCACAAGAAGTTACTAGTCTATCAAAAACAAATACAAATTGCATTTTTTTTGAAGTGAGCAAGATGGTTTGTCTTTAATTCATTGTCTCTAATTTGACAAACAAATCTGATTAGAAAAATTGTACAAGAAAAAGATTGGTCAAAAGGACATTGTTTCACTTTGTGTGATTTGAAAGCCTTAAAATTGTTCTAGAAAACATAAGGCATTTAATTAAAACCTTTTAACTAGGAGGTTTTGCAAATGGGTACATTTTGGTTAAGCCAAACAACATTTTTACTGAATCCATCATGCAATATCCTAACTAGTTTCTATACAACTGACAAATGGGCCAGGCAATTGGAGTAGGTAATCATCAAATGTTTGGAGTGTATTTGGAGCGTTCATGGTTAATATTACAGAGTACATCAGTTCTCTTGAGTTCTATTTACATCTTTGCAACTACAATCCTTAAGCTACTGGGTCAGGAGATGTTGGAAATATAGATGAAGCAACTGAGAGGGGAGGGGTGAATTAGTTACCACAAAAATCAATTCCAAAATAAATCCCTTAGATGTCTTTACATACTGTTGATACTCAGTAAACAGTGCAGGAATATTGTAACTCGGTAGATTAATTAATTACTGTTTATCTAGCATTCATAGTCATTAATATGCTTGCAAAGATTAAAATAAATGAACACAAGAGACACTAGATTTAACGTGGAAACTCAATATGGAAAAAACCACCAAGTAACTAGTCACCAATTTTCACTCTTCTGAAGTGAGCCCTGTTAGGAGCCAACCCTGTTAAAGGTTACAAAACACACTATTAGGTGTGACCTTTTCAGAATATTTAATCACTCTATTAAGAGTGGCCTGGTTAGAGGTCTTGAGAACAATTCAACTGAACTATCACCTTGTTAGAGGATTTATTAAATGGCTATTAAACCAACTCTGTTAAGAGAATCTAGATTCACTGTTACAATGATTAGAAAGCAACAATGAGGTGACCTGAATGATATGCAACTTATCTTTTGCTAATTACAGATCTACGTTCTGCTTTTACTAGATCCTAGCTGATCGAATACAACTTTGCATCTCCTCCAGGATATCTAATCTTTCATCAGAATTCACTCAATTTGTTTATTCCATCCTTATCCATATACTCATATTCACATTCACACACTAATTCACAGCTTGAACATCTATATATATACTTTTCAAATTATCAAGTTGGCTTAAATATAGGTTCCAATATCAGTCGGCCGCATGAAGCAATTAAACTTAATATCAAAATAGTAAAATCCTCTGCTGGCCGACCAAGCTCGGTAACCACTGCTCCAGAATAGTTTTCTAGTGTTAACCAAGTGAAACTCGGTAAACACTGCAAACCCTGCAAAAATTCTTTGGAGACCGAGTGAGCTCGGTTAGCACTGACCTTCCTTTCCGACCATGTGAGCTCAGTAGAAATTAACTTTCTTTTGTTAACCTTGGGAGCTCGGTAGACATTAACTTTCCTTCGTTAACCTTGGGAGCTTGGTAGACATTAACTTTCCTTCGTTAACCTTGGGAGCTCGGTAGACATTAACTTTCCTTTCTTAACCTTGTGAGCTTGGTAGATATTAACTTTCCTTTGTTAACCTTGGGATCTCGGTAGACATTAACTTTCCTTTGTTAACCTTGGGAGCTCGGTTAATACTAACTTTTGCTACAAAATCTTTTGATGCCCAAGTGAGCTCGGTAAACATTAACTTTTCATTGTTAACCTTGGGAGCTCGGTTAGTACTAACTTTTGCTACAAAATCCTTTGATGCCCAAGTGAGCTCGGTAAACATTAACTTTTCTTTGTTAAGTTCAGGAACATTCGGTAGACACTGTAAATTGCCTTGCAGATCATCTGAGCTCGGTAGACTCTGTTTGATGACTGATATGACATTTGTGTAACATCAAAGACAATACACAATTAACAATTGTATCCAACAATCTCCCTCTTTGGCATTGATGGAAACACAACATGTCATAGCAGAATAAAATTTGAAAACAAGTCTAACAAGCCTTTTTCTGATCGAACAACTTTCTCAATTAGATAGAAAACTCTCCCTCTATCAGTAATCTCCTTCTGTGAGGGAATATCATAGCAAACTTCTTCCTTTCAAACAAATTTCAAAAAGATATGATAGTAAAACTCTCCCTCTTTGACAACACATGCCAAAGACAACACAACTCAAATGATTTTAATGTACCTTTAGTACTGGTTCATATACAATATTTCTTGATTATGTTGCATCAACTGATAGATTTTCAACTTGGTATACGTTGATGCATCACTAAAACTTTATTTTAGTGAACTTCAGATAGGGGAGTGACCCCTAACTTACTTCTTAGATACAAGAATGCATCCTTAGGTAATGGCTTTGTGAATATGTCAGCAATTTGTTCCTTTGTATGAACATATTCCAATCTGATCTCCTTGTCTTGCACAAATTCTCTGACAAAATGATATTTTATTGCAATGTGCTTGGTTTTGGAATGCATCACTGGATTCTTAGATATGTTTATTGCACTTGTATTATCACAGAACATAACAACTGGTTCTTTGATTTCCACCTTCATGCCTTCCAACAACTGTTTAAACCAAACAATATTAGAATAGTTTACTGTAGCAACAACATACTCTGCCTCTACTGTAGATTGGGATGTGCAATTCTTCTTTTTGCTTGTCCAAGAAACCAACCTTTTTCCAAGAAAGAATGCTCCTCCACTTGTACTTTTTTTTTTCATCAAGGTTTCCTACCCAATCAGCATCAATAAACACTTTCAAATCTAGATTACCTCCAAATTTGTACCATAAATCATAATCTTCAGTTCCTTTCAAATATCTCATTATTCTTTTGATTGCAATCATGTGATTTTCTCTTAGTTTTGCTGAAAATCTTGCTACAATAGCAACTGCAAGGGCAATATCTGGCCTAGTATGAACTACATACTGCAAATTTCCAATCATAGATCTATACAGTGTTTGATCTACTTCTTTTGATTCATCTTCCTTGGTAAGTTATAATCCAGTACACATAGGAGTCCCAACTAGTTTACAATCTTCCATACCAAACTTTTTTAATATCTCCTTGATGTATTTTGATTGAGTGATGTAGATACCATTTTTATTCTGCTGAATTTGAAGACCAACAAAGAATTTGATTTCACCAAACATAGACATTTCAAAATTTTTATTCATTTTCTCTGAAAATTCTTTGTAAAGATCATCATTTCCTGTGAAAACAGTATCATCTACAAATATTTCTGCCAGAACAATCTTATTATCTGGTCCTTCCTTTAAATACAAACTATTGTTATCATTAGTTCTTTGAAAATCAATCTAAATAAGATAGTTATGCAATCTTTCATACCATCCTCTAGGGGCTTGTTTCAAACCATACAATGCCTTGTGTAATTTGCAGACCATGTTCTTTTTATCTGGATAAACAAAACCTTCAGGTTGTTCAATGTAGACCTCTTCATCCAGTATACCATTGAGGAATGCTGACTTGACATCCATTTGATAAACTTTGAATCCTTTGTGAGTAGCATATGCAAGTAAGGTTCTGACTCCTTCCAATCTTGAAACAGGAGCAAAAGTTTCTCCATAGTCTATTCTTTCTTCTTGAGCATATCCTTTGCATATTAGTCTAGCTTTGTTTCTTGATACCTTACCATCTTCATCCAACTTGTTTCTGAATACCCACTTGGTTCCAATCACATTTTTATCTTTAGGCCTGGGTACAAGAGTCCATGTCTTTTTTTTCTCTATCTGTTATATTTCTTCATTCATAGCCTCAATCCAACTATCATTTTCCAATGCATCATTGATATTTCTAGGTTTAAAATCAGCAAGTAAACAAGTACCTTTCAACTTACTTCTTTTCATGGTTCCTTCAGATTTGTTTCCAATGATTTGATCTGCTGAATGATGTCTCCTGACATATTTTGCTAATATAGGTTCCTTGCCTTTTGAAAGAATTTCATTGTTATCTTCTTGCATTTCAACTTCAGGTTATGGCTCAGTAGATATTGGCTCAGGTCCTTCAAACTCGGTAGACACTTGCTCAATAGCATCTAAATGTAACTCGGGTTGCTGTAGCTCGGTTTGAACTACCTGTAACTTAGTTATTGATGACTCAAGAGTAGAAGATTCCTGATTGACTGGTACTGTATCAGGTTCAGTGAAAACAAACCTTCTGTAATCTTCAAGTTCCCTTTTTCTTTCTTCTTCAGTCCTTTCTGCAAACTCATCAACTTTCACATGTGCACTTTCTATGACTTTGTAAGTAGACAGGTTCAAACATATATATGCTTTACTTTTGCAAGAGTATCGTAAAAATATTCCTTCATCGCCTTTTACATCAAATTTGCCTTTTCTAGATTCTTTCAAACTGTAACATTTACTTCCAAATACTTTTAGATAACTTACATTAGGTTTGTAGCCATACCATAGCTCATAGGGAGTTTAGAATGAGTCCTTCTTAAGCTGTACCCGATTCAAGGTATGAACTGCAGTGCTGATAGCTTCCTTCTAGTATTTGATAGCAATGTTCTTTTCAATCATTAGGGTTCTTGTACAATCCATGATAGATCTGTTCCTCCTTTCATCTATTCCATTTTGTTCAGGAGTTCCAGGGGCTGATACCTGTCTTTTGATTCCTCTTTCAATGCAAAAGTTATTGAACTCATGTGAAATGAATTCTTCTTCTCTATCTGACCTTAAGCATTTCAATCTTTTTCCTGTTTCCTTTTCTACTCTAGCCAAGTACCATTTGAATTTTTCAAATGCTTCTGATTTGTTCCTTAGATACATGATAGTCATCATTCTTGAGTAATCATCAACAAAAAGAATGACGAACTTTTCTCCAGTATAGCTTTCAATTCCAATGGGTCCACATAAATCAGTATGCACAATTTCTAATATATCTTCAGGCTAATAGTTTTTACTTTTAAAACTAGTCTTTCCCATTTTACCAATCTGACAATTCTTGCATAGACCGACCTCATGTTTCTTTATGTTAGGAATGCCTCTTACTTTCTTGAATTTGCTTATCATTACCAAGTTATCAAAATTGACAAGACACAACCTTTTATGCCATAACCAACTTTCTTCAAATCGAGCAATAAAACATGAACATTCACCAAGTTCAAGATAAAATAAGTTACCTTTTGTTTGAGTGCTTGATCCAGTCAGTTTTCCTTTGCTATCTAGTAGTCTTGCTTTTCCATGCATGAATTCTACTTTGAATCCATTATTGAGTAGTTGTGCCACACTCAACAAATTATGCTTTAGTCCTTCTACCCAATAGGCATTATCACATATAAGTTCTTTGGTTAGAGAGATTCTTCCTCTTCCTTTTATACAACAAGGTTCATTGTTACCAAATCTTACACTGCCACCATCATAGTTTTCAAAGTATTCAAATTTAGTTTTATCACCAGTCATGTGATGAGAACAACCACTATCTATGATCCATGTATCATTTTTTCTCATATGAGAAATGAGTGCCATTTCTTCATCATTATCAGATTCATCTTTCACAACAATGTAGACAATTTCATCTTCTTCTTCATCATTAGAATCATTAGAATCTTTAGCCATAAAACATGTTTTCTTACCTTTATCTTTGAATGATTTGAAGTCTTTCTTGCCATTGTACTTGTAAGCTTTCTTGTCATCTTTGTTCTACTTGTTTGGGCACCTAGCAGCAATATGACCAACTTCTTCACATGAAAAGCAGATTAGAGGAACTTTACCTTTAAATTTACCTCTGCATCTAGAATATTTCCTTGCTAGTAGAGCTTTAATTACTTCAAGATCACTGTCTAAACTTTGGTCTGATTCATCTTCACTTCCTAACTGAGATTCCTTTTTCTTTTTTCTTTTCTCCTTAAGTGAAAGCTTGGCTTCGAATGCTGATTCAATGTTTTTAGAAGCTGGAACATAGTTGTCAAAGTTGTCTAGTTCAAATTCATTCAATCTTCTAACTATGGCCTCTAGATTTATCTTGTGATTTGCTTCACATCTTCTTTCTTGAATTGCAGAAACTCTGATTGCATAAATGGGAAGTAGAGTTCTAAGAACTTTACTTATTATTGTCTCCTCCAGATGCTTTGATTGCACTGACACATGCTTTGACTCTTTCAACATATTTTGCAATGTTTTCATCCTCTCTCATCCTCATTTGATCAAATTGTCCTCTCAAACTTTCTACTTTGGCTCTTCTTACATTATCATCTCCTCCATAGATTTCTTTTAGCTTTTCCCACATTTCAAAGGAAGATTTGTAGTCTTTAATGTCATCAAATTCTTCATAACTCAAAGTAGATGCTATATCTATCATCATAATGTTGCGGGTCTTCTTTTCAGCAATATCATTGATAGATAATGTACCAGATGGTTCTGCATATTTTTCATCAACGTATTTTAGTCCTGTATCTCCAATGGAAGCTAGATGAAGTCTCATCAACCCTTGCCATCCTGAGAACTTGTCCCTGTTAAGTCTTGGAATTTCTCTCTTATAAGACATCCAGATCTTTGGCTTAGATCCTTGAAATCTTGTCCTGCAAGCACCAAAAGCTTTGATACCAATAGTTGGAAATATAGATGAAGTAACTGAGAGGGGAGGGGAGAATCAGTTACCACAAAAATCAATTCCAAAATAAATCCCTTAGATGTCTTTACATATTGTTGATACTTAGTAAACAATGCAGGAATATTGTAACTCAATAGATTAATTAATTACTATTTATCTAGCATTCATAGTCATTAATATGCTTGCAAAGATTAAAATAAATGAACACAAGAGACACCAAATTTAACGTGCAAACCCAATATGGGAAAAACCACCAAGTAACTAGTCACCAATTTTCACTCTTCTGAAGTGAGCCCTGTTAGGAGCCAACCCTATTAAAGGTTACAAAACATACTGTTAGGTGTGATCTTGTTAAAAGATTTAATCACCCTATTAAGAGTGGCCTAGTTAGAGGTATTGAGAACAATTCAACTAAATTGTCACCTTGTTAGAGGATTTATAAAATGGCTATTAAACCAACTCTGTTAAGAGATTCTAGATTCACTGTTACAATGATTAGAAAGCAACAATGAGGTGACCTGAATGATACGCAACTTATCTTTTGCTGATTATAGATCTCTGTTATGCTTTTACTGGATCCTAGCTTATCAAATACAACTTTGCATCTCCTCTAGGATATCTAATCCTTCATCAGAATTTGCTCAATTCGCTTCTTCCATCCTTATCCATATACTCATATTCACATTCACATACTAATTCACATCTTGAACATCTATATATATACCTTTCAGATTATCAAGTCAGCTTAAATATACATTCTAATATCAGTCGGCCACATGAAGCAATTAAACTTAATATCAAAATAGTAAAATCCTTTATTGGCTGACCAAGCTCAGTAACTACTACTCCAGAATGGTTTTCTAGTGTTAACCAAGTGAAGCTCAGTAAACACTGCAAACCCTACAAAATTCTTTTAGAGACTGAGTGAGCTCGGTTAGCACTGACCTTCCTTTGCTGACCATGTGAGCTTGGTAGACATTAACTTTCTTTTGTTAACCTTGGGAGCTCGGTAGACATTAACTTTCCTTAGTTAACCTTGGCAGCTCAATAGACATTAACTTTCTTTCGTTAACCTTGGGAGTTCGGTAGACATTAACTTTCCTTTGTTAACCTTGCGAGCTCGGTAGATATTAACTTTCCTTTGTTAACCTTGCGAGCTCGGTTGATATTAACTTTCCTTTGTTAACCTTGGGAGCTTGATAGACATTAACTTTCCTTTGTTAACCTTGGAAGCTCGGTTAATACTAACTTTTTCTACAAAATACTTTGATACCCAAGTGAGCTCGGTAAACATTAACTTTTCTTTGTTAACCTTGGAAACTCGGTTAATACTAACTTTTGCTAAAAAATCCTTTGATGCCTGAGTGAGCTCGGTAAACATTAACTTTTCTTTGTTAAGTTTAGGAATGTTCGGTAGACACTGTAAATTGCCTTGCAAATCATCTGAGCTTGGTAGACTCTGTTTGATGATTGATACGACATTTGTGTAACATCAAAGACAATACACAATTAAAAATTGTATCCAACAGGAGAATGATGTAGTTGATCTATCAGGAGAATATGCACTTTGGATGCTACCAAAACTCTTGACAATTGCATCAGGTTTCCCAATGCAAAAGTTTCTTTTGACACATAGAAAAGTCATGGTAATGGCTTGGATTGCCTTGGCTATATTGATATTTGATGCATTTTTTAGCTAGATATTAATCTTCGAAGTTGGTTTAGGGTTAGTTGGAGCAACTATTACATCAAGTCTATCATGGTATGTTATTCATATAAGTCAAATTTTGTATATTGTTTACTTTTTCCTAGAGGCTAGGAAAGGATTCTCTTAGCTTTCTTTTCATGACCTATGGGCTTTTTCTTCAACTTTTGGTGGTTTCGGGTGTTATGCTATGGTTAGTAGCACAAAAATTGTTGTTATTTTCTATTCTGCACTCACTTTTTGGTATAAAGCCTAATTATGATATTACTATTATTTGTGGTGACTGATCAAGGATGTACTATACATACTTACTATATTCTTTGGTGTTTGGGGCATTGCCTTGAAAAAAATTGATACTATTCATCAATTCACCACTAAAGTTGTGGCTAATATTCACCAATTTATGACCAACATATTGTAACCCTAAAGAAAAAAAATACTTGTATAAAAGGGCTTAGGGTTAGGGATTGTTTCATAGTGAGTGATGTAAAAATTGGTTCTTGTGGTGGTATTGAGCTGTAAGGGATTACGGATTGTAATCAAGTTGTAATCATTGGATCATAATAAGATTGGACTTGTTCTTTGGTGGACATAGCCCAGAGATTTGGTGAACCATGTTAAATCTTGGTGTCTTGTGTTCTTTTCTATGATCTATTATTTTCTGATATTGTTTATATTGCATGCAATTTTTATTTATGTCTTAGGTTTAATCCTAACAAGTGGTATTAGAGTAAGGTTGTTTTCAGTTATCCTCTATAGGAAAGTCTCACAGTTGAGTGGGAGCAATGCAAGATGAGGATGAGCTGAGGGTTGACAAGTTTAATGGGTAGAAATTTTAGTTATGGAAGATGCAAATGGAAGACTATCTTTATCAGAAGGATTTATGGAAGCCATTGGAAGGAAAAACCAAGAATCTGGGATCTATGTTAAATGATGATTGGGATCTTCTAGATAGAAAGGCACTTGGAAGCATTCAATTATGCCTGACACCATCAATAGAATTTAATATTAAAAAAGTGAAGATGAAAAAAGAGTTGATGCAAACCCTAGCGAAACTATATGAAAAGCCCTCTGCTTCAAACAAGGTATTTCTCATGAAGCATTTATTTAATATGAAAATGACAGAAGGCGGATCTATTGCTGATCATTTAAATGAGTTTAATACTATTACTAGTTAGTTATCTTTTGTGGGTATCAATTTTGATGAAGAAATTAGGGCTCTCTTGATTTTGTGTTCTTTGCTTGAAAGCTGGAATGGCTTGGTAATGGTTGTGAGCAATTTTGTTCCTGAATTTAGTACCCTAAAACATGATGATGTGATAAATGTTTTTTTTAGTGAGGAAACTCATAGAAAATCCTTAGGCGGATCTACATCTAGAAGTGCTTTGAATGCACAAAGTTGAGGCAGAACAACTGAGAGAGGAAGTAATTCTAGAAATCACAAGAAATCAAGAGGAAAGTCAAAAGGGAGGAGGTCTCAATCAAGAGGACCAAACAACGTCTGGTACTATGGGAAACCAGGGCATAAAGAGAAAGATGTTGGAGTCGAAAGAAAAATGAAGGAGATAAACCAGATGGAGACAAGGAGGCAAATGTGGTAACTAACAAATTTGAAGAGGATGCTTTGCTTCTACCTTTAGAAAGTGTTGTTGATTCATGGGTTTTAGATTCTAGTGCACCATTTCATGCTACAACTCATAGAGTTTATTTCATTAATTATGTCCAAGGAGATTTTGGACTTGTTTATTTGGGGGATAATGAACCTTGTCAGATTGTTGGAAAGGGAAAAGTTAAGATTAAGTTGCAGAATGGGAATCATTGGCTACTATATGAGGTAAAACATGTTCCAAGACTGAGTAGGAATTTAATTTCAGCAGGGCAACTCAGTGATGAGGGTTGCATAGTTACTTTTAATGATAAAAATTGGAAGGTTTCAAAAGGTTCCCTTGTAGTAGCAAGAGGTGTGAAAGTAAGCAGCTTATATCTTTGTATAGGTCATATTGTTCCTTCTACTTTAATTGTTTCAGAGAAAAACAAATGTTAAGGAACAGTTGCTGCAGTTGAGTAGGGAGAACAAATAGCTATTGTAGATTCTGATATAGTGCTATGGCACAACAGACTTGGGCACATGAGCGAGAAAGGTATGAAAGTACTTCATTCACAGAAAGTTTTACTAGGTCTAAAATGTGTTAATATAGATTTTTGTAAAAGTTGTGTGAATGGAAAACAAAAGAGAGTGAGCTTTGTGAAGACTGGGAGGGAAAATAAAAGGGAAAAATTAAAGCTTGTGCATATAGATGTATGGGGACCAGCTCAGGTATCTTCCCTTGGTGGCTCTCATTATTATGTTACATTCATTGATGATGCAACTAGAAAAGTATGAGTTTATTTTCTTAGACAAAAATTTGATGTATTTCAAACTTTTAAGAAATGAAAATGCTTGGTTGAAAATGAGACTGATAAGAAATTAAAATGTCTCAGATCTGATAATGGTGTTGAGTATTATAGTCATGAATTTGAAGATTATTTCTCCACTAATGGTATTTGTAGATAAAAAACTATTCTAAGGACTCCATAGGAAAATGGAGTGGCTGAACGTATAAACAAGACTATAATGGAGTGTGTAAGGAGCATGAGGTTGCATGGGGGGTTTCTCTTACACATGTGGGTGGAGGCTATCAATACTATTGTATATATGATTAATAGAGGTCCCTATACTCATTTCAGTTGTGGTATTCCATAGGAAGTATGGATTGGTAAGAAGGTGAGCTATTCTTTTCTCAAGACCTTCAGTTGTGAAGTTTTTGCTCATATAGATTCTAAAAATAGAACCAAGCTAGAAGCTAAGTCAAAGAAATGTGTATTTGTTGGATATGGCATTAATGAATTTTCTTATAGGTTTTGGGATTTTGAAAATCATAAAATTGTAAGAAATAGGGATGTCATATTCAATGAAAAAGTGTTGTAAAAAGATTTTTTGCAGCAACATGAGAAGAAAAAAGATGATTATGTAGTGCTAGATGATACTCCAAAAGATTATGCTCTAGCAATTCCTCATGATGTGCAACAACTGCAACAAAAAATACCACACAAACTCGTGAATGTTAGATGGTAAACAAGACTAAGTAGACCTCTAGAAAGATTTTCTCCTTCTTTGTGTTCTATTTTACTTACTAATACTGGTGAACTTGAATGCTATGATGAAGTGCACGTGGATACTAAGATTCAGTGGGAGTGTGCCATGAAAGACGAAATGGACTCTTTGTTGAAAAATAAGACTTGGGATTCATGTAAGTTGCTTGCAGGTGAAAGGGCTTTACAGAATAAATGGATTTATAGGTTAAAAGAAGATGATGGAGGTGAAAAAGGATTTAAGGCTAGGTTAGTGGTAAAAGGATTTGCACAGAAAAAGGGCATTGATTTTGATGAGATATTTTCTTCTATTGTTAAGATGACTTCTATTTGCACTATTTTAAGTATTGTGACTACTAAAGATTTGCATTTAGAATAGTTTGATTTTAAAACATTCTTCCTTCATGGTGATTTGGATGAAGAGATATATATGGCACAGCCACAGGGCTTTGAGGTCAAAGGTAAAGAGAACTTAGTGTGCAGATTGAAGAAAAGTTTATATGGCTTGAAGCAAGCACCTTAGCAATGGTATCTAAAATTTGACAATTTTATGTATGATCATGGATATAATAGGTGTCATTCAAATCATTGTGTTTATTTTAAGAGGTTGGATGATAACAACTACATTGTTTTATGTTTATATGTTGATGATATGCTTGTAGCTGGGTCTAACATGGATCACATTAAGGGGCTGAAATGCTAGTTAGCACATGCATTTGCTATGAAGAATAGGAAATTGACACTATCCCTGGATGATTATGTTAAGAAGGTGTTGCCACGTTTCTCTATGGAGAATGCTAAAGCTATCAGCACACCTTTACCTGGTAATTTGAGGTTGACTAAGGAGATGTGTCCTAAGACACAAGAAGAGGAGGATAAGATGTCCAAGGTACCCTATGCTTTAGCTTTAGGAAGCTTGATGTATGCGATGGTATGTACATGACCAGATATTGCACATGTAGTGGGAGTCATTAGTAGATATACAGGTCATCTTAAAATTGAGCATTAGAAATGCAGTAAAATGGATTCTTAGATATTTGAGAGGAACATCTAGTAAGTGTTTACATTTTGGGGGCTCTACTACTGACTTATAGGTATATGTTGAATTAGATTTTGGTAGGGGATATTGATACCAAATGGAGTACTACAGGTTATGTATTTACTATTGGTGGGGTAGTGGTGAGTTAGGTTTCTAGGTTATAGAAGGTTAATGCTTTATCTACTACAGAGGCAGAGTCTGTTGCTGCTATAGAGGCAACCAACAAGATGATATGACTTTAGTCCTTTTTGGAAGAATTGGGACATCCACAGAGGGATAATTATTTATTTACAGATAGTCACAGTGCCATTCATCTTGCAAATATTTTTTCTCTGCATTCAAAGACTAGGGTATGTGCAGGATCATTGTCAACCAAACTATGGTCTTAAGTGGCAATTAAAAGTCAGATAATCAAGGTTATGCCAACTTGATGTGCAATTTTTTACTTGTTATTAACTTTATATCAAAAAGTTGATAGAAAAAAATCTCTAGCAAATTGAATCTAGTTTCTAAACTACCAGGACTTATCTCAAAAAAATAAAATTTGATTGGTCAAAATTTTGAATTTTAATGTAATATTACAAAAATTTCAGAACAAAAATAAGAAGTAGATGTATGTCTGACTACCTTAATGAAAATCAATGATAATATTTTTTAATATAATTTTAGATATAAGTAGTAGACTCATTCCTGGATGTGACACATATTTTTGGGTATTTTTATTCTAAATAAATAATAATTAATTAATTTTTGACTCTAGTATTTTTGGAATAAAGAACCCTCGTGTTTGACCACCTTAACTAATTGAAAACTCTGCAAAATTCAATTTTTAAAATTTTTTTCGTTATAGTAGAAGAAACATAGCATGTGATGCATCTTTTGGATTAAAAAAATATTGTACCATTTGAAAGTTATAATTGTTTTTCAAGTAGTGTGTTAGTCAAGACTTTATACGTAACTCCATTAAAAAATAAGTAATAATTACTTACTAAACTCATAATTTGACAAACCTTACATTTATGGAAAGATAAGAACATTCTTAATAAACCCTTCTCATTTCATCAAATTTTGGTTAAAAAAAGTCGTCAACTAAATGTTTGAAGTAAAAATCACATAAAAATAGGACAAAAGCACATTTTTAGGATGTTTTTAAAGTTGACCATATAGGTTTGGTATCAAAAGATATAGTAGACCTTATAAAGATATTAATTGTTTTCATTTAGTATCAAGGTGGATGGGAAAAAAGTTGGAATAGATTTTGAAATGGTTTGAGATATTTCAAAAGTACAAATTTTTCAAATCGCCACTTTTTGGCACACCATGATCTTGCACATACCCACTAAACACATTCAATTGTGGTACCATTTCATTTGCTCAATTTTGGATGATGGATAGTTAAAGCTGGACAAGATACATACATATGACAATCTAGCGAATATGTTTACAAACGTAGTGACAAGGGAGAAGTTGAATTCCTCTTCAGCTTCAGTTGGTCTTCGAAACTGAACTGGAATCAAAGAACAACAAAGTCCAGGGTGGTTTGATCTAGTGGGAGCCTCATGGCATAGTGACATAGCTATAGGATTAGTCTCAATGTGGGAGATTATTGTCTCGTGAGGAGTCTGATCAGTCCCCAAGTGGGAGATTGTTATCTTGTGGTGACTGATTAGGGAAGTACTGCACATACTTCATAAATTCTTTAGGGTTCAGGGCATCACCCAGAAAAAAAACTTTGGTACTATTTTCTGATTGGCCAATAAAGTTGTGGCTAATATTCACCAATTTAAGGCTGAAATGTTGTAACTCTAAAGCAAAAAAAATACTTGTATAAAAGGGCTTAGGGTTAGGGATTGTTTCATAGTGAGTGATGTGAAAATTGGTTCTTGTGACTGTATTGAGCTATAAGAGATTATAGATTGTAATTAGGTTGTAATCATTGGATCATAATAATATTGGACTTGTTATTTGGTGGATGTAGCTCAGGGATTGGGTGAACCACATTAAATCTTGGTGTCTTGTGTTCTTTTCTGTGATCTATTATTTTCTGATATTTTTTATATTTGCATGTAATTTTTATTTCTGTTTGAAGTTTTAATCCTAACAATTATAGGAGCAACATCTCAAACAAAGAGAAATAATCTGTGATACTCTATTCATTTATGGTTTTGGCATTTTTAGTTTGGACATCCTGTATATGATGTCACTTATTATTATGATGGGTAATTTTAAAAATGCAACAATTGGAGTTGATGCCCTATCTATCTGGTTAGCAGTTCCTCCACAAGTTTGTTTCACTAATATGATCTTTTTCCTTAAATGCATCTTACCTAGGAGTAGTGGACTCGGATTTGGGTATTTAATAGGTTAAAAGATTTGTTCGTAAATTGGGCGTCTCATTGTGTATATGGTTGTCTAAACCTGTAATCTATTACATTATGTGGTTAAATGTACGACTTTTAGTGGCCATAAAGCTTAGTGTGATGTTTAAGCCATCCATTGATTTAATTTATTCTATTTACAACACACGATTTTGAGTGGATGGGAAACTATGATCTCCATCAGTTTTAATGCTTCCATTCGGTATGAACTTTTAGGTCCTTCCATGAGAACTCTTGTCTGATTAAAGTTTTCCATTCCAACCAATAACATCGCTTTATTTCCCTACTATTACATTTTCCCTCAATGTTTGTGATCAGTAGATGATCAAGTGTTAAGAGATGCCTATGCATTGTGGATGGTGACAGAGTTTGATTGGGCCGAGGGGAGAGCTCCCAAATTACTATGCAAGAGAAAGAGAATGCTCATAAATAGGGCAAAAATTAATGTCCCAAAAGACATCATTTCTGCAGAGAGTGTCCATTATGGAGAAGTCTAAATGAATGATTAGAGGCTGAGGACTTATTATTAAATAGTGAATAAATGCATCACATTAAGCCAATCAGAATTCAAGTGCAGTTCAATTTTTCCCTTTTTTATTATGTCGATTTGTTGAACTTCAATATTTCTTACCCACAATATTAATTCCAATATTTTTGCATTATATAATTCAAGTTTCCCATGGTGTGCAACTAATTTTGTAACTAAATTGGAGAATGCACTAATATCTAAGCCTTGAAATATGCGTCCCTCGATTGTGTCAGTCAGTTCTATTGTTATTTTCTTTGTCCATGCATCCGCACAGGGCAATAATTTGTGCATCTATGATAGTGCGAAAAATAGAAACTTGGCTGTTAGGGTTTGACTAAATGCATGTTGTGAGGTGAACATTAGGAAACAACTCGGTGAGCATGTTTGAGTCACATGCACAGCTATCTTCTCAAATACTTAAATCTTGATAGCTATTCTAACTCAACTTTCTGAAGTGGAGTAATAATACTATTTTTTTTGCAATGTTACTGCATGCTTCATCCAACATCTTTTATCATTAGATTGTGGCTTTGCACAAAATGCCTTTCTAAGAATAACCTACAATCATGACAATTCAAGAAACCACATTTGGTTGAGACATTTACAGAGGTCATTTTTGCAGGGACCAATAATATTTGATGCTTAGTATTTTATTCTTATGTTGCATGTTCTCTCCAGCCGATCATTTCTAGAGGCTATGGGTGGAATTGTCACACCAATCTTTAGGCATATATTTACAAATTAAAAGATTTATAGTTTCTCTTAGATTTATCTATTTCTTAATACAGAGCTCACACTTCCCGCACTTTGCAGGAACTAAGCTGCTCTGCAGCCCTTGTTCATCCCGTCTTAGAAAATTAATGTCTATTATATGTAAGCGTGGCTGAAAGATCACACACTAAGCGTTGACGCTTAGTATCTCCGTTTCTCTTTATACGTCTAGTTTGATCTTCTGTTTCGAGGAGAGATTTTTTCAAGATGTTGCAGACATTGTCAAGCGAATTTAACCTTGGTTATGGAATGGGCGCGAACTAGGCAAGTTTGATTAATTCTTAAAAAATATTTCAATTATTTTTATTTTTTATTTTTAATTTAATCGAAAAATTATTGATTTGAACTTTTTATATTATTATTACGTTATATTTATAATTTGATTATTTATTTATTTATTATTAAAAAATTAGTTTTTAAATTTTTTTAATTCTAATTAATAGTAAATAACAATTTTCTATTTAAAAGACTAATAAAAAATAAAAACTATTTAAAATTTTATTTCAAAATTAATTGTATTTCTTGCATAAATATCATTTGTTAAATTTGTTTAAACAATAATTAGTAAAGATTAAGTTAGTTGTGTTTTAATATTTTTAGTAATTTGTATTCAACACTTTAATCTCTCACAAATTGTTGCTTTTGTACATGCAATGATAAGAGTTGTGATACAAGTGGAGTCCTGCCTAATGTAAAAATGAATTAAGATTAAAATGAAATATACTTTAATACTTCATTAAATACATCTAGAATAAAATAGTATTGTAAATTTTATAAATAATAATAATAAAAATAGGTACATAATATTAATATTATTAATATAAATAATATATAATATTTATAACATTATTTTAATACAAGTTAATAAATTAAATATATATTTTTACATTTTTCTAGATAAATAGATTTTACATAATTATTGTATATAAAATAAAGTTAATAAATATTTTGTAAGGAAATAAAATATTGATTTTGTAAAACTTTAATTACAATTTATTATATTTAAACATGCGAATATAGTTATATGTAGAATTATATAAATATTAAAAGAAACTTTAATAAAAAGTAAAATTTACTTATACTTATGAGAGAATATGTAAAGTGTAATCTTAGAATATTTTGAATTTTTGAAAAAAAAAATGAAAAAAATCACTAACAAATTATAATGAACCAATCTAAATTAAGAAAAAAATTTAAATGTAGAAAATGAAATGAAAGCATAAGTTTCCACCTATATAGGTGGGACTAAAAATTCATTCCTATCTACTTAGAGATTATGGTTTAGGCATTTTAAAAAGATTATTGTCTTATTTTACTCATATAAATAAATAAAATTAATAATGATATAATCTTAATTTATTTTAGATAATTAGAATATATATAAACATTACAATTAAGAATTGAATGATAGGAAAAAGAATATATTTATAAAAATAAAAATAAAAATCTTTTTATAAATAAAAACAAATTGTGTTTCACATAATTAAATGAATTTTCGAAATATTACACAATTAAAAAATGTAGAAATAATTTAATAGTAAATATTTTTATTTTTGAATTATAGACAAGTAAGAATGGCAATAGGATGACTTAACATATTTCATTCAAAACTTCACATAACTCTTGCATAATTGCATGAAAATTTTCATTTATGAAGTAATATGTTCACAAAATTAGAAGATTGCAACTCACACAAAATGTCAATGTGTAAACCAAGCTAGAATGTGCAATCAATGAATTGCATGCATTGTAGCGCTTCTAAAAATCATTAAGATCTTATAGTTATTAAATTCTTGTAAAATATAGCATTTCAAAAGAATAGTTTTTGGAAAAAAAATTCATTAAGAATGAAGAAAAAGATTTCATTGTGGAAAGAAAACCATAACTAGTTGGGTTTTGTTGCACAATCCGATGGTACAAAAAAAGAGAGAAAAAAAACCATGAAAGCAATAATGCAATGATAATTTCATTCATTCTTTATACAACTACACTTTGCAAGGAAAAAAAATTAACAATCTTAGACACTTGAGAAGTGTTGCCCAACTTTAAAATTACCATCAAAACGTGTACAAAATGAAAATAAAGATAAAAGCATAGGCCTTCAAAATTAGCATTTCTTAGTTTCCATTATAGCTCATGTTGTTTTTTTGAGCACTGTGAATCAAGATAAATTGTCCACAATTGAAAGGTTTCCTAGATGTTTGAATGTTTAGTATAGGAATCTTCTTGGATTTTCACCTAATTCTTGAAGAAATGACATGCTTTCTATTATTTCTCTTAGAACTCTAAAATTTCTCAATTCTATTATTAATTGAAGAAATGGTTATATAATTACATTCACCTAAAAAAAAAATAGTTTTCCAGGAGAAATGGGGCTAATTAATAATAAAAATAAAAGCATGTTTTTAAAAAGTATAACAAAAAACTTGAAGGTGTCAATGAGAGAATAAAATAATATAAGATCCATCATAGAAAATAATTTTCAGCCACTTCATCCTACCTTGCTCCTTGATATGTCAAGCTTTCAAAGAGATGTCTCTCCATTCACTCATGTCTCATGCCACTTGCCTTCTTTCCTTGCAAGAATTTGATTTGATTACTTCAATCAATGAAAGTTTCTAGTTATCAATCAACTACCACATTCAAATAAAAATATTTACTTCATTTCCAAATTTCCCAAGAACCATTATGCACTATGTGAACTTTTATATCACAACCCAAAATGTCTAGTGGTAAGGAATAGAATATTCTAATAGTTAAGTGATAATTTCCCGTCTTATAATAATATCTATAATCTATTTCATATAAAGGAGTAGAGAAGGAGTTTTGAACTCTGAGTAGGTGGGATATGACAAGGGAGATGATGATGATGATCCCAATGCATACTCCTTGGGTAGTTCTTGAGATAGTGAGGAAGAATCGATGGATTTTGAGTCTAATGGGTATAAGATCTACTTGGGTGGGTATGGTATAAAGCAGTAGGTGGTTGCTAGGTGTTTTGTGTGGGATCTAGCATTGACTATAGCTATCTCATTATCTAGGGCTCTACTGAATAGAGAGGCTTCCTTGTTCTTTCTTTTCTTTGGTGTGGTGGGTCAGGCCAAGGGGTTTTTTAGTTTTATTCAAAAGAGTTGGAAGTTTACAGTGCTGCCATGCTTAGGGGTTTTGGGTTTCTTTGGCTTTGGAGGCTTTGTTGATGTTTTTTCTTAGTAATGATGGGATATCCTTGATTTGGCCTCTTTTCCTTATGGATATACTTCGATTAGATTGGGTCTCTCATGTTGTGGGTCTTGCGTAATCTAGGAGCTAGATGGTATTATTTTGGATGGCAATTTTGGTTTCTTCCCTTCGAGCTCTGGCTCTTGTGTGGCCAGGTCCTATCTAGAGCTGCCTTCACCCCTTGGATGGAGTCAAATTGGATTTTTTGTTTGTGAGACTCATTGTATTTGGGGGGCTTGTCTCTAGCAGCACAGTTGAGTTTTTTCTCTTCAGACTGTGATACCCCTTATTTGTCATGGCAAGTTTATATGGGGAGACTATGGTTATAATATTCTCAGCTTCTCAAAGGGGTTTTGTTATTTTATGATCTCCTTTGTCAGGTTGATGGTGGGAGTTCTCAAGGGCCCTTCTTAGCTCTTTGGTTTTATTGGCAATTGAGAAATCTCTCTCATGGGGATAGGCTAGTGTCTTCAAGTTTGGATCCTATGGTGCATTTTAAGCTAGCTCTTTATTGTTTCATTTCAAGAAGTTTTCTATGGTGATGAGGTTTCTCATTTGGCTCCATTGGATCCCTCTAGTGGTCTTTTTCACTTTAGGGTTGTTTGTTGTTATTGTCCTTTTTTCCTTAGCTCATATTGAGGTTTTTTTAATCATCTCTTATGGTGGTAACTTGTTGGGTGGGGGGAGCTAATGGTGGGAAGATATTTTTCTTTCCTTATGTCTTTGGATGGATAGTGGGATGGTCTTCAGAGATGACACATTTAATGTTTTTTTGCCTAACCATCTTCCTTATTAAGGTGGGATCTCTTTCTATTAAGGTGGAAAGAGTGGTTTGGGCAAGGCTAATGGGGAGAAGATTGTTTTCTCCCATGGTTTCAGTTGGTTTAAGTTTAAGTATTTTCTCTTTCCTCCTCTTACTTCTATTGAGGTAGATCCATTCACTATTGAGGCGAGAAGGGAGAATGCAGATGGACAAAAGATTTTTGGAAATGCTAACCTGAATAGGTGGTTCTATTGACTGTGGACCTATGGCTTGAGGATGAATAAAAAATAGGCTACTATTGTCTAAGGTTGGTTTGTGGGTCTTTTGAGGATGAGTTTATCTCCTCCTCTTTGTTTTTCTTCTAGCCTATAATTGGGTGGTTGTTGTTAGTTTTAAAGGGATCACCTGGGTGCTTTGCTCTTATTTTTGGTTTAAGAAGGTAGCTAGTACGGGGGCTTTTCCCATGTTGATTTTGAGCAATGTGGACCATGGTTGGTGGTCTTGGCACATTTAGACCTTTATTTTTATTTTTTATAGAAGTACACATTAGCTCTCTTGTTTTACTGGATGTCTGGCACAAGGCATTGTTAATATGTTGCTTAATAGTGTCTAGTGTGTGCCAATTATACCATGGGCTAGCACACTCTTGCTTCTTTTTTATTCAAAAATATTTATAAATAATTAAAAATTCTAAAATAAGACCTCATTGGAAAATCAATTGAAAAATAAAAAATTGATAAGGTCTTACAACTTATTTTTCCAAATATCAAGTTCTGGGAGCAAAGCTCCCACAATAAACCTATTGACTTAATTATAAATTTGTAATAATATTAACAAAAATTTAAGCTAAATTATCAAATATAACTTATATTAAAGTATCTTTAGATTAAAAATAAAATAAAATATGGTCACTATGTCAGTGATTTCCCAGAAAAGAAGAAGGTAAAGAAGTAGGTGGAAGCTTCAGCAAGCGCAGAAGAACTCTCAAGTAGAATGGAAGATGAGTTTGCATGCAAAGCTTGTAATGCCCCACCTAGAGATCCTTGGAAACAAGGATGAAATACAAGCCAAGAATTTTTTTTTTGACAACTATGAATGCACATGACAACGTCATACAGGGATCACAAAGATCGCAACAGAAGACTTCACCACAATCTCGACAACCAACAGATCTCCAAACGCCACTACCGATTGACACACAAGAACAAAGCCAAAAACAACAACACACATGATGAGGGCTCAAGAAATGACCACTTATCAACAAAACACCAAGTTAGGGTAAATGCAAAATCCTAAAATTCGACTAAGCCTAAAATCCTGAAGCCTTGAAAAATTGGCTAAGTCTAGATTTCTGAAGCCCTGGAATTTCCTAGAATCCATAAGTTATCTCTGAGAGGTCTGAAACCTATCTCAAAAGATTCATCGCATATATTAAAATATATCTTAAGTATAAGGAATTAAATATACGTCAACTTATACTTAAACAATATATTTTAAACCCTAAGAGACTGAAACAGAAACATGAAAACTCAATTTTAAGAGAAATCGATAGAATTCAAAATGCAACAACATAGGGTCGAAAAATGCCCAAAAGGGTATCCAAATCAACTCTCAAAAAGTTTGGATCATGAAGAAAAGTGCCCGTTGATGGTACGTGCAAGTTTTTTACAAAAATCGAGCGACACTTTTTACTAAGGGAGGGAAACACTTCTCCTTAAGGCATGCGACACTCTTCCACTGTCGTACGACATTTCTCAAGAAGGCATGCGATACTTTACAGGATCGTACAACACTTCTCAAGAAGGCATGCGACACTCTTCTAGTGTCGAATGGCATTTTTCAAGAAGGCATGCAATACTTTACAGTATCGTATGACACAATTTGTATGGGTGTGCAATACATTTTTATGTCGCACAATGCTGAACAAATGTCGCCCATAGAAACACGAAAACACTCCCAAAATCATAAAAGACCAAAAAATAGAGCAAATAACCTCTACACCAGGGAGTACTGAATCCACAAAGGCTCAAGGAAAGAACACTCGAGTGCAAGAATAACACAAAAAGAAGAACATCTATCCATCTAAACTACAGCAGCAAAGAACACACTGAAATAAACATCGCAAAGAACTGAACAACCAAACTAAGTGTGTGGTTCCTCCCAACCATCAATAGCATCATAAGACCATTGTGGGTTCTGTCCATCCCCCGCATGTAACATCCCAAGCCACCAACCAGATCGTCAATACTATCGTAATAGGGATGTCACTACTAAAAACATGCAACAATAAAAGCATAAGGAAATCTAACATGCTAGAAGAAAAGCATAAGATAATCCTACAGTAGATAACATCACCTATCACATGCTAAACAACAATAAGCAATAGATATGCTAATAAAACAATTCACATCATCTAATCATATGCTAAACATCATAATAAGGGAATACGTCAAATAAAATAACATCATCTAAACATGATATACAAGCATCTCAATGAAAGCATAAATCACAAGAAAACATACTCCGAAACCTGAAGTACCAAGTGAAGACATCCAGCAACGGTCACACTAGGACAAAAGATCATCTCTGTACATCGATCCCTAGTAGTGGTGAAGGTAGCGATGCCTCCCAACCACATGGCACCCGTAGGTCCACACCCGCCATGCTGATGGAGATAATAATCCAACCACAAACATACATAAAACACAACATCCGTGGCTAACACTCATGCTAGACAATATGATGGCTGCAACCAAGAACCTAAGACAATGCAAGTAGTACAGGCCCTGGTCAAACACTCAATAAGCTACTATGTAGGGACTAGCATCATGGAGAGTCGCTTGGCATCGAAAAGCCCAAGCTTGGATCGTGTGTTTCAACTCCTCAATGGAGGGCCCCGCACACACATTTTATTATCTTAAGTTTTATTACCAATCACACATTTTATTTAGTTATCACTTATTTAAAACTTCTTATCCTTCGCCAACCCTATGGGACTAAGGTCACTAGGTTGCGAGATAGAAGCCCCCTCCATATGCTACCCTACCCTACCCATGCTCATCTTACGACAAGTGCTCGTGGGCATGCATACTCTCATCCCAACCCCAATGATCATAACTTTTGAAAGTACTACAGAAGATCGAGCCTCGCAAGTCACTCGACAAATGTACGCGAACGTACTTGTGTGTGGCGCACCACCATCGCGAAGATCATAACACAAGGACATGAATGAGAACACAATGGAAAGAAAACACCCAACTGAAAGCAACATGTGAAGGATGGATTCTACACAAATCCCAAAGCCAATAAAACCATACATCATGAAATCACTCAACCGACCTTAATCTAAGAGATTGGATTCTACACGAATCCCAATGATGTAACAAGACCAAACATCATGAACTCACTCAACCAGCCTCAATCCGAGAGTATGGATTCTACATGAATCCTAGCGTTCACAAAACAAAAGCAAAGGTGTAAAAGAAACAATAGCACTAGGTATAAAATCACTCAACCGAACACAACGTCAGGAGTACGGATGCAACACGCATCTCAATGCAACAAAAAAGTGTAGAAGTGGTCTGACTAATATCCAAATGGATCATCCAAGTCCACAACCCACATTGTGACAAGAAAACTCAAGAAAATAGGACGGCACGCAAAATGGGGTAAAAATTTCAAAATTTGAAAAACTTTCAAAATTAAAACCCATTTGACCTTTGGGTTCAAAAACTCCAAAAATCCAAAAATAAATGAAGACAGACACCGTATGCAAAAATGGCCAGTATAACGGTGCAAATCTCCAAACCCTCATCCCAAAAAAAAGGAAAATGTTCATACCCGCCCAACTTGGTAGAACTAGCATACAAAAATTGAGGAGAACACTAGTTCTCAGCCTCCAAATAAACGACTACCAAAAATAGAAGTAGAAACGGAGCAGAAATAATAAAACATGAAAGCCCTACCTCACAGCCAAAAGGGCAAAATGAAAAACTGAACCAGAAAATAAAATGCTCATAGAAGCAGCTGAAAATCGTGGCAATCCAAGGTTTCCTCGAGCTGGATCCAACGAGCTCAACCTTACGACGATCCCACACCCGTAGCTCCCACAACGAACAAAACAGTAAATCCTCACGAAGAGGATTTTGAGTTTTACTCTTCAACTTTCCAATTCAACAGTGAGAAGTGAGGAATTAAATTCCTCTTTGGATACTTATTCATTTTTTGAGTAAATAATCGATTAGGGCAAATAACCAGCCAACCTAGTTAAACCCAGAATCAACCCAAACGAAAACAGGCTATTCCTATAAATAGGAATTCATCTATAGAAAAATTGCTAGAAATTAAAATAAATCAATTAAAAAGCCCGGAAACCCAAATACACATAAATCTCCTTAATAACTTTTGCGACAATGTGAACCTCTAAATGCAGAGACATGCTTACTAGTCTAATCACATAATGAAAATGAGTTCGGATTTAGTAATCACTGAAAATTTTAATTTAAACACTTTAATTAAGGATACGTCGACCATACCAGGACGACATTGGTAAAATATGAAAGGCTGGATCACTAACTCCATGTGCCACTATGAGGGATATAAATCTTGCACACTAAACAACACGATCAAGTGCAATTTCAGATAATAACATAGCCGAAGCAATAATGCGTTAAATCACATAATTTAACCATTTATTTAATTATATTAAAATAATCTATTTAGATCACTCACGTTCGCATAAAGCATAGCAACGTAGGAATGAAGTAAATAACCATAGCATTAAATCCATCACATAACATAATTAGAGGTATGTCAAAATACCAAATAACCAGATATCATCATACAAACACACTGTCATCTCAAAATGGAATCATCATGCAATATGATTAATTGAACATCATAGTAGTCTAATATCTATGATACTAGAATCAAAGAGTAACATCTAACCCTCATGTCATCTCAAATGTAAAACATCACATAAGAACAGATATCTCTCAGATCAAAATAAAACAAGGTAAATGTCCGCAACACACAACCAAATAATCCAACATGAACAATCCATTCTAATTACTTAAGCATTTAATAATGATTGATTACTCCGCATAAAAGAGGCATTTAAAAACACATAAATAACCATAGTCATAAACATGACTAACCACTGCTACAGGAACCTAGTCCAGTGTAGCATGGTAATAGTACACAGTGCAATCTCTGCACACATCTTAAGGTAATCACAAAACAACCTCATGACACCACATCAATCTTGGTAACCATTGGCACAAACCTCAGTGAACCAAGAATCACATCATAATCTCATAGATTTGTCAAAAACATAATCAAAGCAATTGATACAGAAACATAAATCTGAACACCTCGACGGTGTAGACCACTTAGGGTCACAATCATGATCCCATCACAAAAAAAGATCAGCAAGGTTGCATCCATCAGGATGACTAACAAAAGTCAAATGGGAGAGGCACTACATCATCCCCCCAAAAGACTAGGTTTACTCATGGAAGCTTGCAATCCAAGAATAGAAACCAAACACACCAAGAAGAAAATCAAAAGTGAGCAATAGGGATGACTCAAGAAACTCTCCACAAGTCAAACCAAATCACTCCCACATTCTCAACCCATCATGTCAACCGCCAAATAGGTTAACCACAAGAGAATGGGTGTCACACAGACATAAGGTCCTCCAACAAGGAACCTTCTATGCGCTAGGAAAAAGCCATCAAGCCAAAAAGTCAACAATACAAGGTAAGGAAAAACCCTCTCTACCTCATCAATAGGTGCCCAGCTACAACATGCACCAACTACAAGACCACAAACAAGGTCTAAAAAAGACACACTTCGAAAAAGAGTTGGAATCATGGGGAATAACCATCCCAAAATTTCCAAGAATATTATCATGTCACACATGATCATTCTAGAATCCACATAAACTCACCCTTAGAACAAAGAGGATGAAAGTTTACCAACAAAAGGAGACACTCCAAAAGACTACTCACCACCAAGTGTAGGAGCACAACACCTCTCCAAGGTACAAAAGCTCAACTACCATTGGAAACTAGGGTAACATAACCCAACCAGACAAGATATCACCTTCTCACAAGGTTCAAAGACTTTCATCAGTGGACACAATTCTGTAATGTCTGCATACCAACTCACGAGATGGTAACATGTGTCCAACGATACCATGTCCCTCTAGCACCATGCTAGGAAAACTACACCCAAACTATCGCTAAACTCAATCTCTAGCCTCAAGTCAACGGTTAATGAGAAAAATTGACCGAGATAATCCACATGAAGATATAAGCTTAGCGAGAAGGATACTACAGAGTATTAGGACTAAGAGGGAGTCTCTCTCTCAACCTCTACGCTAACCAGTCCATGATGCATTAGGAAACTCACAATTCCACCAACCATCAACATACTCACCAGAGAACACTACTGAGCTAGTGGCATAACTACACTAGCCTACTCTCATAAGAGAGAAAAGGATACGGAGGTGCACCCAAGGCAATGTCCAAGAAGGAGAATCTAGACTCATCAAAGAACTGAGTCACTCCCAAATGACAAGGCAACATCAACCCTGAGCAAGGAACGCTCACAAACCACACTACACCTTACAAGGGCAGTTTAGTGCAAAAGGAAACACAAAACCCAAGCACGAACCGCAACAAGTACCTAGTAGATTATGAAGACAAGATAACTCTTCCATTATGAATAACATGAGGAGTTAAACTTCTCCAATGGCCATAGATATGATATATCATGATTGAATTGGCCTCTACTCGAGAAGGTACTCAGAACATTGATCAGCAACTTCAGAAGCCATAGCTTCACATTCAGACTCAGATTGAATCCATTCGAAAAGCGTCAAAAAGATATCGACAAGGGCTACAACATGAAGAAGCTAAGAGAGACCTAAGACCTACGATTTGAGACACCACTCAAAACAAAACCACAAAGGTAAAACAATAGCCTTGGCCACCAAGACAAGCAACAGACAAAATGTCCAAAACCACTCAAGAACACACATGCCCAAACAACATAAGACATGGAATGAAAGGTAATTCACACATTGAAACCATCATTACTCTTCTTTCATAATTTCATTAATTAAACATAACATAAGCAGTAATGCAAAATGAAATTGAAAGATTTCAAGCAAGGGTCCAAGAGTCACCATAAAACAAGTACATACCTTTCAATTTCTTTAAGAATACACTATGTTTACTCATCTTTTAAACCATTCAATTAAAATAACAACTTTAAATCTAACAAAGACACACTAGCATGTTCTCCATGATATTATCCCTTGAACATACTACCAGAGAACATGATAGAGTCACAACACACAACTGGGCAGCAATAAAACACATCCAAAATAGTCATCATGAAACATAATCAAGAAGCCCAAATGGGAGAATTATCAATTCCAACAGTAAGTACCAAAAAGAGCTCATTTCAACAATAAGTAAAATGTGACAACTGTCACAAAGAGAGCGATAGATAAAATTTGATGACTACTCCAAGAGAGGAAAATACTGAAAACCAATGCTAGCCCAACAACATGAAGAAAGTACCTCCAACCAAATAAAATAAAGAATCAAACAATTCACATTACAGGTGATGACTGAGTATAGTCACACAAGAGGGATAAATCACCACACAATGCTAAGGAATACATCATCCTAGCATTGTTAGAGAACACACTCACACACATAAAGCAGTATACCATTAGTAACCTCAGGCATATGCAGACAACAATAATTTCCATGCAATGCAACATTTAGATATTCATCTATCTAATACAAATTTCCATAAGCTTAAGAAGTAATCAGATTGGGGACTTAAGTTATTAACCCAAATATATAATGCAAACCTACTACTTTGAAATGATTCATAATAAACACTCATTTTCAATGAAAGGAAACATTTTATCACCCTAAATATAAAACATAGAATCACAAATAAGATTCATTCATCTACTTACAATCAGGAGAAAAATAGGGGAAACAATGCACCTACTCCACAAGGAGAAACAAAAAGAGGCACTCAAAGCCAACACATGGACACCAATCAATGGCTCCATCCAAAAAGGGTCACACAAACAACCAACCAAACAAGGCACATCGTTTCCTAACAACAAAACAAGGAAGACTCACTTCCTTCTCCACACGCTGATCTAGTTGCATCTACTTGACAAGCAAGTCCATCCCAAGTAGATACTGAAGCAACAAAGATCACGAGTTCTCACCAAGACACTCACACTCAACCAACACAACAACAACTACAAGGGCAACATAAACACAGAGATCCCAATGTTTGAACATGGGCTCTGATACCAGATGTAAAGCCCCGCCTGGAGATCCTTGGAAACAAGGATGAAATACAAGCCAAGATTTTTTTTTTTTACAATATGAATGCACATGACAAAATCATATAGGGATCACAAAGATCACAATGGAAGACTTCACCACAATCCCAACAACCAATAGATCTCCGAACGCCACTACCGACTGACACACACAAACAAAGCCAACAATGACAACGCACATGATGAGGGCTCAAGAAATGACCACTCATCAACAAAACACCAAGTTAGGGTAAATGTAGAATCCTGAAATTTGACTAAGCTTGAAATCTCGAAGCCCTGAAAAATTGGCTAAGTCTGAATTTCTAAAGCCCTGGAATTTCTTAGAATCCATAACTTATCTTTGAGAGGTTTGAAACCTATCTCAAAAGATTCATCGCATATATTAAAATATATCTTAAGTATAAGTTGACGTCAACTTATACTTAAATGATATATTTTAAACCCCAAGAGACTGAAATAAAAATACAAAAATTTGATTTCAAGAGAAATCGACAGAATTCAAAATGCAATAGCATAGGGTTGAAGAACGCCAAAAAGGGTATCCAAATCAACTCTCAAAAAGTTTAGATCACAAAGAAAAGTGCCCACTGATGGCACGCGCAGGTTTTTTACAAAAATCATGTGACACTTTTTACTAAGGGAGGGCGACACTTCTCCTTAAGGTGTGCGACACTCTTCTAGTGTTGTACGACATTTCTCAAGAAGGCGTGTGATACTTTACAGGATAGTACGACACTTCTCAAGAAGGCATGCGACACTCTTCTAGTGTCGTATGGCATTTTTCAAGAAGGCGTGTGATACTTTACAGTATCGTATGACACAATTTGTATGGGCATGCGATACATTTTTATGTCGCACAATGCTGAACAAATGTCGCCCATAGAAACATGAAAACACTCCTAGAAGCATAAAGGACCAAAAAATAGAGCAAAGAACCTCCACACTAGGGAGTACCGAATCCACAAAGGCTCAAGGAATGAACACTCGAGTGCAAGAATAACACAAAAAGAAGAACATCTATCCATCTAAACTACAACAGCAAAGAACACACTGAAATAAACATTGCAGAGAATTAAACAACCAAACTAAGTGCGTAGTTCCTCCCAACCATCAATAGCATCATAAGACCATCATGGGTCCTAGCCATCCCCCACGCGTAACATCCCAAGCCACTGACCAAATCGCCGGTACTGTTGTAATACTGACATCACTACTAAATATATGCAACAATAAAAGCATAAGGAAATCTAACATGCTAGTAGAAAAGCATAAGATAATCCTATAGTAGATAACATAACCTATCACATGCTAAACAATAATAAGCAATAGATATGCTAATACAACAATTCACAGCATCTAATCATATGCTAAACATCATAATAAGGAATGTGTCAAATAAAATAACATTATCTAAACATGATATACAAGCATCCCAATGAAAGCATAAATCACAAGAAAACATACTCTGGAACACGAAGTACCAAGTGAAGACATCCAGCAATGGTCGCACTAGGACAAAAGATCGTCTCTGTACACTGATCCTAGTAGTGGTGAAGGTAGCTATGCCTCCCAACCACGTGGCACCCATAGGTCCACACCCGCCATGCTGATGGAGATAATAATCCAACCACAAACACACATAAAACACAACATCCATGGCTAACACTCACGCCAGACAGTATGATGGCTGCAACCAAGAACCTAAGACAATGCAAGGAGTATAGGTCCTGGTCAAACACTCAATAGGCTACTATGTAGGGACTAGCATCATGGAGAGTCACTTGGCATCAAAAAGCCCAAGCTTGGATCGTGCGTTTCAACTCCTCAATGGAGGGCCCTGCACACACATTTTATTATCTTAAGTTTTATTACCAGTCACACATTTTATTTAGTTATCACTTATTTAAAACTTCCTATCCTCCGCCAACCCTATAGGAATAAGGTCACTAGGTTGCGAGATAGAAGCCCCCTTCATATGCTACCCTACCCTACCCATGCTCATCCTATGACAAGTGCTCGTGAGCATGCATACTTTGATCCCAACCCCAATGATCATAACTTTTGAAAGTACTATGGAAGATCGACCCTCGCAAGTCACTCGACAATTGTACGCAGACGTACTTGTGTGTGGTGCACCACCATCACGAAGATCATAACACAAGGATAGGAATGAGAACACAATGCAAAGAAAACACCCAACTGAAAGCAACACAAGAAGGATGGATTCTACATGAATCCTAAAGCCAATAAAACCATACATCATGAAATCACTCAACTGACCTCAATTTGAGAGATTGGATTCTACACGAATCCCAATAATGTAACAAGACCAAACATCATGAACTTACTCAACTGGCCTCAATCTGAGAGTATGGATTCTACATGAATCCTAGCGTTCACGAAACAAAAGAAAAGGTCTAGAAAAAACAATAACACCACATATAAAATCACTCAGTCGAACACAACGTCGAGAGTATGGATGCAACACACATCCCAATGCAACAAAAAAGTGCAGAAGTGGTTTGACTCATATCCAAACGGATCATCCAAGTCCACGACCCACATTGTGCCAAGAAAACTCAATAAAATAGGACAGCATGCAAAACGAGGTAAAAACTTTCAAAATTAAAACCCATTTGACCTTTGGGTTCAAAAACCCCAAAAATCCAAAAATAAATGAAAACAAACACTGTATGCAAAAATGACTAGCATAATGGTGCAAAACTCCAAACCCTCATCCCAAAAAATAGGAAAATGTTCATACCCGCCCAACCGGGTAGAACTAGCATACAAAATGGAGGGGAACTCTAGTTCTCAGCCTCCAAACAAATGGCTACAAAAAATAGAGGCAAAAACAGAGCAAAAACAGTAAAATAGGAAAGCCCTACCTCACAGCCAAAAGGGCAAAACAAAAAATTGAACCAGAAAATAAAACGCTCACAGAAGTGGCTGAAAAATCACGGCAATCCAAGGTTTCCCCGAGCTGGATCCAACGAGCTCAACCTCACGACGATCCCACGCTCGTAGCTCCCACAATGAACAAAAAAGTAAATCCTCATGAAGAGGATTTTGGGTTTTACTCTCCAACTTTCCAAATCAAAAGTGAGAAGTGAGGAATTAAATTCCTCTTTGGATACTTATTCACTTTTCAAGTGAATAATCGATTAGGGCAAATAACCAGCCAACCTAGTTAAACCCCGAATCGACCCAAACGAAAACAGGCTATTCCAATAAATAGGAATTCATCTATGGAAAAACTGCCAAAAATTAAAATAAATCAATTTAAAAGCCTGAAAACCCAAAAACACATAAATCTCCTTAATAACTTTCATGACAATGCGAACCTCTAAATGCACAGACATGCTTTCTAGTCTAATCACATAATGCAAATGAGTTCGGATTTAATAATCACTGAAAGGTTTAATTTAAAAACTTTAATTAAGGATATGTCGACCATACCAGGATGACATTGGTAAAATATGAAAGGCTAGATCTCTAACTCCATGTGCCACTACCAAGGATATAAATCCTGCACACTAAACAACACGATTAAGTACAATTGCATATAATAACATAGCTGAAGCAATAATGTATTAAATCACCTAATTTAACCATTTATTTAATTATATTAAAATAATCTATTTACATCACTCACGTTCGCATAAAGAATAGCAACACAAGAATGAAGTAAATAACCATAGCATTAAATCCATCTCATAACATAATCAGAGGTATGTCCAAATACTAAATAACCAGATATCATCATACAAACACACTATCATCTCAAAATGGCATCATCATGCAATATGATTAACTGAATAGCATAGGAGTCTAATATCTATGATACTGGAATCAAAGAGTAACATCTGACCCTTAGGTCATCTCAAATGTAAAACATCACATAAGAACAGATATCTCTTAGATCAAAACAAAACAAGGTAAATGTCCGCAACACACAACCAAATAATCCAACATGAACAATCCATTCTAATTACTTAAGCATTTAATAATGATTGATTACTTTGCATAAAAGAGGCATTTAAAAACACATAAACAACCATAGTCATAAACATGACTAACCACTGCTACAGGAACCTAGTCCAGTGTAGCATGGTAATAGTACACAGTGCAATCTCTACACAGATCTCAAGGTAATCACGAAACAATCTCATGATACCACATCGATCTTGGTAACCATTGGCACAAACCTCAGTGAACCAAGAATCACATCATAATCTCATAGATCAGTCAAAAGCATAATCAAAGAAACTGATACAAAAACATAAATTTGAACACCTCGATGGTGTAGACCACTCAAGGTCACAATCATGATCCCATCACAACAAAAGATCAGCAAGGTTGCATCCATCAAGATGACTAACAAAAGTCAAATGGGAGAGGCACTACAAAGCTTGTATGGTTAGCTTAACCTCATTGTGTGTTTGGTATATATATATAGTGGGGCATCATTTCATATAACAAGAGTTGGATAGTACTTCTCCAGTTATAAGGAGGAGAACACCAATATCCAAATCTCTATGGGAAACTTGTCCAAACTCAAGCTAGTTGGGAATGGGACTATTCAATTTTAGAGAGAGAATGGGAAGATAATTCCACTTGATGATGTGTTGCATGTGCTAAGCTTAGGTATGAATTTGATTTTTGTATCTATTCTTCGAGATAGGGGGTATAATGTAATCTTTAGAGGGACACATGTGTTGATTAAGCATAAAGATTGGGACTCACTGATAACTATTGGAGTTAGGAGTGGTTGCCTTTATAGGTTGCAATTTGATACTGCTAAGGCACTCATGGGAAATAGTAATCCTAGAAATCTTGGAGAGCTATGAAATAAGAGAATGGGCCATATTCATCATGGAGAACTCAAATTGCTCTGTGAGATGGTGATAGGTATTCTAGAGGTAAGCTAAGAGCATGGTGATGTATGTAAGGATTGCATGTTTGGGAATTTTTTGAAAGCATATTTTCCAAGGAGTGATACCAGATATAAGGGTGTTCTTGATCTAGTGCATTCAAATGTATGTGGATTAATGTCGACAATGTCTCTTAGAGGATATGAGTACTATGTTACTTGTATCAATGATTTCTCCATGAAGACCTGGATGTACTTCTTGAAGACCAAGGATGAGGTTTCTAGTCAATTCCAAGAGTTCAAGGCTCTTGTGAAGAGTTGGATAGGAAGGAAGATAAAGTTTATTCATATAGACAATGGAGGTGAGTAAAAAGGAAATAACTTCCAAGAGTTTTATACTAGGGAAGGAATCAAGAGAGAGTTGAATTTTCCTTACAATCCATATTAGAATGGAGTTGTTGAGAGAAAGAACCATTGTATATTAGAGGTGGCAAGAGCTATTATACATGAATAGGACATGCCCTTCTATTTATGGGTAGAGGCATGTAGTACATTAGTCTACATTCATATTAGGGTTCCACACAAGGTGCTAGACGAGATGACATCAGAGGAAGATTTCACAGGAGAGAAGCCAGATATTATTCACTTCAAAATATTTGGGAGTTTGGCATATTATCATATTCTAGGTGATACACATAACAAGTTACATACTATAGAGAGGGGGTACTTTGGTGGGTACAGTGAAACCTCAAAGGCATATAGGAATTTTATCCCTAGGACCAAAAAAATATTTTGTTAGACATGATGTTAATTTCATGGAGGACAAGGCATTTAGAAGGTCCAAATATTTTCCAGCAAATGATCAAAGTGAGCAATTGACAGAAGCTCCAAGGCCTACTCAAGGGCAACAAAGCTCTAGTATAGTTACTAGTACAAACATAGGCTTAGGTGTGAAGACTCTTGGAATGCAGAGCAATACATGCAATACTAAATTCATCTAGATGTTTTAGAGGTTGATATTTTATCATCTATAGTTTGTAGCAAGAGCCATGAGGTTCAAGAGACACAAAGGGATACTCAGGAGTTTGTGGGAGCTCCTAGGAAGAGTACTAGAGAGTGGAGAAAACCAACCAAGTTCAACGAGTATGTGGCATTAGTTAGTCAATTAGTAGATAGTGAACCTTCCAGCTATTAGGAGGATGCATGACATTAGGCATAGTGAGATGCTATGGTTGAGTAGTATAACTTAATTATGCAAAATGATGTGTGGGAGGTAGTGCATAGACCAACAAATAGGGTTGTAGTTGGATCACATGGGATCTATAAGATAAAGCATGGAAAAGATGGTAGCATTGAGAAATACAAGGTAAGGTTCATGAAAAAGGGGTTCTCTTAGAAGTAGGGAATAGACTAGGCAGAGAGATTTTCTCCAATGGCCAGGTATACTTCTATATGAGCTGTGATCTCATTTCTAGCATGAATGGAATGGAAAATCCATCAAATGGATGTGAAGACAACATATGTTAACAGTGAGTTGAAGGAGGAGGTATACATAGAGCAACTAGAAGGATTTGTAGCACACAAAAAAGATACCCACATGTGAATATTGAAGAAATCCTTATACAGACTCAAGTAGGCTCCTAGAGAGTGGTATGAGCACATTGATACATATGGATGGAGAGATTTTCCTTGGTCAAGGGAAATATTTATATTCTTTACTACAAAGCTCATACACTTTCAAAAATATTTATTTTTATCTTAATTTAGAATGGAAAATCACATTATAAACCTATTATTAAGCTTGCATCATCAACTTAATTAATATTTTAATAATTTTAATAATTTTTTTAAAATTAAATTTTGATTTTTAAACCATAATTATTTGATCAAATATTTATAATTTTTTCATATTAACTAATTAATTCTTTTTTTGTCAATGCAAATTTTTTTCATATCTTTAATCACAATATTATTATTAGTTTGACAAACATTAGAAATAGTTTTTACAAATGAAAACTCTTTTTTTATTCTTAAAATTTACATCTTATTGTTTTCACAAAATATATTGTGGCCTAAAACTATGAGATAAATGAATAGTTTTTATTTTCAAGATTATTATCCATAAAAAAACAATTATTCCCCTTATGAAAATTAACTAAAAATAGAAGTTATTGTTTTAAAGACTCATTAGAAATGGCAATGTTGGCTACAACATGGACTACACCATTTGTTGTTTGTTTGTATAAAATTGTGCATGAAAGTATTTCTTGTTAGAGGAAATTAATATGCAAGTGAGGTTCTGTGAGTTATATTATATTATACTTCATTAATGGTGGACCTACGGTCCTCTTGATGGGGACAAGGATTTGATTTGGGTCCTTTATTTACAAGAAATAGGTCATTAGCTAACAATCTCTCCTTGAATATGTCGAATTGCAATAGCTAGTGAAATAACAACTTCTCCAACTCAAGATAACAATTGATGATAGTAGTAGAGACTCTACTCTCCCTACTTCTAAAACCATCGTGAAACTACAGGAATGTTATCCAACGACCTTCCAATTGCATCCAATGCCATCATTACCTCTATTCTTCTCATTCTCCTTGCCCTCACGATCACCTACACATCTCCTTACTATGTTTTTCCAATTCCTATCTCTCTATTTCCCCTTGTAGAGACTGCCAAAATTTAGTTAAAATTCATGGACCATAAAGTCCAAGATTCATGTTTGACGATAAAATTGTGTGCCACAATTTGAGCTATGACTCCATTGTGCTTTCACATTTTTATTATACATTTTGCACATATGACAATATTTCGAAAGCAATTTTCACCACTATGGATGCAATGATACATAAAAATAAAAAAATACTTTTTCATCTAAAATCTATAATACAAGAGAAAAATCAAGCCACCTAAAATTTTGATTTCACTCTAAATATTGTTTAAAATGTGTTTTTTGATCTAAGAATGTATGGAATAGTTACGTTCTACATCTTCTCAAGATTTGATTTAGTTTTGACTACTAAAAAATAATATAAATCAAAATGAATTTTGAGGAAATGTTTCATATAAAGAATGTTAGATTAAAATTTTTCAATATTAACAATTTTTAGTTTTATTTTTTATACACATTTTAAGAAGTTTTCCCACTTATATTTACTTGGTTGTTTGGCTATTTTGTTATAGATATTATTTCTTTCACACTCGCTCATTATTTTTGGATAAAGGTCAAAAAAGATTTCATAGGGAACTAAAATCCAAAATTCAAAGCATTTAAGATAAAGGACTGAGCAAAGGGACCTCTGAAAGACTCAACAAAAAGAAGATTGAGGGTGGTTCCAATAGCATGTATAGAGTTCCTGATCTCACTAACATCCAAGCTACTAAAGTCCTTAAAGCACTAGCTTAGGTGCTTTTTTGGTTTGATTCCTTAGTTTTGTTGGTTTCTTATTTTTGGTGTTGAATATGTTAATATGTATCCTAGTTATTATCAAATACAAAATATCTTAAAAATACTTTTTTCGTAATATATATTTAAAAATTTGAGTCAAAATATTCAATACTCAATATTAATTAAGTCTAAAAAGAAATTTAAGAAAATATATTTTTAAAAAAAGATTTATCATTCAGTGCCAAGTGTTCATGGCTCATGGTAGTTACCCTCGTGCTCCTTCAGCTCCTCAAGATGAAATATCTACTCCATATATATATATATATATATATATATATATATATATATTTCTTGGTTTATTTATGGCCCATCTAGGGCTTCTTTTCCTACAATGAACACATTTTCTACTTTGGAAAGGGTATTCCCTCCTTCAAAAAAGGATCTAGGGTTTGAGTTCATGGCCAAATGAAAAACAACATCCTAATGTGCTCCATTATCTTTCCTAGAGCATATGAATTGAGGAAAATGTCATTGGTGTCCAAACTTCTATTCCAACTAAAGATAGGGCACAAGATTTAGGGATTGCTAGAAATAAAAACTTCTCGGTGATTTTGACTCAAATTCACTCCATTGCAACGAGAGCTAATTTAATTCGACTAGGTCAAAAGAGAGATGGTAAAAACTCTATATTTATTTCATGACAAAGGGATAATGTATACTTTAAACCTCATGTTGGCAATCCCCAAAACTAAAATTTTAAATGGGCAACCCCCCAGCGGTAAATGCTAACCTTGTCAAAGAAAATGATTTTTAAACCCCAATCCTTAGTAGTAAAAATATAGAAATCAATGGAAGAAATGTGAATCCCAGGGTTTGTTTGCAAAATGGATTGGTTTGAGAGCCCTCCCCACTAAATCCTTTATTTGGATGATGTTGGTGTAGGGGGATCAGGTAAGTATTACTAACCTTTACAATAATATGTTTTTTATTGACTATATGTTAAAAAGAACTTAGAGGTTAATCTCATTATGGTGCTCCATTGTTTTTGGATGGCCAACATGAAAAATTTATGAAATGGAGACCTAATTTTAATACTCTAAATTTCAATAATCAAAAAATTATGAAATGGGTTGCTCTCAAAAATCTCCCCATAGAGCTCGTCCAAGAGAATATTTTGTGACAAATTGTGGATACTCTGGGAAGTTTTAGAGGATTAGAAGAAAATTTATTAAGTTTTATGAATGTTAAAATATTGGTTGACCTTAATGCTAATTATTCTTCTCTTAGACCCTTCAGAATCACAACGAATCAATCTATATCTTATCTTAATCTGGAAATTTCCATTGTTACCTATGTAGGCCATCTATTATAGCTACCAACTAGCCCTAATAAAAATAGTTCTAAAGACACTTTTCATAGGATTAACCTATCTAGAGAAGATTGGATGAATATTACCTGGCCCTCTCGAAGGGAAAGCTCTCCTATTACCCTCTCTCCTAGAAACAAGGAGAATTTTAGAGGAGTCCAAAATGTGACTATGTTATCTCCTACACATCTTCCCCTATCTGAAGGCCCTAATATGGAATGCTACGCTTCGATAAACCCTGTTGGGGAAGGAATCTCTATTATTAGGGGAGAGAATCCTTCTAAAGATGGAGGATGTGCTTTCGATTCTTTGAATAGAGAGAATAAAATAATTTGGACCCTAAGAGTGTTCCTAAACAATCTTTGAATCAATAGGCCAACATGGGGGTTCAAATTAATAAGGCTAAGGAAGATGCGTATCCTATCTCCCCTTATAAAGAAATATCAACCAGATCTAACAGTAGGAAATCCTCTCTCAAAAGGTTAAGTAGAGAATAAAAATATGGGAGAGGATCTTCTTAATTTCTTTACAGAAGATGTTGTCAAGTATGGCTAAAATCATCATAACAAGGTGTTTATTGATCAATTGCACATCATACGAGGAGAAGACTTTACTATGGAAGATCTTCATGTTGAGCTAGTAGAAATGGAAGAATTAGACAAAATTAGGGGTATTGAACAAACACATGCTCCCTCAACCTCTCCTAACTTAAAAAGAATATTCCAAAAAAAGAGAGTAGGAAATCAATGAAAATTAAACTTAGATTTTAGGTAGAGGAAGCTAAAGCCCAACAAAAAGTTCCATCTCTTTGAAGTTGGGAAGAGGAAGAGCCTTCCCAAGGGACCATGTTAGTCCTATCTTGGAATGATACGGGCCTTAATGCCCCATAAATATAACACCTTCTCAAGTATTGTCTTAATAAATATAAACTTGGTATTGTTACTATACAAGAAACTAAAATGAGCAGTGTCTAAATTTAATAAGAAATTGGGTTTCAAATGTATTTGGGGAATGGCAGCTAGTGGTGGTTCAAGAGGCTTGGCCTTCATTTGGAACACTCACAAAATTAGCATATCTACTATTAATGTAGAAAGTAATTGGATGCTGGCTCAAGTTAAGAATCTCAATTTTTTTTTGGTTATTTCAAGTTTTAATATTTATGGCCCTATCTTGACTTCTGATAAAGGAAAGGTTTGGAAAGAATTAAGAAATAACCTTTAGCCCCTTAATCAATTTTTCATTATAGGAGGTGATTTTAATGCTATCACCATGCCTTTGGAAAATAGAGGAGGATTATTGAAATGACCTCAAACATCTATAGATTGTAATCTTTGGGTCATTTCCAACTCTTTGATGGAAGTAACCTTACTAGACAACTCCCTTACCTCGAATAACAAAAGACAAGGTTTTGATGAAATCATAGCAAGATTAGATAGGTTATTTTCCTAGGGCAAGTTCCCAAATGAAATTTCCTATCTCAAATTTGAAATCTTACCTTTCTCAAGCTCTGATCATTTCCTTGTTCTCCTTAATTTATTATTGGAAGAAACCCCATCTAGAAATCCTTTCAAGTTTTAAAAAATGTGGATTCTCAACCCCCCTCTTCTATCCCTATTTAAACTTCGATGGAGGCAAACCAATTTTTTAGGATCCAAAATGTATAAAGTAGTTCAAAAATTAGAAATTATGAAGAACCATCTCATTTAGTGGAATAAATCAACATTCAAAAACATTTTTTATTTTTTTTAAAAAAAGTTGAAGTAGAACTAGAACAATTTAACGTGGAATTCATGGTTGTAGGCATTGGAGAAGACCTTTATAACTGTGAAAAAACCTAAAATAAAAATTATAACATATTCTAGCTATGGATTCATCTTGAAAAACCCCTCAAAAGTGGTAGAGGAGGCTTCCTCCATTTTTGATAATTTGCTGAATGAAAACATTTCAACATTAAATTAGAAAGAATTCCTTAGCAACATTATTAATAATATAGCCCTTGAGATGAATAAAGTACTCTCGACAAAATTTACTAAGGAAGAAATGGAACAGGATATAAAATTAATGAATTCGGAAAAATCTCCAGGGTTGGCTAGATTAATGACTTGACTTTTTAAAAAATGTTGACATTTCTTAGGAGATGAAGTTACAAAGGCTATGGAAGGATTCAATAACTCTAGAGGGATCCTTAGGGAAGATAATCACACTTTCCTGTCTTTAATTCCTAAACAAGAATCTCTTGAAAGCTTTAAAGATAGACCAATAGCTCTTTGTAATACATTGTATAAATTTATAGCAAAGGCCTAAGCTAGAAAAATTTAAAATATTTTACCATCTCTCATTCATGAAGAACAAATAGGTTTTATTCACAATAGATCTATTTATAATGGGGCAGTGATAGCTCAAGAAATAATTGATTCTTTACAATTATCAAAAAAACCCAAAATGCTCATAAAACTATTGGAATAATTTAGAATAATAGAGAGTGGGGTGAATCAATTATCCAAGGTCAAAATGTACAAATAAAACTTTTCAGTATTCAACAAATATATGTGCATGCATTGATTAGATCATCCAATATCTCAAAGCTTTATATATTACTATCCTAGGTCAAATGAATTTTGCAAAAATGTAACCATGAAATATCACAAATCCAATCACACAATTTTTAAATGAGGATTTAACATGGAATTCCACTTTGGAAAAAATGATCAATAACATGCTACTAATTTTCCCTCTTCTGAAGTGAGCTCTGTGAGGAGTCAACCCTATTAAAGGTTACAATACACACTAATAAATGTGATCGTGATTAAAGGATTTCAACCACCCTATTAAACATGAGCCTTGTTAGAGGACTTTATAATATTTCATTATAATTTCACCCTATTAAAGAATTTACTCATGAATGTTAGTTCAACCTTAATCCAAAGGATTTATCCAGACTGATACAATTTCTAGAAAGTAACAGCGGGACTTGATCTGATAACAAAAAAACTCACTTGCAAATTTTAGATCTCTAATTCAGCTCTCCATTCTACTTGGCATTCATTTCCCTTCATCTTTGATTTCTTGTGTACCCTTTAAGCTTTCACCTCCTTAAGTGTTCTTTCTTAGTATGCCAACAATAGGTTCATTTATTCAACCACCATATGAAGCAACACCTCAAGACTTAGACATACGCACTCTAGAACTTTCTTCCAGCCTATTATGTCCTTAAATAGAGAATTTTGATCTTTCACCTCTTAATCACAATCGTCCATCTTAGGGTTAGGTTAGATTCATTGAATCTTCCCTTCTTTCCATTATGTTCCCTCTAGAAGTTCTTCTCTTATAATCCTCATTAAAATCATCTAAAAATGGTTTATCTTGAATTCTATGCAACCAACTCATTATGCTTATCATGAAATTAATTCACATTATTCAAGAAATCAACTTATGTCAGCTCAAATTCGTCAAATATTCACTCAAACTATTTTTGTTGTCACTTGGAAATAACTGTCTTTTGATGCTTGGTCAACACTAGGTTACCCACCATATACTAAATCTTTCTCAGCCAATACTACCATTTTCTTATGCCTAACACATACTGATTTTTGTTGACACTCAACACATACTGTTTGTTTGGTCATAACCATCTTTCTACTTAGCCTAAACTAAATGCTCAGGTTACTCTATTTGTTCGATCAAGCTTGGAAAACACATTCTTATTGTATATCTTCTTCTTTTCTTTGATTATGTATCCTTTCATTGTAGCCTTAGGTAGATAAAAAAAACATTATATCATCAATGTCTTACTTGGTCTTAGTTCTCCTTTTATACATCATATAACTCAACCTTTCTCTAGGTACTCGTGTTATTCTTTCTTTTCAAATCCTATTCATCAATCAATAAAATGATAGCATTATGACTAAAGTTAGCAATTGTCTTATCAACAAGTAGCAGGTTTGACATAAGTGACAAAATAGTGATTGTTCCCATGATAGATTTCTATACTTCAAGAATCTTCTTTTTCAACAATGTCCCTCTTTGGCATTGATGAAAAACCAATACAAACAATAATACCTAAAAGAAACTTAATACCCTTTATTTAAATCTCTCCCTCTATCAGTATCTATCCTTCCTATATAAAGGTTAGTATTTTCTTTGCAATGTCTCTTCTTCTTTAGATACACTCTTTTATTTTATTTTTATAGGTACATCTCTCCCTCTTTGATAACAATGTCAAAGACATTTCATTTATTCATGTAGATATCTGTAATTCATATTTCCTTGATAATTTCTCCCTCTATCACCTTACATGTGACTATATATATTCTATTTTTTGTTCCTTCTCTACTTTAAGCAATTCCTAATGTAAGATCCACTACATCAAATTGTATAGTATGACATTCAACTTGGTTGATGTAGGGCACTACTATTACTTCTTTAAGTATCTTGAGATAGGGGTGTCACCCATAGCTTACCTCTTAGATATTCATGTACATTTTTAGGTAAGCCTTTGTGAATATATCAGCCATCTATTCCTTTGTATTCACGTATTCCATTCTCATTTCTTTGTCCTAAACCAATTCTCCCAAATAATAATATTTGATTGTAATGTTCTTTGGATTTGTGTGCATCATAGGATTCTTAGATATGTTTATAACACTTGTATTGTCACAATAGATTACCAAAGGTTCAGTAATTTATTGCTTCATTTTGTTTAGTAACTATTTCATCCATAACATTTTTGTACAATTCACTACAACAACCACATATTCAGCTTCAATAGTACTTGAGAAATACAAGTTTATTTCTTGATAGTCTAGGAAACTAATCTTTTTCCTCAAAAAAAAGCTCCAACACTTGTATTTTTCTTGTCATCAATATTTCCATCCCAATCAACATCTATATAGGCTCTCAAGTAAATTTTTTTATTCTTCTTGTAGTATACACCATAGTAATTTAACCCTTTTAACTATCTTGTAATCCTTTTAAAAACCATTAAGTGATTCTCCTTCGATTTTGCCCAATATCTTTCCACAATCCCAATAGCTAGTGCAATATCAGGTCTTCTATGAATTACACATTGCATTTTTCCAATCATAGACCTATACAATGTCTGATTTAACGCAGCAGAATCATCGATTCTGGATAGTTTATGTCTAGTCACCATAGGAAAACTAACTGGTCTTGAATCTTCCATGCCTAAGGTATTAAAGATTTCTTTTACATACTTGCACCGAGTAATGTAAAAATGATATTTCATCTGATATACTTGTAATCCAACAGATGGCTTTATTTCTCCAAACATAGACATCTCAAATTCTTTCATGATTTCATTTGCAAATGTCTTATATAATGTATTTTTTCCTCCAAATATGATATCATCAACATATATTTTAGCTAGTAAAATTCCTTTACCTCCTTTTGTCTTCACGCATAGGTTGTTGTTTTCTTTAGTCTTCTCAAAACCAATCTTCACAATTAACATTATAAGATTTCAACAATCAATTTAGAATGAGACCAATGTTTCTAGATTAGATTTTGTGATTTTTTGAGCATCAACATTTCAGATCACACTACATGATCCATCATCAGGATGAGAGAATGCCATAATAGGAATTATGCAGACCAAGAAACCTCAAGTAGTCCTAAAAGGAGGGGAAAGGAGGGGCACAAAAACCAAAAAGACCATAAATAAAGACAAAACTATAAAAAGAATTAAAGAGGAATAAAAAACTAAGAAAGTGAAAGTGAAAAAAGACTAGCCCAAAGGCTAAAAATGGAAAGAAAGCTACAAACATAGACAAGCAGGATTGGAGAGACAAATTAAGAGGCCAAAAAAAGAAAAGAGAGAGATAACAAAATTGAGGACAATGTGAAAGAAAGATAGACTAAAAAATAAAAAATGACTATATCTATAAATAAATACATGAGACAAAAAGGAGAGCCTAAAAAGCTAAGAAAGAAAAAATACATAAAATATACCAAGATAAAACTCCACCCATGCATGAAAATGCATGCATAAATATATAACTAATTGTATATATATATAACAATAGCTATATATTAAAGAAAACACATACATATATGGAAGTACTAGCAAGCGAAACAACAATATATGTGAATATAACAATAAATAAAAATACATATACATACATGAATATGCGAGAATATATATATATGATGAATGAATGGGGACCTAAGAATACACACACCTATAAACAACTACTAAAAAGGAAAAAGCGAAAAACCAAGAAAAAAGGTAGGAAGATGGAAAAAACTATGGGAACACTAAAAAGAAACAAGACTAAAACCTAATTAAAATAATTAAAATAAAGAAAAGAATGTATATGACAATTAACAACATAATGACCACCAAAATACAAGCCTATATAAAAATAACTCTCACTATCTTTGAATATATATATATATGTAAATCCATAAATATAAGTAAGTATATATATATTAAATGTATATATAAATCTATATGTACATGAACCAATGACAAAAGGTACAAAAATATGGATGACTATAAACATAAAAAGACACACACGCACACACACACACACACACACACATGAATACAACCCCAATTTAGAAACAAAAAATAAGAAAAAAGGAAGGAATGAAAATAAAAATACAAACTAAATAAATACCTATAAACAAATAATAAAAACAATCCAAGGATCAAAATACCACACACACACACACACACACAAATGCAAGCATATGTATATGTATATATGTAGATACATATATATACCTATACATATATAAGAAAGAAAAAACAAATCTATGCATAAGGAAATTTATAAATAAAGATAAAGTGAAAAAAGTAAAATAAAAAATAAAAAATAAAATACCAAGTCAAAGGATTAATACAGTAATACTAAAAAGGAACTAGGTAAATAAGAAAAAAATAAATAAAAAATAATGATAAAAATAAATAGTAAAACCAAAAATAAAAATACATGTCTAAGAACAACTCTCTCTCTCTCTCTCTCTCTCTCTCACACACACACACACACACACACACACACACACACACACACAAACATGCTCTCTCTCTCTCTCTCTCTCTCTCTCTCTCACACACACACACACACACACACACACACACACACACACACACACACACATTAATCCTGTATTAATCCTTTGACTTGGTATTTTAGTTTTTATTCTTTTATTTTTTTTCTTTATCTTTATTTATAAATTTCCTTGTGCATAGATTTGTGCTTTTTTTGCTTATATATGTATAGGTATATATATGTATCTACATATATATATATATATATATATATATACATATATGATGGTATTTTGATCCTTGAATTGTTTTTATTATTTATTTGTGTGTATTTATCTAGTTTTTATTTTTATTTTTGTTCCTTTTTTCCTATTTTTTGTTTATACATTGGGGGCATATATATATATACATGCACCAATGAAAAAAGGTACAAAAATATTTGTGGCTATATATATATATATATATATATATATATACATGCACCAATGAAAAAAGGTACAAAATATATAGTTATAGCCACAAATATTTTTGTACCTTTTTTCATTGGTGCATATATATATATATATATATACTTACTTATATATATGTATTTACATATATATATTCAGAGATAGTGAGAGTTATTTTTATATAGGCTTGTATTTTGGTGCTCATTATGTTGTTAGTTATCATATAAATTCTTTTCTTTATTTTTATTATTTTTATTGGTTTTCAGTCTTGTTTCTTTTTAGTGTTCCCATAGTTTTATTCCCATCTTCCTACCTTTTTTCTTGGATTTTTCCTTTTTCCATTTTAGTAGTTGTTTATAGGTGTGTGTATTCTTAGGCCCCCATTCATTCATTCATCATCATCATCATCATCATCATATGTGTGTGTATATATATATATATTCTCTCACATATTCATGTGTGGATATGTATTCTTATTTATTGATATATTCACATATATCATTGTTTCTCTTGCTGGTACTTCCATATATATATATAGACACACACACACACACAAAATTAGTTATATATTTATGCATGCATTTTGATGCATGGGTAGAGTTTTATCTTGGTATATTTTATGTATTTTTTCTTTCTTAGTTTTTTAGGCTCTCCTTTTTGTCTCATGTATTTATTTATAGATATGGTCATTTTTTATTTATTTCCTTACATTCATGTTTTTTTATTTTTTATTCTCTCTTTCTTTCACATTTTCCTCCATTTTGTTATCTCTCTCTTTTATTTATTTGGCCTCTTAATTCGTCTCTCCAATCCTGCTTGTCTATGTTTGTAGCTTTCTTTCCATTTTTAGCTTTTGGGCTAGTCTTTTTTCATTTTCACTTTCTTAGTTTTTAATTCTTTTCCTATTCTCTTTTTAGTTTTGTCTTTATTTATGGTATTCTTTGTTTTTGTGCCTCTCCTTTCCCCTCCTTTTAGGTCTTCTTGAGGTTTCTTGGTCTGCATAATTCCTATTCTGGCATTCTCTCATACTAATGATGGATCATGTACTATGATCTAAAACATTAATGCCCAAAAAACTCACACAATCTAATCTAGAAAAAGATAATTGTGTAGTCTTTCATACCATGCTTTGGGAGCTTGCTTTAAACCACATAAAACTTTGTGCAATACACACACCATGTTTTTATTGTTTGGATCAAAAAATCCTTTAGGTTGTTCAATGTAAACCTCCTCTTCTAGTATACCATTTAAAAATGTTGACTTAATATCCATTTGATAAATGTTGACTCTTTTATAAGTAGAATAAGAAAGAAGAGTTCTTACTCCTTCCAATCTTGCAACTAGAGAAAATGTCTCTCCATAATTGAATCCCTATTCTTGTGCATAGCCTTTGCAGACTAATCTTTCCTTATTCCTTGTTACTTCACCATTCTCATCTAATTTTTTTCTATATACCCACTTTGTTTCAATAACATTATTGTCCTCTAGTCTTGATACTAGTGTCCAAATTTTATTCTTCTCAATCTGATCAACTTCTTCATTCATGACTTGAATCTATTCTTCGTTCTCTAGTGCATCCTTCACTTTTTTAGGTTCATGTATGCTGAACAAACATGTTTCATTTCTTAATCTATTCCTTTCCATTGGTCCATCCTCTTTTTCTAAAATGAATTGTGAGTAGGATGATTTCATTTGATATATCTTGATAATCTTGACTTAGTTCTTCTTTCTTCGACAATAGATTGTTCCTAAAGTTCAATTTTAGGTTCACTGTGTAATTCTCTATTATGTAACTTGGCATTCCTTTCTTGTAAACTAATCTCGACATTAGAATGCATCTCGGCTCTTGAATATAACTCAACTCCTAAATGTAACTTAGTTCGTGAATGCAACTTGGTTCCTGAATGAAACTCGGTTCCTGAATGCAACTCGACATCCATTGTATGTGACTTGACTATCATTGATTCTTGTTGTTTAGCAGCTTGGTTCTTAGTATTAATGGATATTTCTTCATAGTATTACATACATGTTTTATAATTTTTAGGCTCCTTCTTTTGTTTATCTTCATGCATTTTTGTATATTCATCAATTTTTACATTTGCACTTTCCATAACATTTTTAGTGTTAGTCTTTAAACACTTATAAGCTTTACTTCTTGTGGAATATCCAAGGAATATACCTTCATTACTTTTTGTATCAAATTTTCAATCTCTTTCCTCCTTTAGAATGTAACACTTGCTTCCGAATATCTTATAATATTTGACATTGGGTGAGTATCCATACCATAATTCATAAGGTGTGAAATTTGTACCTTTCTTGACTTGCATTGAATTCAAGGTATAGACAATTGTATTGACAACTTCTCTCCAATATTTCAAAGAAAGATTCTTCTCCATCATAAGTGTTCTTGTACAATCCATCAGAGATATGTTTCTCCTTTTTGCTATCCCATTTTGTGGAGGGGTCCTCAGTGTAGATGTTTTCCTTTTGATTCCTTTGTCATTGTAGAAACCGTTGAATTCAGTTGATGTAAACTCTCCACCTCTACCAAATCTCAGAAATTTTAAGATTTTACCAATTTCCTTTTCAACTCTTGCCAAATACCACTTAAACATTTGAAAATTATTAGTTTTTTCTCTCAAAAAATCAATGTCATCATTCTAGAGTAATCATCAACAAATAGAATAAAATACTTGTCACGTTTGTAGCCCTGCACATTAATTGGTCCACATAGATCAGTATGAACTAATTCCATAATTTCATTTGAGGTATGAGGCTTACTCTTAAAACTATATTTTTTTCATCTTGCCTAACTAATATTATTTGCAAATCACATTATCAAGTTTCTTTAGTTTTGAAAAACCTCTGACTCTTTTCATCTTATTGATACTAACCAAGTTGTCAAGATTTTTATGACATAATATTTTGTGCCATAGCCACACATCATCACATTGTACAACAAGATAGGTTACTTCACTCATGTCAAGATAAAATAGATTACCTCTTGTCTAATCACCACTTCCAATGAGTTTTCCATCAGTGTCATAGATCTTGGCCGTCCTATTTCCAAATCCAACTTTGCATCCTAAACTAATCAATTGTGACACACTCAAAAGATTATAGTGAAATCCTTCCACATATTAAGAATTGTTACACATGATTTTATTTGTCAATCTTATTGATCCTTTACCTTTCACTAGACAGGGTGCATCATTACCAAATTTCACAAGATGAGAACATCCAATTTCAATGATCCATCTATCATTTTTGGTTACATAAGATACTAGTGCAATAGCTTTATCTTCATCAAAATCATCTTTCATAGCAACATAGATGACTTCTTGATTGTGATTATATGATTCATCATAAGATTCTTCATCAAATATATAGTAGGATTTATTTCCCTTGCCTTTATAGCCTTAGTTACTCTCATTTTTTCTACCTCCACATTTATCTTCATTTTTTTCTATCTTCTTAGAAAATCTTGTTACAACATGACCAACTTCATTATAATTAAAACATAGGATGTGTAACTTGTGTATTTTCCTTTGCATCTATGAAATCTCCTAGCCAACAATGCTTCATGTTCTTCTAGATCTTCATCATCTATTTTACCATCACTAGCAACATATTTGACCTATTTAATTCTCTTATCTTTAGGTCCTTTGAGTGTTAGTTTAGCTTTCAAAGAAGAGTAAATATTCTCTAATTTAAAATTAGCAAAATTTTAAAGATCAAATGATGTAAGTCTACCAACCAATCCTTCAAGGGATAGATCACTATGAAGAGTAAACCTTAGTTCTTGGATAGCAGAGACTCTAATAACATAGATAGGTAGTAGGATTCTTAATATTTTGTTGAGCATAGTTTCATCTTCAATAATTCCATTTGATCTTCCAACTACTTTTACAACATCTTTAATTTTTCCACAATACTAAACTATAGTTTCACCTTATTGCATTTTCATATCGTCAAATTTTCCTCTTAGACTTTTTGCCTTCGCTCTCAGCACATTCTTGTCTCCTCCATATATTTTTTATAGAGAATCCCATATTTCTTTAGCATTAGTACATTATTTGATGCCACCAACCTCTAAATAGTTTAGAGAAGATGCAATATCCAACATTTCATGATTGTGTTCTTTCTTTTCTTTTAGTTGTTGAACATTAGGTGCTCCAACCATTTCCACATATTTAGTGGTTATAGTTGATAGTGATAAATCTCCATGTTGACCTAGATGTAGCTCATCAAACTTTTCCATGAGGAAAAAGTTTCCTTGTTTAACTTGGGTAGCTCCTTTCTGTACATCTTGATCTTTAGCTTTAAGTACCTTCAAACTATTTCCTCACAAGCACCAAGATATCTAATACCAATTTTTGGAATAAATAGAATAACTGAGAGGGGGGCTGAATTAGTTCTCTAAGGTACAAATGTACAAATAAAACCTTTTTAGTACTCAACAAATATATGTGCATTCATTGATTAGATCATCCAATATCTCAAACCTTTATATATTAATGTCCTAGGTTAAATAAACTTTGCAAAAATGTGAACACAAAATATCACAAATCCAATCACACAACTTTGAGACAAGTATTTAATGTGGAAACCAAATTTGGGAAAAACCACTAATAACATGCTACCAATTTTCACTCTTCTGAAGTGAGCACTGTGAGGATCCAACCTTGTTAAAGGTTGCAATACACACTATTAAATGTGACCTTGATTAAATGATTTCAATGACCCTATTAAGAGTGAGGCTTATTAGAGAACTTTAGAACATTCCATTAGAATTTCACCTAGTTAAAGGATTTACTCATGACTGTTAGGTCAACCTTAATCCAAAGAATTTATACAGTGTGATAAAATTTCTAGATAGTAACAACATGACTTGATTTGATAAAAAAAAGATCACTTGAAAATTTTAGATCTCTAAATCATCTCTCCATTTCACTTGGCCTTCATTTCCCTTCATCCATGATTTCTTGTTCACCATTTAAGCCTTCACATCCTTAAGCCTTCTTTCTTAGTATGTTGATTGTAGGTTCATTCATTTAGCCACCATATGAAGCAACACCTCAAGATTTAGACTTAAGCACTCTTACACTTGCTTCTATCCTCGTATCTCTTTAAATAGAGAATTTTGATCTTTTTCCACTTAATCACAATCATCCATCTTAGGGTTAGGTTAGATAACTTCTGTTACATTCCTCAATAAATTCATCTAAAAATGGTTTATCTTGAATTATGTGCCACCAAATCATAATGGTTACTATGAACACAATTCACATAACTCAAGAAATCAATTTATGTTGGTTCACATTCATCAAATCTTCATTCAAAATCTTTTTCCTATTACTTGGAAATAAATGTCTTCTGATGCTTGGTCAACACTAGGTTTTGCAACATATAATAAAGTTTACTCGGTCAATACTACCATTTTTTGATGCCTGGCACATACAAAATTTTGCTGATGTTTGACACATACTATTTATTTGGTCATAACTATCTTTTTACTCGACCTAAACTAAATACTCAACTTACTCTATTTCTTTTGTTAGGCTTGGAAAACACATTCTTATTGTATATCTTCTTCTTCTCTTTTCTTAAATATCCTTTCATTGTAGCCTAAGTAGATAGACAATACATTATATCATCAATGTCTCACTTAGTCTTAGTGATCCTTTTATACACCATATAACTTGACCTTTCTCTAGTACTCTTGTTATCCTTTCTTTTCAAATCATCTTAATCAATCAATCAAATGATAGAATTCTAACCAAAGTAAGCAAGTGTCTTACTAGCATGCAATAGGTTTGACATTAGTGACAAAATAATGATTGTTCCCATGATAGATTTCTATAGTTCAAGAACCTTATTTTAAAAAAAAACTAGATATATGACAAAGTAAACTTGTACATTCTCTGCAAATGTCTCCAAAATTATGCCTTTGCTAAACCATGGATAAACTTAATTTATGAATGCATCTCTAGCTTGAGATTCTTAATTCTTAGTAATGGAGCACCTAAAGGATTTTTTGCTCCTTCAAGAGGACTAAAGCAAGCGGATCCTCTATCCTCAATCTTGTTTATCCTAATGCTAGAAGCCCTAGGGAGAGCATTCCAAACTATCTTCTCTAATAACCTATTTAAAGGTATTTTATCAGCAAGGGAGGATGAACGTATTACCCATCGGAAATTTGTAGATGACACAATTCTTTATGGTAAGGTGAACATCTTAGAAGCTAAAACAGTGAAAAGAATTCTTAATAATTATATAGTGGCATCAGGTTAAGAGATCAACCTAGAAAAGTTACAATTTTTCTCTTTTTAACACCACTCCTTCTTTAGAAGTAAGTATAGGAAAAGTCCTCCATATCAAAGAAGGCACCTTTCATTGTATATACCTTGGGTTCGTACAAGAAAAATGGAGGAAACAATTGACTAGCTATGATTGTCTAATAGGTAAGGTAAAAACAAAAATTCAATCATAAAAAGGAAAATGGATATCTCTTGCGAGGATACTCACTATGTTAAAATCAATGTTAAGTAGCATACCTATATATCTCCTCTCAATTTATAGTTTTCTTATTTAGAATAGCAATTCTTGAAATAAAATTTTCAAAGGCTTCCTTTGGAAAGCTTATAGCAAAAATTAAAATCCATTAGTGGCTTGGACCTAAAGCTAATGGTAGTTTTGGGATAAGAAACATCAAAGATCATGCCTTAGTTCTTAGGGAAAGATTGGTATGCAAAATGTTTAGAGACCCTCATCTAAAATGGGCCATAATTCTTTACAAAAAATATCTTGATCTAATGGATCCCCTCAGTCTCTTTAGAATTAAAAGTCCTCTCAAGGGATCAAGCATTTGGAAATTCATGACCAAATGTATATCTATCATCTCATACATAATCACATGGAAAGTAGAAAATAATGATAAAGTTAGAAAAGTTTCATATACTTAGAGAAGCCCTAGAAGAAGCTTGGGGTCCTTTTCTAAGAATTATTCTAAAATAGAGAATTTAGAATAAAATAATGTTACAACTACTTGATGGAAAGAATATATCTCCCTATGGAGGAGCAACCTCAGATCTTGTATTGGGATTCTCTCTATTTTCCTAAGGAAAGGGCCTTTTCATGGCTTATGCTTAAAGAAAAAATCTTGCATGCCAATAATTTCATAAGAATGGGCTATGAAGTCCCCCTTCATTGTCCACTTTTTGAAAAGGAAGAGGAGTATCCCAACCATTTATTAAGTTAACTATGAATATAATAGCCAATATTGGAATCAGTTCTTCAAAAATATGTCCTAGAAAATAGCTCTTCCTAACCTCCTATGATCTCTCTTCTTATCTTGGCCCATCTCGAATAAAGAGAGTATTTTTAGGGGAGTATGGATAATATATCCTTCTATAATTTTGTGGGAATTATTGAAGAAAAGGAATAGGAGGATATTTAGAGATATGAAGACAGATTACCAACAACTTAATTCTAAAATGAAAACTTTGATCATTGAAGTTATTAACAATAAGGTATTAAAAAATTGAGGATCCTATAAAGCCATGACTTAGTGAGATAATTATATAAAACATAAATGGTTGGGACTTAAATCTCATCCTTTTATAGGGAAAGGGAAGGATAAAAGTTAGAGGGAAAAATGTTTATGGTCCCCTCCCCAAAAAGGTTGGGTGAAAATTAAATTTGATGGAGCTTCTTAGAGGAATCTAAGTCTTTCTGGAACTGGGTGTTGTATTGGAGATCTTAAGGGAGATATTATAATTAGATGTTTTAAATATATTGGATTTTCTTCTAGCAATGAGGTAGAGTTAAAATCGCTTGTGAGAGGACTCTAGCTCTGCTCAATTTCTAAATTCCAAAATATTGAAATTGAAGGTGACTCAACTATAAATATTAACAACCTACAAAGGGGATCCATGAATAAATCAAAATTAGAATTTTCCCATGTAAAAGTATAAGATCTACTTCAAACATCTAAAAAAACTACAATGAATCATATTTATAGAGAAGGAAACACTCTAGCTAATTAGTTGGAAAATGAAGGAGCTAGTGGCTCAAATAAGACCAATGTCTCTTAAAGTGTTTGGTTAGAGGACCTACTAAGTAGGAATGACTTCATGAGGGACTGTCAAATGCTCCCCTCCTTATAACTTCTATTTCTTCTTTTGATTTACCATTGTAATAATGTTATAGTAGTAAGATAATTGGAAGCTTATAGACAGATAGTACCAAAAAAGTGTTAGCTTAATTCTAGTATCTTATCCCTCTCTCTTACCATCCTAGTCTCTTTTAACTCTTTTATAATCATTTTACCAATATTTTAATTATTATCTCTTGTACTTTATTTGTCTAGAATTATTTTTCCACCCTAAATGGCTTTATTTTATAGGAGTCATAATACCTAACATGTTTTTACTATGACAACACTTTAATTAAGCTTGATACTTAAAGAATTTATTGTAGCTATTAATGAAGTTGATTTTTATAATCCTTCTTGGGATTTTCCATTTAAACCTCTCTGTTATTTTTCTTTTCACTTATAGTCTCTTTTATATAATTGTAACCTTCAATGTACTTATAGTAAATGATCATTTGTTTCTTATACAAGGTTACAAGAATCTGTTGTGTATGCATTACTTCATTCCTTGTGGAGACTTAAATGAACTTATTCACCTAAGAAAGGTGGAAAGTTGGGAAGCCTTTCCCCTCCACTATTTATTAAGGAATGTTAGTCTCCTTTTTTGCATTCAATAATTATGGATACTCTAATTAAAATCACCTTTCCTAATAGGCTCATGGCTTTTGATAAGACCATTAAGATCGAGAGAAATACACATTTTTTATCTATTAAGAATAAGGTAATTTAGAGATGTTTTCTACAGTGCTTAGGTAGCTAGTATTTCAATTGTCCTATAAATTTTTCTAATGTAAACATTATTGTTATGTTCATAGTTGCTATTCATCATTTCTATGTTGATAATAAACTTATAGCTAGTCTCTGTCATAAATTATTTGAGAACCATATCCTTAGAGACCTCAACATTGTCCTTATTAACATTAGAGGAGATCTTTCCATTTCTCTTGAAACACTAAGTTTTTTTTTTGGGGAAAAACTTGTTCCTACTTACCCAATTATTTTTATTGAGGATCCGGGTGGTTCCTGGGAAGATAGGGAAGTTTATCTTAGAAACAATAGGTTTTTCCTTTACTTTTTTTCTATCTTGGACTCATTGATATGAAGTGGTTGAAACACTTGTTTGAATTAGAAGGGATTCTACACAAGAAAGACCTAAGAACTAGAATAGAAGACCTTCATGAAGCTTCTAGGGAATGCGTGCCTCTTAAGACATTATTATATCATTTTTTCCCCCAAAGTATTCCTTAGAGGGAAATTTATGGAAAATGCTTAAAATAGTGACCATAGCCATGCTTTGTTTAATATACAACTCTCTTAATCTTGTTTATAACTTATTTTCACTATGTTAATTGTTTGGATAGTAGTTTAAATTTATTAATGAAACTTACTTTCATAAATAGGAAATGTATGCTTTTGGAGGATTGTTGCTTCTAGTTCTCATCTTTTAAGATTTTAACAATGAGTTAATTACCTTATAAATATCCTTAAGGGATCTCTTAAAATTTTCATTTATGGAATATTTATCAGACCTTAGCAACATTTATTCCCACGAGAAAAGGCAAGATTTGGCTTTAAGGCTTCTGAAGCCTACCACAAGCAAGGCTAACTTTGTGTATGGTAGGGTCTTTTATTTTAGTTTGATGTTTCTATATATTGTGATATTTCTGCTTCATGTTTCCTTTCAAAGAATGATTTTGTTTCACAAATCTTGACTAAGAAGGATTTCTGGATTAGATTTCTTGTATATTCTGAAACAAGGTTGTTCTAAATTAAAGATTTTAGTTTCTTATTGATCTAGTATGGGTTGAGATTCTATTGGAAGATAGTTCTATAAGTCGCTTGTAAGGTTTTTATTTTTGCATGTCTTGGTATGATAATTCCATGGTTGCCTTCCTTAATCTAAAATATGAAATATTTAGGAATGAATCTAACCCATTTTCTCTATGTAGTGGTTTGTTCAGTTCCTTGCAAGAGGCTATGTTCGTGGATAACATGTTGCAAGAATGGAGAATGACTCATCTAGTCTCCAAGGATAACTCTCCACCATTTTCATCTGTCATCACAAATGTTGTAAATTTCTACCAAATTATCTAATTAATCATTCAATTCTATTTTATAGGGGGTATGCCATATTCAAGTCTAATTTTGGACAAATGTATGTGTTGGATACAATTATTCAAATTTTGTGTTGTCTTTGATGCCACACAAATGTCATATCAATCATCAAACACTATCTACTAATCTCAAAAGGTCAACAAGGCAAAGGACAATGTCTACTAAGCTCAGAAGGTTAGCTAGACAAAGGATAGTGTCTGCCGAGCTCAAAAGGTTAGCAAAGAAAAGAAGTAGTTCTTACCGAGTTCACTCGGTCATCAAAGGTAATGTGGAAGAAATAGTTCTTACCGAGATCATTTGGTCATCAAAGGTAATGTGGAAGAAATAGTTCTTACCGAGCTCACTCGGTCATCAAAGGTAATGTGGAAGAAGCAGTTCTTACCGAGCTCACTTGGTCATCAAAGGTAATGAAGAAGAAGCAGTTCTTACCAAGCTCATTTGGTCATCAAAGGTAATTTGGAAGAAGTAGTTCTTACTAAGCTTTTAAGGTAATCAAAGAAATTTAGTTCTTACTGAGTAAACTCGACAACCAAAGGACTTTAAGAATATTGCAATGTTAACTGAGTCAAGATGGTTAAATCAGGAAATTTTTGGAAGCAGTATTTACTAAGCAAGGTTGGCCAGTAAAGGATTTCATTATTTTATGAAATAAAATTTATTTGTTTAGAGTAATATCTATAGCCGACTGATGTATGATTTATTTGTAAATGTAACATGTAAATGGGCCAACTTGACAATTTGAATGGTATAAGTAAGAGGTCAAGTTGTGAATTCTAAAAAGTATGGTATGGAAGTATGAGAAGTTAATGTGATATGAAGACTAATTATTGTGGAAGCTAATTTGAAGGATAATTAGAGATTGGTGAGGAGCAACAGAGTCATATTTGATCAAGGACGATCTATGATGCTGAACAGAGACCTGTAGCCAGCAAATTCAGTTGCATCTTGTTTAAGTCAATTCATTGTTTCTTTCTAACCATTGTAGCAGTGATTTCAAATCTCTTAAAAGAGTTGGTTTAGAAGCCATTTTGTAAATCCTCTAACAAGGTGATAGTTTAGTTGAATTGTTCTAAAGACCTCTAGCAAGGCCACTCCTAACAGGGTGATTAAATCCTCTAATAGGGTCACACCTAACAATGTGTATTGTAACCTTTAATAGGGTTGGCTCCTAATAGGGCTCACTTCAGAAGAGTGAAAAATTGGTGCTTAGTTACTTGGTGGTTTTTCCCATATTGGGTTTCCACGTTAAATTTGGTGTCTCTTGTGTTCACTTTGTTTTCAGTTACATGCATGAATTCTTGAAGATAAGTAATAATTTAATTTACCAAGTTACAACATTTGTTTACTGAGTATTAGCAGTAACTAGATCTTTAAGACATCTAAGGGATCTGTGAATTAATTTTTGTTAGTAACTGATTCACCCCCCTCTTAGTTACTCTATCTTTAATCCCAACAATTGGTATTAGAGCTATTGGTTCTTACAAGAAAAGATTTCAAGGATCCAAGCTAAAGATTAGGATGTCTTACAAAAGGGAAATTCCAAGACTTAACAAGGACAACTTCTCAGCATGGCAAGGATTAATGAGGCTTCATCTGGCTTTTATTAGTAATACAGGGCTAAAGTACTTTGATGAAAATATGAAGAACCTTTTGGTACATTATCTGTCAATGATATTGCTGAAAAGAAGACTCACAATAACATGATGATAGATATAGCATCTACTCTAAGTTATGAAGAATTTAATAACATCAAGGATAACAAAACTTCCTTTGAAATGTGGAACAAGCTGAAAGAGATCTATTGAAGAGATGATAATGCGAGAAGAGCCAGAGCAAAAATTTTGAGAGGGAAATTTGATCAGATGAGGATGAGAGAGGATGAAAACATTACAAAGTATGTTGAAAGAGTTAAAGCATGTGCTAGTGCAATCAAAGCATCTGGAGGAGATATTAGTGAGGAGATAGTTATAAGTAAAGTTCTTAGAACTCTACTTCTCATTTATACAATCAGAGTCTCTGCAATTCAAGAAAGGAGATGTGAGGCAAATCATAAAATAAATTTAGAGGCCATAGTTGGATGATTGACTACATTTGAGCTAGAAAACTATGAAAATTATGTTCCAGCTATCGAGAACGATGAATTAGCATTTGAAACCAAGCTTTCACTCAAAGAAAAGGGGAAAAAGATGAAGGATCCACAATCAAACAATGATGAAGAATCAGAACAAAGTTCAAATAGTGATCTTGAAGTGGTTGAAGCTCTACTAGAAAGAAAATATTCAAGAGGCAAAGGGAAATAGAAAGGTAAGGTTCCTCTAATTTGTTTCTCTTGTGAAGAAATTGTACATATTGTTTTTAGGTGCCCAAATAAATAGAACAAACATGAGAAACAAGTACAATGGCAAGAAAGACTTCAAATCATTCAAGGATAAAGGTAAGAAAACATGTTTTATGGAAAAAGATTCTAATGATTCTAATGATGAAGAAGAAGATGAAATTGTCTACATTGCTGTGAAAGATGAGTTTGATAATGATGAGGAAATGACACTCATTTCTCATATGAGCAAAAACAATACATGGATCATAGATAGTGGTTGCTCTCATCACATGACTAGTGATAAAACTAAGTTTGAATATTTTGAAGTCTATGATGGTGGCTATGTAATATTTGGTAACAATGAACCTTGTTGTATAAGAGGAAAAGGAAGAATCTCACTAACCAAGGAATTTATATGTGATAATGCATATTGGGTAGAAGGACTAAAGCACAATTTGTTGAGTGTGGCACAACTACTCAATAATGGATTCAAAGTAGAATTTATGCATGGAAAAGCAAGATTGTTGGATGGCAAAGGAAAGCTGATTGGATCAGGCACTCAAACAAAAGGTAACTTATTTTATCTTGAACTTGGTGAATGTTCATGTTTCATTACTCAAATTGAAGAAAGTTGGTTATGGCATAGGAGGTTGTGTCATGTAAACTTTGACAACTTAACAAAAATTAGTAAATTTAGGAAAGTAAGAGGTATTCCTTACATAAAGAAACCTAAGGTTGGTCTATGCAAGAATTGTCAAATTGGTAAAATGGGAAAGCCTAGTTTTAAGAACAAGAACTATCAGACTAAAGAAGTTCTAGAAATTGTACATACTAATTTGTGTGGACCTATTGGCATTGAAAGTTACATGGGTGAAAAATTCTTCATTCTATTTGTTGATGATTATTCAAGAATGATGACTGTCATGTACCTAAGAGAGAAATCAGAAGCATTTGAAAAGTTTGAATGGTATTTGGCTAGAGTAGAAAAGGAAATAGGAAAAAGACTAAAATGCTTAAGGTCTGATAGAGGTGGTGAATTCATTTCACATGAGTTCAATAAATTTTGCATTGAAAGGGGAATCAAAAGATAGGTTTCAACACCTGGAACTCCTGAACAAAATGGAATAGTAGAAAGAAGGAATAGATCTATAATTTATTGTGCAAGAACCTTAACGATTGAGAAAGGTATTGCTATCAAATACTGGAAGGAAGCTATCAGCACTATAGTTCATACCTTGAACCAAGTACAAATGAAAAAGGACTCATTCAAAACACCCTATGAGTTGTCATATGGCTGCAAACCTAATGTAAGTTATCTAAAAGTATTTGGAAGCAAATGTTATATTTTGAAAGAATTTAGAAAAGGTAAATTTGATGTAAAATGTGATGAAAGAATATTTTTGGGATACTCTTACAAAAGCAAAGCATATTGATGTTTGAACTTATCTACTCACAAAGTCATAGAAAGTGCACATGTGAAAGTTGATGAGTTTGTAGAAAGAATAGAAGAAGAAAGGAAAAAGGAACCTGAAGACTACAGAAGATTTGTTTACATTGAACCTAATACAATGCCAAGTATACCTATAAATTAGGAATCCTCAACTCTAGAGTCTTCATTAACTGAGTCACAAGAAGTTCAAACTGAATCAACATCTATTGAGTTGCAAGAACCTAAGTTGCAAACATAAGCTACTAAGTTAGCATCTACTGAGCTTGAGCAACCAAAATTAGAACCAAAAGTTGAGACATAGAAGGATAACAATGCAAGTCATTCAAAAGGCAAGGAGCCCATGCTAGCCAAGTATGTCAAAAAACATCATGCACCAGACCAGATCATTGGTGATAAATTAGAAGGAACAATGATAAGAAGTAAGTTGAAAGACACTTGTTTCCTTGTTGATTTTGAACCTAGAAATGTCAAAGATGCACTAGACATTGAAAGTTGGATTGAAGCTATGAATGAAGAGATAGAACAGGTAGAGAAAAATAAAACAAAGACTCTTGTACCTAGACCCAAAGACAAGAATGTGATTGGAAGAAAGTGGGTATTTAGAAACAAACTAAATGAAGATGGTAAGGTATCAAGGAACAAAGCTAGACTGGTATGCAAGGGATATTCACAAGAAGAAGGTGTAGACTATGGAGAAACTTTTGCTCCTGTTGCAAGATTGGAAGGTGTCAGAACCTTACTTGCATAAGCTACATTCAAAGGATACAAAGATGATAAGATGGATGCCAAGTCAATATTTCTCAATGGAATATTGGAGGAAGACGTTTACGTTGAGCAGCCTAAAGGTTTTGTTGATCTAGACAAGAAGGACATGGTCTGCAAATTGCATAAAGCATTATATGGTCTAAAACAAGCCCCTAGAACATGGTATGAAAGATTGCATAACTATCTTATTCAGATTGGTTTTCAAAGAACTAATGACAACAATAGTTTGTACATAAAGGAAGGACCAAATAATAAGATTGTTTTGGCAGAAATATTTGTAGATGATACTTTGTTCATAGGAAATGATGATCTTTGCAAAGAATTTTCAGAACAAATGAATAAGGAATTTGAAATGACAATGTTTGGTGAAATCAAATTCTTTGTTGGTCTTCAAATTCAATAGAATAAGAATGGCTTATACATCACTCAATCTAAATACATCAAGGAGATACTGAAAAAGTTTGGGATGGAAGACTGCAAACCAGTTGGGACTCCTATGTGTACTGGATTAAAACTGACCAAGGATGATGAATGAAAGGAAGTGGACCAGACATTGTATAGATCTATGATTGGAAAGTTGCAATATGTAGTGCACACAAGACCAGACATTTCCCTTGTAGTAGGGATTGTAGCAAGATTCTTAGCAAAACCAAAAGAAAATCATATGATGGCAATCAAAAGGATCATGAGATACTTAAAAGGAACTGAAGATTATGGATTATGGTATAAACTTGGAGGAAAACTAGATTTAAAGGTGTTCACTGATGTAGATTAGGCAAGAAATATTGATGATAGAAAGAGCACAAGTGGAGGAGCTTTCTTTCTCGAAAAAAGGTTGGTTTCTTGGACAAGAAAAAAGCAGAATTGTACATCTCAATCCACAGCAGAGGCTGAATATGTTGCAGCAGCAGTAAATTGCTCAAAGATTGTGTGGTTTAAACAATTGTTGGAAGGTATGAAGCAAGAAATCAAAGAACTAGTTGTTATGTTTTGTGATAACACAAGTGCAATTAACATCTCCAAGAATCCAGTGATGCATTCAAAAACCAAGCATATTGCCATAAAATATCACTTTGTTAGAGAATTGGTGCAAGAAAAGGAAATAAGATTGGAATATGTGCACACAAAGCCTTTACCTAAGGATGCATTCTTGTATCTAAGAGGTAAGTTAGGGGTCAGTCCCCTATCTGAAGCTCACTAAAATACAGTTTTAGTGATGCATCAATAGGAACGGAATTGGAAATCTATCAATTGATGCAGCAAACCAACGAAGATAATGCATATGAAATTTTACATTAGGTACAATGTTATTCAGTTGTTTTGAGTTGTCTTTGGCATGTGTTGTCAAAGAGGGAGAATATACTATCATATCTTTCTGAAATTTCCAAAATAATAAGAGTTTGTGTAAGAGGGAGAGATTATTATGAAAGAGGGAGTTTTTTATTATGTCATTAAAAGACTTGTTTTCAAAGTTCATCCTGCTATGACATGTTGTGTTGCCATCAATTCCAAAGAGGGAGATTGTTGTATATAATTGTTCAAATTGTGTGTTGTCTTTGATGTCACACAAATGTCATGTTAGTCATCAAATAGTGGCTATCGAGCTCAGAAGGTCAGCAAGGCAAATGACAATGTCTACCAAGCTCAGAAGGTTAGCTAGATAAAGGACAGTGTCTACCAAGCTTAGAAGGTTAGCAAAGTGAAGAAGCAGTTCTTGTCGAGTTCACTGGGTCATCAAAATTAATGTGGAAGAAGTAGTTCTTACCAAGATCATTCGGTCATCAAAGGTAATGTGGAAGAAGTAGTTCTTATCAAGCTCACTCGATCATCAAAGGTAATGTGGAAGAAGCAGTTCTTACCGAGCTCACTCAATCATCAAATGTAATGAAGAAGAAGTAGTTCTTACCAAGCTCACTCAGTCATCAAAGGTAATTTGACAAAAGCAGTTCTTACCAAGCTTTCAAGGTAATCAAAGAAATTCAGTTCTTACCGAGTAAACTCGGCAACCAAAGGACTTTAAGGATATTGCAATGTTAATCGAGTTAAGATGGTTAACTCAGGAAATTTTTGGAAGCAATAGTTATCGAGCAGTGTCAGCTAGTAAAGGATTTCAATATTTTATGAAATAACATTTATTTGTTTAGAGAAATATCTGTAGCCGACTGATGTATGATTTATTGGTAAATGTAACATGTAAATGGGCCGACTTGACAATCTAAATGGTATAAGTAAGAGGTCAAGTTGTGAATTCAAAAAAGTATGGTATGGAAGTATGAGATGTTAATGTGATATGAAGATTGATTATTGTGGAAGCTAATTTGAAGGATGATTAGAGATCGTTGAGGAGTAGCAAAGTCATATTTGATCAAGGAGGATCTAATGATGTTGAACAGAGACCTGTAGCCAAAAAATTTAGTTGCATCTTGTTTAGGTCAATTCACTATTTCTTTCTAATGATTGTAGCAGTGATTTCAAATCTCTTAACAGAGTTGGTTTAACAGCCATTTTGTAAATTCTCTAACAAGGTGATAGTTTAGTTGAATTGTTCTAAAGACCTCTAGCAAGGCCACTCCTAACAAGGTGATTAAATCCTCTAATAGGGTCACACCTAATAGTGTGTATTGTAACCTTTAACAGGGTTGGCTCCTAAAAGGGCTCACTTCAGAAGAGTGAAAAATTGGTGACTAGTTACTTGGTGGTTTTTCCCATATTGGATTTCCACGTTAAATCTAGTGTCTCTTGTGTTCACTTTGTTTTCAGTTATATGCATGAATGCTTGAAGATAAGTAATAATTTAATTTACCAAGTTATAGCATTTGTTTAGTGAATATCAACAGTAACTAGATCTTTAAGACATCTAAGGGATTAGTGAATTAATTTTTGTTAGTAACTGATTCTCCCCCCTCTTAGTTACTCGATCTTTAATCCCAACAGTATGTATATATGACTTCACTCCTAGGCTACACTAGGGATTTTCTTAACCCCATTCTTTTTCCCTGATGTGTGCACTTGAACAAGGTTTTGTAAATATATCTAAATTTAAAAAAAATGGGCACTTGCCTCTTATTCATCAAATTTATTTTTTAATAAATAATGTGAATATTATTTAATCACTTCAAATTTATTTTTTAAATATAGTATATTCTAAATAATTATGACTTGCAAGAGATCTATCACTTCTACATAAGCTCAAGTTTACCTTTGATATTTATTTTTAACTTTCTTTAATTAACTTTTATGATTACCAAATTTATTTATTTTATAAATATTATCTTTTTTAAAAGGTAATGATTTGAATCCTTTGATTAGTTATTATAATTAATTATTATGTAATACCACTAAATTGACACATTGATATTTTGAACCAATTTTCGTGCATCAATCTTACACCATCAATATCTTGATCAGTTAAGTCTTATTATACTAGCCATTACTTGTTCTAATTATCTTTACTTGACCTAAGTGTTAAACAAATAAAATCCCTAATCTTTATTAATCACCTACTTTATTTGATTCCTAAATAATGATTGAGATTGGCTAAATTAGCCTTCTAATCAAATTAATTTAATTATAAGACATTAGAATTTAATTAAATTAAAACTCATCCTCTTTAGCTAATACAGATGAAAAAGGAATGAAACATATTGATTTACTTAAATAGACACATCATAGTTATTCAAATCAATTATTTAATTAATTATAATAATAGATTATGACATCATATTTGAATGTAACAATATTTTTTTCCTAATTTATCTCAATTAAAAATAAAAATAAAAATATTAATTTAATCAAATATCCTCATCATAATTGTTTAAACTAATTATTTAATTAATTAGATAATAACTATGAGCTCATATTTGAATGCATCAATATTCTTTCCTAATTCATCTCATTCAACTCCATAAAAAATGGAGGACTCAATCTCTCCTCCAATCTAAACCGTAAATCTACTTTAGTCTTGACCATTGATTGGGTTCAAGATTCTATAAAAGAGACCCTCAACCTCTCATTTGAGGAGGATGCAAGTGAAGAGTATGAAACCACTATTGGATTGAGCACTCAAGCATTTTGCATCCGTACCTCCATCGCTTTTACATGCTTATCATTTAGATTACAATGGATTCATTTAGCTTACTTGGTTTATCATTGTTCTCAAATTAATTTGAATATCATATAGATTAATTCATATCCTTGCATACAAAATCTCAAAAACATAGATTAATATTGTATTTACATTCATTCAAACCCTTTGTACTAATCTAGTTTGGTTACTCAACTCTTAATTCTAAGAGCATGTAGTGAAACACCATCTAGTTAGAAGGCAACAAATTTCCTTGTGTAGACATGTCGAATGAATAATATCATGTTCATTCTGTGATGCTACTAATAAAAAAAGATGATGTTGAAGTGTATGGTTGAATTAGAGGGCCATATTTCACATTCACATTCCTGGCACCCACCATGGGGCAAAAAAGTCAATTTTATAGCCTCATTTATCTTCATTTTCAATATTTTGGATTCTATTATGTATAATATAGTGAAATATTGTTTGCAAAGAACTTTTGTCATGTGAGAAATATGAATGTATGCACCATTTTTTGCACTTTCTCGTACCAAAATGTAAATTCTTATATGGTGAGAACATTCTCTCACATGGCACAAATCACTTCCATATGTATCCTAGTTCAAATTTTCATGCAAGATTTGACAACAGAGAATCCAAAAAGGTGCATTTTAATAGTGTGTCTTAGTATTTTTTTTAACCTTTATTTCTAAAGAACTTATTTCGTCATTTTTAATTTTTGGAATAGCATAATAGTGGTTTGTAGAACAATTGTCAAAGATACCTTAAAATGAATATACAACCTTTGCTAATGGTTTGATTGTAGGATGCTTGTCAAAAAACCGTTTCTCAAAGATAATTTAAACCCACTTAAAGTAATGTATCTTTTTACATTCTTTTCAATTCACATAGTTTAAATAGGCCTTGTGAACTTTGTAGGGCTCTAGACAAAGGAATAGATATTATGCTCTTTTCTACTTGGAAGTGATGCCTAAGAGTAAATTAAAAAGCTAGACACCTTTGGAAGATAATACTTGAAGGAGGCAAGGAAGGTAGTGGTTCTCCAAAATGAATCTTTTAATCAACACACAATGCTCTTTTCCCTTTTTAAAAATTAGAACCCTAGAATAAGATAAGTTTGGACTGAAAGCTAGCTTAGTGATGAATGTGTTCTCTATGTTTGGCTAAGGTGAAAAGGTATAGGAGTATGTTCTTTTCCATTTGGAAGATTTAGAAATTTGGACCCTTGAATCCAAGACAAGTTTTAGTCAACCTTTAGATGGCCTATTAGAGTGATCGAACATCTAGGAATGACCCAAGTTATCACACACCTAATGCCAATGATTTCAGCTAACTATAATAAAGAAGGTTTGTAGAGTCAAAAACTCCAAAGCCATGTTAATTCCTTTCTCTTGATTATGATATCACATATCAAGAGGAGGCTTTATCTGTTGCACTGGGCAGCACTACCCCTAGTATTGCTTGTCAAGTGTGTGCACTTTTAGGTGTTTTTGTGGGTTTCTAGCCTTAACCTTGTTCATGAGGCCACCGAGGATCAATGCAAATGGAATCATATTAAAAACTTTGTAGTAAGTTATTACCTAGTTCACCTTCGAAAGGGGGCATAGTCTTTGTGTAAAGAGGGGGAAGAATCTCTCCTATAAATCCTCACCATAGGAATGTACTTGGATGCTAGAAGGTGGTATATGACATGAGACCTTACCTTAAGGGTAGCCTTTAAACATATATGTTATTGAGTCCTTGGAATACACCATAAACATGGGTGCCTTCTAGTGGGTTGACATGGGTGTATTAGGTGGATGCATGCACATAAGTTGTGAGACAAAGATTTTTCTACTTCTACCATTTTCATTTATAGGGATAAAGAGTGTCTTTTTCGAGTCTACAATTATCAAAAATATCCAAAAAAAAGGTCAAGAATCCCCTCTCCCTCTAAGTTTCTTTTTCCTTATTTGGATTTTTTATGTCTACTACTTGTGTCCCCTTCTCTATTTTTACAAATAAGTTTGAAAACCAACTACTCTAATTGCCAAATCAATCCAAAACAATGTCAATACAAAAATAATGTCCAATTCTAATTGAAAACTACATATGTTGTCTACAATCTATCCAAAAGCTATTAGAATTGATCAATATCTATTCAAAATCTAGTCCAAATTTGTCAATCTATCCTTTATTTATCTTCTTATTGTGAAGGATTGTGAAAGTCATGACCTTTGGGTCTGTCAGTCTATATTTCCTCACACATACTCTATACTTCCTATTATAAGAGTCATAGATTTCTCAAGTGAGATTGTACCAAAACACTATCAAATTTGTCAAAATTTAGTTAACTTGCAATCCACCATTTCCTCATGTAATTTAGTGCATAAATTCACATGAGCAAAGAACTTTGATATTGTTGTTCCATTTTCTCGTGTCAATCTACATACTTCCTTATGTGGGTCTATCAGGAACCTCACATGAGATTTTTTCCAAACAATGTCAACATTTTCTCCAATCGGTCTGTTAGAATTACTTACTCACTTAGTTTAGATCATTTTGTCACCTTAGAGTCATTTCTTTGTGCACGTCTATCTAAAAATTTTCAAAAAAGTGAGCTATTTTTGGCTTCCTCATCAAAACCATTGATCTCATTTTAGTTTTGACAAGGCAATGACAAAACACTTAAGTTATTATCAATTAGAAATTTAGTGCAAGCCAAGTGCATAATATATGTCATGCATTAGGCTCCAGACAATAGATGTCAAGCAATATGCTAGTTAGTGTTGATCACTTGTAGGTGATGAGCAGTTGATGTGTGCCAAGTCATTCATTTTTTGAGCCAAGATAAGGAGACAAGTAAACTAGTATGTGATGAGTGATTTAGGTATCATGTACATAGTGAGTGCCAAGCTATTTAGAAGCCACATTACAACATTAAGCACACAGTGAAAGTTGAGCATCATATTATTTGGATGCCAAGTAAATAGTCAATGACATAGTTATTTTTAATGACACAAACTACTATGCAAAACCATTTTTAAGCTAACATAAAAATTAATTTTCAATTATAGAAGATAAGTATGGATTCATATTGAAGATTCCTATGCAATGAATGCAACAAATCACAAAAGGGAATAAATTAGGTAGCAATATGGATTAACTACAACCATTGATTCTAACCTAGCCCATCTATTCCAATGCCTATTTAATGAGGTTAGAACCTAAAGAGTTCATGAGGGTTTTGTGTGCATAAGGAGATGAATCCTAAGAGAAGAGATATCATTCACAGTAGTTTACATGGCTGTGAAATTATTATACATTGCTGAATCAGTTTGAGGAGAACAAAGTGAAGAAGTGAAAGGATAAGAGATGACATATCTAATCAAGATGATAGAGGTTTAAATAGCAAGGAGGAGATCTAACATTAAGAAGTTAGGTGTTAACTGAAGGATCATGGTGCTCAATCATTCTAACAGGTGATATAGAGTAAATCTCTTAATAGACTAGTCCTAGCAAAATTTTGTAAATCTCTTAACCAAGTGCTTACTTAATTGTGAGTGTGAAATCCTTTAGAAGGGTGAGACCTAATAGCCTTTGTAAGCCTTTAACATGGTAGACCTTTCATAGGGTAGATCATAGATTATGATAAAAAAATTGTAGCCATAATTGGCCATAGTTTGCAACTACACTAGTGGATATTTGTGGGTGTTATCCCCACCCAAGTTTTTACATTCTCTTTGGAGGGTTTCTTCCTAAGAAAATTCCTTGCATTATGTTTTGAATTTACTTTATGCTGTGAATGTGATGTATGACTAATTTTATTTTTTACATGCTAAATTATGAGATGGTTGTGTTGGATACAATTGTTCAATTGTGTGATGTCTTTAATGTTACACAAATGTCATGTCAGTTATCATTTAGATTCTATCGAGCTTAGTTGGTCAGCAAGGAAAAATATAGAGTCTACAAAGCTCAGAAGGTTAGCAAAGCGAGTTATAGAGTCTACCGAGCACTTTTGGAGGTTACACTTTGAAGACAATTTCTATTGAGCTAGCAAGTTTAGCAAAGGAAAGTTAGTTCTTACCGAGTTCACTTGGTCTTTAAAGGATTTTGTAGTGTTTACTGAGCTTCACTTGGTTAATATTGGAAATAATTTTTTGGAGTAGTGTTTATTGAGAAAAGTCGGCCAATGAAAGATTTCATTGTTTTAAGGAATACATTTTATTTGTTTAATTGAAATATTTGTAGCCAGATAATGTATGGTCTATTGATAAATGTAACTTGTAAATGAGCCAACTTGACAATTTGTGATGTATAAATAAAAGGTCAAGTTGTGGATTCCATAAGTAAGGAATGATTATGCAGTGAGTTGATTGTGTGAAGAGGAAGTATAAGTGAATTTTGAATGAGAATTAGATATCCTTGAGGAGCAGCAGAGTTGTATTCAATCAATGAGGATCTATTGAAGCAGAGTAATGATTTGTATCAACAAAGCTCAATTGCATCTCATTCAGGTCACTTATTATTACTTTCTCACCATTGTAGCAGTAATGTCTAAATCTCTAAATAGAGTTAGTCTAACAGACATTTTGTAAATCCTCTAACAAGGTGGATAGTTCTACTGAATTGTTCCAAACACCTCTAGCAAGGCCACTCCTAACAAGGTGATTAAATCCTCTAACCAGGTCACACCTAACAGTGTGTTTTGTAACCTTTAACAAGGTTGGCTCCTAATAGGGCTCACTTCAAAAGAGTAAAAATTGGTAGCTAATTACTAGGTTGTTTTTCCCATATTAGGTTTCCACATTAAATCTTGTGTCTCTTGTGTTCATGTTATTTACTTTTGCATGCATGTTAATAATTGTGAATTAGCAACAAGTTAATCAATCGAGTTACAACATTTCTTTGTATGGCTATTGAGTGATAATAGTAATTAAGTTTTAAGACATATAAGGGAACTATGGATTTGTTTATGTAGTAAATGATTCACTCCCACCCTCTCAGTTACTCCAATTGTATTTCAACAATTGGTATCAGAGCGTTTGGTGCTTGCAGGAAGGATTTCAAAGATCTAAACTAAAGATCAGGATGTCTTACAAGAGGGAAATTCCAAGGCTCAATAGGGATGACTTTTTAGCATGGCAAGGTCTCATGAGACTCCATCTAGCTTCCATTGGAGATATAGGACTAAAATATCTGGATGAAGCATATGTAACTCCTTTTGGTACATCATCTGCAAATGACATTGTTGAAAAGAAGACTCATAACACCATGATGATAGATATTGCATCTGCCCTTAGCTATGAAGAATTTTATGATATCAAGGATTGAAAAATTGCTTTTGAAATGTTGAACAAGCTAAAAGATATCTATGGAGGTGATGATAATGTGAGAAGAGCCAAAGACAAAAGTTTGAGAGGTCAATTTGATCAGATGAGGGTGAGAGAAGATGAAAACATTACAAAATATGTTGAAAGAGTCAAAGCATGTGTTAGTGCAACCAAAGCTTTTGGAGGAGATATCAAGGAGGAAATAGTTATAAGTAAAGTTATTGGAACATTACTTCCCATTTATGCAATTAGAGTTTCTGTAATTCAAGAAAGAAGATGTGAAGTAAATCATAAGATAAATCTAGAGGCCATAGTTGGAAGATTGACTGCATTTGAGCTAGATAACTATGATAACTATGTTCTAGCTACCAAAAATATTGAATTTTCATTTGAAGCCAAGCTTTCACTCAAGGAGAAAGGCAAGAAGATAAAATATTCTTAGTCAGAAAGTGAAAAAGAATCAGAACAAAGTTCTAACAATGATCTTGAGGTGGTTGAAGCTCTACTAGCAAGGAAATACTCAAGAGGCAAAGGAAAATACAAAGGTAAGGTTCCTTTAATCTATTTTTCTTGTGAAGAAATTGGACATATTATTGCTAGGTGCCCAAATAAGTAGAACAAGGATGAGAAGAAAGGTCACAAGTGCAATGGCAATAAAGACTTCAAATCATTCAAGGAAAAAGGTAAGAAAACATGTTTCATAGCTAAGAATTCTAATAATTCAGATGATGAAGAAGAAGATGAAATTGTTTACATTGCTGTGAAGGATGAGTATGATAATTATGAGGAAATGACTCTTATTTCTCATGTAAGAAAAAATGATACATGGATTATAGATAGTGGTTGCTCTCATCATATGACTGGTGATAAAACTAAGTTTTAACATTTTGAAGACTATGATGGTGGCAGTGTGAGGTTTGGTAATAATGAACCTTGTTGCATAAAAGGAAGAGGAAGAATCTCACTAACCAAAGAGCTTGTATGTGATAATGCATATTGGGTAGAAGGACTAAAACACAATCTGTTGAGTGTGGCACAACTACTTAATAATGGATTCAAGGTGGAGTTCATGCATGAAAAAGAAAGACTACTGGATGACAAAGGAAAGCTAATTGGATTAGGCACTCAAACAAAAGGTAACATGTTTTATCTTGAACTTGGTGAATGTTCATGCTTTATTTCTCAAATTGAAGAAAGTTGGTTATGGCAGAGAAGGTTGTGTCATGTGAACTTTGATAACTTGGTGAAAATAAGTAAATTTAGGAAAGTAAGAGGCATTCCTAACATAAAGAAACTTGAGGTTGGTTTATGCAAGAATTTTCAAATTGGCAAAATGGGAAAGACTAGCTTTAAAAGAAAGAACTATCAGTCTGAAGAAGTTTTAGAAATTGTGCATACTGATTTGTGTGGACCTATTGGAATTGAAAGCTATACTAGTGAAAAGTTCTTCATTCTTTTTGTTGATGATTATTCAAGAATTATGACTATCATGTACTTGAGAGAAAAATTAGAAGCATTTGGGAAGTTCAAATAATATTTGGCTAGAGCTGAGAAGGAAATAGGAAAAAGACTAAATTTTTTGAGATCAGAAAGAGGTGGTGAATTCATTTCACATAAGTTCAATAACTTTGTCATTGAAAGAGGGATCAAAAGATAGGTATCAACCCCTCAAACTCTTCAGCAAAATGGAATAGCTGAAAGAAGGAATAGATCTATCATGGACTGTGCAAGAACCCTAATGATTGAAAAGAGCATTGCTATCAAATACTGGAAGGAAGCTATCAGCACTGCAGTCCATACCTTGAATCGAGTATAGTTGAAGAAGGACTCATTCAAAACCCCCTATGAGTTATTGTATGGCTATAAACCTAATGTAAGCTACCTAAATATATTTGGAAGCAAATGTTACATTTTGAAAGAATCTAGAAAAGGTAAATTTGATTGGAAGGGTGATGAAGGAATATTTTTGGGATATTCTTGCAAGAGTAAAGCATATAGATGTTTGAATTTGTCTACTCACAAAAGCATAGAAATTGTATATGTGAAAATTGATGAGTTTGCAAAAAGAACTGAGGAAGAAAGAAAAAGGGAATTAGAAGCTACAAGAGATTTGTTTTCATTGAACCTGGTACAGTACTAGATACACCTGTCAATCATGAATCTTCTACTCCTAAATCCTTAGTAACCGAGCTATAGGAACTTGAGTCACATTATGATGCTACCGAGCCAATGCCTACTGAGTTTGAAGGACCCGAGCAATAGAAAAATAGCTAAAACTTGAAGTTGAAGTGCAAGAGGATGAGAATGCAAAGCATTCAAAAGGCAAGGAACTTGTATTAGCTAAGTATATCAGGAGACATCATGCACCAAATTAGATCATTGGAGATAAATCTGAAGGAATTATGACAAGAAGTAAGTTGAAAGCTAGTTGTTTACTTGCTGATTTTGAACCTAGAAGTGTCAAAGATGCATTAGAAAAAGAAATTTGGATTGAGACTATGAATGAAGAAATAGAACAGATAGAGAAAAACAAAACATGGACTCTTGTACCCAAGCCTAAAGACAAAAATGTGATTAGAATGAAGTGGGTATTCAGAAATAAGCTAAATGAAGATGGTAAGGTATCAAGGAATAAAGCTAGACTTGTATGCAATGGATACTCTCAAGAAGAAGGAATAGACTATGGAGAGACTTTTTCTCCTATTGCATGATTGGAAGGTGTTAGAACCCTACTTGTATACGTTGCATGCAAAGGATTTAAAGTTTATCAGATGGATGTCAAGTCAACATTTCTCAATGGTATATTGGATGAAGAAGTTTACATTGAGTAGCCTGAAGGTTTTGTTGATCCAGACAAGAAGGACATGGTTTGCAAATTACATAAAGCATTGTATGGTCTGAAACAAGCCCCTAGAGCATGGTATGAAAGATTGCATAACTATCTTTTACAAATTGGTTCTCAAAGAACTAATGATAACAGTCGCTTGTATATCAAGGAAAGACTAGATAATAATATTATTTTGGTAGAAATATTTGTGGATGATACTTTGTTCACAGGAAATGATGATCTTTGCAAAGAAATTTTAGAACAAATGAACAAGGAATTTTAAATGTCAATGTTTGGTGAGATCAAATTCTTTGTTGGTCTTCAAATTCAGCAAAGTAAGAATGACATTTACATCACTCAATCAAAATACATCAAGGAGATATTGAAAAAGTTTGGTATGGAAGACTGCAAACTAGTTAGGACTCCTATGTGTACTAGATTGAAACTCACGAAGGATGATGAATGAAAGGAGGTAGATTAGACATTGTATAGATCTATAATTAGAAAGTTACAATATATAGTGCATACAAGACTAGATATTGCCCTTGCAGTTGGTATTGTAGCAAGATTTTAAGAAAAACCAAGAGAAATCACATGATGCCAATCAAAAGAATCATGAGATATTTGAAACGCACTAAAGATTATGGATTATGGTACAAATTTGGAGGTAATCTATATTTGAAAGTGTTTACTGATGCAGATTGGGCAGGAAACATTGATGACAAAAAGAGTACAAGTGGAGGAGCTTTCTTTCTTGGAAAGAAGTTGGTTTCTCGGATAAGTAAAAAGAAAAATTGTACATCCCAAGCCATAGTAGAAGTAGAGTATGTTGCAGTAGTAGTAAACTATTCTAATATTATTTGGTTCAAATAGTTATTGGAAGGTATGAAGGAAGAAATCAAAGAACTTATTGTTATGTTTTGTGACAATACAAATGTAATTGGAGATCAAGTGAACATGGTAAGAACTAACTTTCCTTTTCTAACCTTGCTAGCTTAGTAAAAATTGATCTCTACCATAGAAGCCTTCAGCACCCAAGTGAGCTTGGTAGAAACTTTCTTCATAGTGTAACCTCTAGAAACGCTTGGTAGACTCTATAACTCACTTTACTAACCTTTTGAGCTCGATAGACTCTATCTTTTTCCTTGCTAACCAATTGAGCTTGGTAGACTCTAACTAATAGCTGATATTACATTTGTGTAACATCAAAGATAACACACAATTGAACAATTTCATCGAACAATCTCCCTCTTTGGCATTGATGGAAACACAACATGTCATAGCACAATGAAATTTGAAAACAAGTCTTTTTTTGACAGAATGCTTCACCCTCTTACATTTCATTCCACAAACTTCTTACATATAGTAATATCCCTCTATGAAGGAATTACATAACTTCTATACAAACATCAATCTCTTCATAAACATATTCAAATTTCAGAAAGATATGACAGTATACTCTCCCTCTTTGACAACACATGCTAAAGAAAACACAAACCAAATGAATAGCAATGTACCTTATGTACTAATTCATATGCAATATTTCTATATCTATTCGACATCAACTAAAAAGATCTTCGACTTGATACCCATTGATACATCACTAGATCTTCATCTTAGTGAGCTTCAGATAGGGGAATGACCCCTAACTTACCTCTTGGATACAAAAATGCATCCTTAGATAAAGGCTTTGTGAATATGTCAATAATTTGTTCCTTTGAATGGACATATTCCAATCTAATCTCCTTTTCCTACACCAATTCTCTAACAAAGTGATACTTTATTGCAATGTGCTTATTTTTTAAATGCATCACTAAATTTTTGGATATGTTAAAGGATTTTGCAGAGTTTTTAGTGTTTACTAAGCTTCACTTTGTTAACATTGAAAATCATTTTCTAGATCAATGCTTACTGAATAGAGTCAGCCAATGAAGGATTTTTTTGTTTTGAGGAATAAAGTTTATTTGTTTAATTGAAATATTTGTAGCCAACTGATGTATGCTTTATTGATAAATGTAACTTGTAAATGAGCCAACTTGAGAATTTAAAATTTATAAATAAAAGGTCAAGTTGTGGATTCTATAAGTAAGGAATGAGTATGCAATGAGTTGATTGTGTGAAGAGGAAGTATAAGTGAATTTTGAAGGAGAATTGGATATCCTTGAGGAGCAACAGAGTTGTATTCGATTAGTGAGGATCTATTGAAGTAGAGTAGAGATCTGTATTAGCAAAGTTCAATTGCATCTCATTCAAGTCACTTATTGTTACTTTCTCACCATTGTAGTAGTAATTTCTAAATCTCTTAACTGAGTTAGTCTAGCAGCCATTTTGTAAATCCTCTAACAAGGTGGATAGTTCTACTGAATTGTTCCAAAGGCCTCTAGCAAGGCCACTCCTAATAGGGTGATTAAATCCTCTAACTAGGTCACACCTAATAGTGTGTTTTGTAACCTTTAACAGGGTTGGCTCCTACCAAGGCTCACTTCAAAAGAGTGAAAATTGTTAACTAGTTACTTGGTGGTTTTTCCCATATTGGGTTTCCATGTTAAATTTGGTGTCTCTTGGGTTCATGTTATTTACTTTTGCATGCATGTTAATATTTGTGAATTAGCAACAAGTTAATCAACTAAGTTACAACATTTCTCTATATGGCTACCGAGTGATAGCAGTAATTAAATTTTAAGACATCTAAGGGATCTGTGGATTTGTTTATGTAGTAACTGATTCACCCCCCACTCTCTCAATTACTCCATTTGTATTTCCAACAGGTTGATAGGTGAATTGTTTGTCAGGTTAAAGTGTCAATTGTTGATTCACTCCCCATTTTTAGAATATAGTTTTCCATTGTTAATTCTAAAAATTTGTATTAGAGAAAATTTCTCTTGAAGGAAAGCTTGATAGCTTGAGAGATCATATCTTGAAGATGGAAGTCTATAAATTGGAAAAGAATATTAAGTACTAGAAGATTGAAATAAAACTAGCCCTACATTAGTTAAATAAAGGAATAAATATACTATAACAGCCATCGAAAAGAAGGAAATAAATAACTATGTAGCAAAATGACATACAATATAAAAATATAGGCACTACTAGATTATCTATAGGTGAAAAATTTGAAGAGTTTGATGTAGTAGTTGTAGATCTAATGGAAAATGAAAAATAGCCTAAATGAAGAGGTTAGGAATCTCAAAAGAGAACAAGAAGTACAATTATTATTGCTATGCAAGATAACTAAAATAAAAAGGAAAGTTGAGGAAGATAAAGTCATTATTGAAGAAGACAAAAAAAAACTAACTAATAGACTTGAAGAGAAGATATTAGATGTGCAAAATCTTGCTAACATGAAATTGAATACAATGAATCAGTTGATGCTTGTAAATCATGAACTGAATGGTAAATAAATTGATATCACAATCTTGAAGTCACAAAATGATCTAATATAAAATGAATTAAGAGTAAAAAAGTAATTCATTGAAATATTTAACAAACCAAGTGAAGCTATAAAATAGTTTGATAAATTAATAGATCATCAAGACCTAATAGTGAAATTGCTAGATTGGGATACACTACTACTAAGGAAGGAGAATCATCTAGAAGTGGTGAACAAAGGAGTAGAAAATGTAATAACAACAAACCCACTAGTCATAATCGTGGAAAACTAGGTCATATAGAAAATGTTTGTAGGAGAAAAATTGTCAACCAAAACCTCAAACAAAAATACAAAGGATAGTTCAACAAGAAAACAAAGGTAAACCATAATGGAAATTCTTACTATTGAGATTAAAATACAAGGTATAGTTTTCACTATTTTCAAGAATATGGTCATGTTCCCAAGAGTTGCATAAGGGCACATTTCAGAGAAAACTACAATAGATGAATGAATGAGATTACATGCTTTAGTTGTTTGAAGACTGGTCGTGTTAGCAAAAGTTGTCCAACAAGGTCAGCAGTGATTTTAGAAAAGGTAAAGAAAAGGTTGATGTTAAAAAGGTAAAGGTGGAAATGAACAAGACATGGAAAAGGAAGGAATATTACATAAAATCAAGTCAAGATGAGGTCACTTCATTGAATGGATCAGGTGATCACATCACCCCCGACTAGGCAATCAAAGGTATGTGTGGAACTGATACTTGAATTGTTACACTATGCATCAGTTCCAAATATCAAATATCTTTAAAGAATATATATGAGTGAATTCAGATGCAATGAATAAGTTAGACTTATGAGTTATTCTATAGATATGTTTTTTTCTATGTTGTTGTTGAGCATGGAAGAAATCATTGTTGTTGATGACCATGAAAGGAATAGTAGTGTAATCGTAATGATATAGTTATGTTAATGTAATCCAATCTCTCTATGTTAGTTGAGAATAATAGGAATCTTATGTAATTTGAGTGTGTTGAAAAACCTATATTGGTTGAGCTTACAACTATATAAGCATTGAACATTTATTAGCAAATTTGAATGGTTACATAGATGATTTTAAACTCATTTGCATTCATCAAACTTTAAAGAGCATGAAGAGCACCAAGGTAATTGGAGAAAAGGGATTCAAGTGTTTGTGAATTAGATTCAATTTCTAATTGCCATCATTAACTAGATTCAAGAGGTATTTAACTTGTGCTGAGTTAGATTGTTTGGTTTTCATGAACCCTAGGAGTCAAAATGAAAACTAGCTCTTCATCTACAATTAGGAAAGAGGGGAAACTGGTTTTTAATGTCTAGTTGATAAGAAATTATATTAGGAAACCCCCATTTTGTGCAATTCCTAAGATTGCATACAAGGGAGATCCATCTAGTGTCCTATCCATGATACCACCAAAGGTTCTCATGATTTAGGATGTGTGTTGTTGTTATATGTGTAAAGTTGGTGAAGTAGGAGACATGGAAATCATGGATATCTACAATAAATTGTGAGAATGGAGTTCTGAAGGAGGAAAAAATATTTTGGAGAGAAAATGTTTAATGTATGCCTTAGATTTTACTCAAGCATTTAAAATGGAATGGATCAAAATTGTCTTGAGACCAATACATGAGAACCAAGTTTGGTTAGAAAATGGACCTATCAGAATATCCAAAAGGATTATAGATAGGTTTACAAAGTATCCTACCCTTGAGTGACCAAAGACTATGCAGAGTGATGCAAAGGAGATTATAGAGAAAAATGTAGGTGTCATATGGAACATGGGAGGGATGTCAATAGACACAATATCATATCCCATTATTGCCTTTATAGTCTGAGTGATAACTCATAAGTTAGTTTGGTCAAGCTGACTGAATAGTCTTTTATGTATGGTAGTGGATTTAGGTTATAAAATTATGAGAAAAGACCATTCCTATGACCTTGCCAAGTTACAACTACAATAATTATTAGAAAACTTGGAAGCCATTAGGAAAGACAAAAATGCATCTTGTAATTTTGGTTCTTCAATTGTGTGCATATTCTTCTATGTGCAAAACACATTTCTCACTTTTGGTAAGATTGTTTGGAAGAACAATAGGTTAGTTACTCAGTAGATTGCAAAGTTTATTTAGCAACTTGGAGATAATTTTGAGTCAGTAATGACTAGTTACATTGAGTATTTCAAGAAATCCATGGAATAGAGAATGAGGATTTCCTTTATCTTTAGTGGAACAACATTACAATGATGTGTGTTTCCTAGTAAATGCATATTACACATATGTGCAAGAAACAATACCAAGGGTTAGATGGTTGAAACCCTTGCCATATGAGATCAAATTGGATGAAGCCTCTACAAAAATCACAACCTTATTAGTAGAATAAATTGATAAAGATGCAACATCTTTTGGAAATTATGATGAATCCAAATCAAGAATTACCATTGAATTGAAAATAGCTATAGTATTGAGAAAGAAGAGAAAACTTGTAAAGAATATCAAAGAGGGATTTAGTGAAGGAGAAGAAGATAAAGAAGAATAAGAATAGGGCCAAGAACCATTGGAACTTACCCAAGTCTTAGGTGAAGAAAAAAGGTGTATATGCTAAAGGTGTTGAGGAAGAAGAAGTTGAGAAAGCACCTAAGGATAAAAAGAAGAAGAGGAAATAAAAGAAACAAGTAGTGGAGAAACTTGAGAAGACTATGAACCAGTCACATCAAAAGAAAGATGTACCTAAAACTAGATCAAGCACAAGAGCAAGCACTATACAGGCTAAAGAAGTGACCAAGGCAAAAGGAAAGAGAGCTAGTACTACAACAAAGTTGAGTCATCCTACCAAGAAAAAAAGGAGGAAGTACACACCTCAAAAAGATTTAGATGATGAGAAGATAGAGTCAAATGCCTTGAGTCAATTCAAAGTGGTAAGTCACAATCCCTCTTCTAACATTGAAAACTTGCATGAAAACATTACAACCAATGTAGATTTGTTGGGTTTTACACATGTTAATTTAGATAAGCTAGGGAATGTTGATAAAAATAAGGTTGAAGAGCCCATATATGATATGATGACTACCTTCAAAACTACTCCACTAGAGATTTCTGACTCTTTACGTAAAAGTATTTATGATAAAGTTGTGTAAAAGTGAAAATTTGGTTTGACCACTAAAAGACAATTATGGAAGGCTACATTAGCCCAAGTTATGCCTGCTTTAGATAAGAAGATGATTGCTAAAGCAATGGAAAAATATAAAGGGAATTTTTCTCCCATGCATAGAGCATTTAGTATATTAAAGAAACAAGTCGAGGAAGTGGTAACCTAGAGCACAATGATATGGAAATTTATTTATTGGTTATCCACAGAGTAGATAGAGAAGAAAGGTGAATAAGAAGAGAAAGATACCAATAAGAATGAGGAAGAGAATCATGAAGAGGTGAACCCAGTCAAGGAAGGTACTGTGGAGGGAACTAAATGAACAACAAAGGAGGCAATAGTTGAAGAAGAAGAACAAGATGTACATGATGTAAGTACTGAGTGCCAGTCCCCCACATGGGAACCAAGAAAGTTTGTAGGACCCAGTGAGCATCACGAATGTTCCAGATACAATGCCATAGAATGTTAATCCTTTGAATAAGAAGGATTTGAAGAATTTTCTACAAGACTCTAAAAATTCAAAAATCCTATAGTGCTAAGTGTGGATGAAATACAAAAGGTTAAAAACACATCTACAGGGGAGAAGCAATAGGATACACCAAATCTACCCCCACCACCTACAAAGGTTAAGGAAAATGAATTACAAGATAAAAGTATAAATCTTGAAAAGAAAGTTGATACATAAAAGACACCATCTATAATGCCAACTATTGTCATACAGATGGAAGAGGTAAAAGCACAACGTACAAATATATCATTGCCTAGCCTAAATAATTTAGATTTACCAACACTAATGATTGTTGATAAGGATGGAACAAAAGTGCATAAGGGATGATGAGGCATATTAATGTCTCAAATTTGATATAGTTTTAATAGTTTCAGCTTACTCTTTAAGCCTTGTGAAAAACATTTGTTTTAAATATCTTGTGAACTAATGCTAGATATAGCTAGAATTTATTAAACCTATGGATAGTGGGTATGGAATACTTTGCTTAATATTATACATAAATTTAAATATTTCATATAAATATTTTAAGCTATGTTATAATATTTGAATAAGAGTGGGAATGTTATTATGCATATGTGCTCTGGATGTTTCTAACTTTTAGGAAATGGAGTGCAAAGAGTGGTGATTACCACATTAAAGGAAGAAGATGATGAAGATCGATCATGCTAGAGGAAGTACAGATTAGTTCCTATGGATAAGTTGCACCTAAAAAGGAGGTATTGTTCCAAAAAATATAGGAAGACCAACTTGCTATATTTCTTGCAAGGTGTTATTCTATTGCTTAGTAGTAAATGTAATATGTCATGGTTGATCTTCCACCTTCTTTTCTAGCGATGTTTGTTCAAGACTTTTATGTTATGTTTTTAATAAGTATCCAATCCTCTATATAATGGATTTGGGTTTGTCTTAGTAAGAAAGTAATGAAGATATAGACAATGCTGGTTTAAGATTCAGAAGTGCATTTTGTGTTCTTCATGAATTATTCAGTCGATGTAACTAAAGAATGATTTTAATGAAAGAGTGATTTTGGAATACTTCTTGCATTAGTAGATTAGTAGAATCCAACCAAGGGGGCCCACTTGGGAGGTGGAATAGATTTAGGTAGAGTAGATTCATTCCTTGCAATTTCCTATTTTAAGATAGATTTATTGTATCAATCCTCCAGCATTGTTATTGTGAAAGTTCCTACAACACTTGAAAAAAATGATCATAGTGGATGTTTGGAGTTGTTAACTAGTTTAGATTCATTTTTTAAAAAGTTTTCCTCAGTTATCTATTGTTAGTCCAAGCATGTTTACTCTTTTGTATTAGTAATATAGATTCTTTTCATGCGTTTTACCTTCCTACAACATAGGTGTTAAGACTCTTAAAGGAACTTAGTGCACATACCATGCTGACCCATTTCAAGTCCTACATTCCTAGGTTGACAATTCAAGTGTATTTCATGATGGAATAGATACTCTTTAGAATAGACATAGTATCCTTGAGAGGAATAATGGTGTGATTATCTTCATCTATTATGGAACCATACATTATTTGGCATTATTGCTAGGGATGGTGTCAAACTAGGAACCTTCATGAATCCTTCACTTTTTGTTAGCTAAAAACTATAAAGTTGTGGGTTTGATTAACAAGTCACCAATTTGATTGCATGCATTGAAGAGGAAGACAATGGGATGAATATGGGAGATTTCTTCCACAAGAGTCTATTAATCTGAATGAAGAAATTGAAGAAGAAGATGAGTTGCCTTTTGAGGATGCAATCCCTATTTTTCCTATAGAATTGTCCTCTAGAGAAGAACCTTTAGATACAAGTGCTCTTCAACCTTTTGCTGAAATTTTGGCTAGTTTCCTTGATAATGTTGCTCCAAATCCACCTGTTTTGAACAATCCAATACCCAATGTTTGTTTTCAGTAGCAACCCCATAATCAAATACCTCTAGTAATGGCACAACCTACTTTTCCATTTCCTCTCCCAAGCCTCATAACCAATGCTAATCTCAAAAATATACTTGCAACTGCTCTTCCAATTTTTTGTGCATTTGCAACTAAAGATCCTGATACTTTTTTATTTGAGTTTGACATACTCTATCATAGCTTTGACTATAACACTAATTCCCATAAGCTCAAGTTGTTTCTAGCAACACTAAAAGAATATGTTTTATGATGGTTCATGGGTTTAGGAGTGAATTGAGTAGGTACATGGGATGAAATGCAAACTATAGTTCTAGATAAATACAAAGAGTATTACAAGGAAAATGATTCAAGAGGAGATGAAATCTTTAGAATATCACAAAAGGATGATGAAACATTGGAAGACTATGTTTCACATTTCTTGTATACACTACAAAAGAACCCTCAACATGTACTGGCAGATGATTTACAAAAGCTAGTCTTCTTAAGAGGGGTGAATGATAATTGTCTAGAAGCATTAGGCCTGATGGCTGGCGGTGATGTATATCAATCCTCTTGGGATGACCTCAAGAAAATCTGTCTTAACTATTCAACATCAACTATGAAGAAAGGAAGAGGACATTGGTCCACAACTACTAAAAAGGGATCAGTCAGGGTATTTCAAAGCTTGAGATATCTAATCTACTCTCAAATTTCAAATAGGACATTATAAATTATGTCGCTATACATCTTGACACAATGACTACAAAGAAGAAGCATGTAGAAGCTAAGGTGTAGTTTGTAATGAGCCTTGCTCAAAACTGATCAACAATTGCCTTATTTGTTACTTGTAAATAGTTCTACAATTACTATGCAAGAAAAAACTAAGAGACTATGATGCATCTATAGCCAAAACATCTTTACAAGATCTAAATACAAAACTAACATTCGTAACAATCTACTAATTTTCCTCATCCAATGCAATGCTAATTTCAAACCCAAGACTCTGGTAATATATATAAATGAATGCTTAAAACTGATAAAGACCTCCACCTGTAGCAAAGGCATATAACATGCATGAATAAATAAGGGAAAACTAGTTATATTGTGGCCTCCTTAAAGTATTTGATTCTTCAGAATGGGGTTGCCGAACAACTGCAAATGATATGCCCCAAATGATGCCCTAATGACACATAATAGCATGTTCCTACAACATGTGCCTGTAGCAAACACCCAACTTATTTTTCCTCCTCACACCTAGCCCTTGGCCACAAATTCAACACAATGAAGTGATTGAAATATCACCTCTGATATGCAATAATTCAGGTGATGTCTCAAACCCTCAAAATTGCTATCATTGGGAGTTTTTGTTCCCAAACAAAAATTTAATCTGTAGGCCCTTGGCTCCACAAATACACATGTAAATGTTAATATCAAATCTAGATGCCTTCCCATGAGGCTCTCTCCTCTATTTATTTTCTTCCTACCCCCCCTTCTAGAAGAATCATAAGTGTTATCTTATTGCACTATTCTTGATGAAGGTACGCTCTGATACCACTGATGACGATACGCTCTGATACGACTGATGAATGTACGGCTCTGATACCACTTGATGGAGTATTGCTCTGATACCACTGATGTAAGTATGCTCTGATACTACTGATGAAAGGCCACACCACCCTTACCAACTCATGACAAAGAATTCAACAAGATCTCTCAAGATCCAATCCAAACCCAAGCTAGTCCAGATCCACACTCTGGTAGAAACCTCCAAGATCTCAACTTGTGCTTGCAAGCCACCAAGCAACCTCCTTGTTTCTAAACCGTAACCACTAGCTCTCCTCCAACCTTAATCCAAGATCCAAATGTAAACTACCTCACATTCGGCGCTCTGTCTACACACTCACAAGTCTATCACAATCCTACTGTAAACTGCCTCACATTTGGCGCTCTGTCCACAGGCTCAGGAAAAATCACTCTTCACTTCCTCCTTCTCTTTCACACCTTGAAGCCTTCCAAGCTTTCCAAGCTTCACCTTCCACAACTTTCACCTTTCCAAGCTTTCCTTCCAAAGCTTCTACTTCGTGAGCTTCTCCTTCTCAAGCTTCTCCTTGAGCTTCCACTTCTCAAGCTACTCCTTGAGCTTCTACTCCTCGAGCTTCTCCTTGAGCTTGATTAGAAATGCTCATATGCATTGCTTAAATAAGCACTTACCATCCCATGCATGACTTATCCACAACCTTCTAGAATTCCTCCACAACCTTCTACAACTTCCACAACTTTCTACAATATTCATAACTTTCTAGAATTCTACCCACACACCTCGATAAATGGAATGACAACCATTTATTTTTTATTTTTTTCTATTATGCCATCTATGCACCTCGAAAATAGAAATCCTCTTTTTCTTTCTTTTCTCCTTTTTCCCCTTTTTTATTTTTTTATTATTTTTCCTCTAATTTTCGTCACTTTCTCTCTCCTCCACAAATTTTTATTTATTTTTCAATAATTTTTCCATGCAAGATGCTCCTGCATCAATTCTAGAAGCTTCCTCCTTTCCAACAATAAATGAGTTGTGCTTCTCTACGATTCCCTTTCCATAGTATTAAATTAATTAAATATAAAGTCATCTTTTAATTTAAAATTTTTTTAATGACTTTATAAGAAATCAATTTAATTATTTCCACTTAGCCTTCAAAGGATGAAAGGCTAAGAAATCTATTGAGATGCTAAAGAGATGGGGACATTATAGTTAGCCCCTCTAGAAATTGCTTGTCCCCAAGCAATCTCAACTCTGGATGTTGCAGAATCTCTTCACTCTCTAGCATCCTCAATAGGTAGGTTCTTCCATTTAATCAGATATTCTCTAATGACATGGCTTCTCAATTTCTTCTTCCTAAAATCTAGTATAGCCTTTGGTATCAAAATCAACTTACCCTCATCATCTAAGGGTGGTAGAACCGCAGAAGAAGCCACATGATGTCAAAATGCCTTCTTGAGACGTGATATATGGAAAATATTGTGCACTTTGCTATCCACCAGCAACTCTAGCTCATAAGCCATTTCACCCACACATCTAATGACTGGGAAGGGTCCATAGTATCGTGGTTTGAGCTTCTCTACACCACTCTTCTTTAGAGTAGACTATCTGTAGGGTTGCAACATCAAATACACCATGTCTCCAACCTCAAAAGAGTGTTACACTCTCTTCTAATCTGCATATTGTTTTTGCTGGTTTTTGTGCCCTCCAGATGTTTTTGTGAAGAGCTCTCATGATATCCTGATTTTCCTATAACATGTCTCTAGCAGTAGGCTCTCTACTATCACTTATCAACAAATCAAGAAAGCTAGGGGCCTCATAACCATAAAAATCCATGAATGGTGTCATCTAAATAGAAAGATGGTAAGTGGTGTTGTAGTAGTACTCACAAAGGTATATCCACTTAACCCATCCTTTTTGCTGCGTAGCAATATAATTTCTAAGGTACATTTCCACCCATTTGTTGACTATCTCTATTTTTCCATCTATTCGAGGGTGGTAACTAGTACTCAGAGAAAGCTTGGTCCCACACAATCTGAAAAGCTCCTTCCAAAAATTGCTCATAAACTAAGTATCTCAGTCACTAACAATGTTTCGTGGTAATCCATGCAATCTAAGCACCTCATAGAAAAATAGTTCAGCGACTTGTGTGGCTGAATATGAAATAGTGAAATGAAAAAAATGTGCAAACTTGGTCAAGCAATCAACCACCACATAAAAACAATCCTTTCCTTGCACTTTTGGAAAACCTGTGATGAAGTCCATAGATATACATTCCCACTTCTTGTTTGGAATTGGAAGTGGCTGTAATAAACCAACAGGATATGTATGGTTCTATTTGTTCTACTAAAAAACAACAGATTCTCTAACATATCATAGAACATCAGATTTTGGACCCTTCCAAGTGAACATCTCTCGAATCTGTTGATAGGTTTTGAAATACTCAGGAGGGCTTGCCAATGGTGAATCATGAAAGGACCTCAATACTATGTTCTGTTGGGTGATGCAACACGCTCCCCTGCCCACAGGTGGTTAATTATGTGGTGTTCCATGTTCACTGATAGTCATGGCTTTTGGTGTAATGGCAAATGGGCCTTACAATTGGTATCAGAGCCTGGTTTTGGCTTGGTCATGGGTTCAAATCTCCCTAGTGCCTTCCCGACCTGCGTAAGCACCTGGTATGCGCATCGAGGGGGAGATTGTTGGGTGATGCGATGCGCTCCCCTGCCCACAGGTGGTTAATTATCTAGTGTTCCATGTTCACTAACAGTCATGGCTTTTGGTGCAACGGTAAATGGGCCCTACATGTTCTTCACTTTGGATCTTGGAGTCAAGAAAATCCTCCCCTTGTAAATGATAAGATCATTCACCACCACGTACCTATTATCCTATAGTGACACATCAATAATACTTGAAGCCCAAGAATCCTTAGCATGTTCTGCCACAATCAAATGACTCCAATCCTCTGAAACCTCAGCCATAGAGCTCAAATGTGTTAGCAAGACAAGGCATCAATGACTATATTCTATGAACCTTTAACAAAAGAAATGTCAAAATCATAAGATTGGAACTTGCTTACCCACTTTTGTTGATGGTCATTAAGATCTCACTATCCAAGGAAATGTCTCAAGCTATTATGGTTTGTTTTAACAATGAACTTACTACCCACTAAGTATTGCCTGAACTTGGCCAATGCATGCATAATGGAAAAAATTTCCTTGTCATATATACTATAGCTCCTCTCAGGGCCTCTCAACTTCCTACTTTCATATGCAATTTGATGTTTTTCTTGCATAAGGATAGCTCCAATCCCCTCACCTAAAGTGTCACACTGCAACTCAAAGGGTTTAGTGAAATTTGTAGATGCTGAAAAATGATTTGCATCTATGGTTTCATCACTTCTTCATATTAATTCGTCCCATTTTCTCATTCCACTAAGTTCAATCTTTTTGGCCAAATTGATCATATTTCATCATTTGTATCCTCTTTCAAATCATTTTGAAATCATTTCAAATCAACTCAAAATCATTTCATACCAACTCAAAATCACCCCAAATCAACTCGGAATCACCCAAAATTAAGATAATCATCACGAAACATATCAAATATCAAAAATCAATGATCATCTCTCCAATCCTAGGCATTAGTGTGGCTTTCAGTGCCTTGGAAACCTATCAACCTATCAACCTATCAATCTAACCTTAGTATTATCATGGCTCTTAGTGCTAGGTCAAACTATCATTCATGTCATCTGATCTTCGACATTGTTGAGGCTTTCAATGTTGGATCATGGCATTATCAACCTTTTTAATAATATTTACAATGTTCATTGATGTTATTATGATCAACCATATCAATCAATCTAGATCTTATAGAATTTACAATGTCAGTTAATTGTTACATATCTTTAATTCATGTCATGTGTCCTTGGCATGTTATCAATTTTGATCAACCAATCAGTTTGACCATGGCTTTGTTCTACCTATCATTATCCTAGTCAATTAACATTATCATCATCACATTCTCATCAAAGGATATTGTTGCATTTATTTAATGAATTTGGCCAATCATTTACTAATTTTCTCTATAGGCTTAAATAACCCATAATTTAATCCTATTTTTCTTACTAATTATTCTTCCTAATTATCATCTTTAATTAATTAATTTTATTAACTAATTGGTTCATCATCCACAAACCATGGAAATTTTTAATTTCCTAAGTCACATTTTCCATCATTAATTCCATTTTTACTAATTTCTATTTTGTGGAATAAAGTATTTTTAATTCAAATATTCCATAAAATATTGACATCATCATGACACTTGGATATGACACCTCGTGGATTTTCCTTTGACACTTGGATAAGATATGTCATAATCCAATATTGACTTCCATGCATCATAGAATCTTACAATTGGCATATTGTGTCATATGAATATGGATTCTCAAAGGAATCTCTTGCCACATCACATATCCAAGGTGACAAATCCAATGCTCTCATCCTCCATGTCAATTATAAAATGAGCATTCTTCCTCTCATTTTTGGTCCTTAGCTTTTCTCATCTTTTGCACTCTTGCTCTCACATTCAAATCACAACTTCTAGTATTCTCATAGTATTATCACCATTATCATAGGCTTTGCTTCAATTTTGTGTGCACTATAGGAAACTTTGGAGCTACATCATTTGGAGTAGAAAGAAGGACATGGGAGGTACAAATGAAAGAGAGGGTTTCTATTGCTTTATTTATTAGTTTGGCTTTCATGTTAGACTAGTGGGTGCTAACATATGTTGATTGAGTTTGTGATTTCTCATAGTATGTTATGCATTAGCCCATTTTTTGGTCCTACAAAATTAGGCAATGGAAGCACTATGAAAGTAGTCATAAGTCATTTGAACATCTCAAAGCATTCTTGTGCCTCACGAGTCCAAACAAAAGCCCCTTTCTTAGTGAAATCTATAAGTGGTGCTGCATGGAAAGAATACCCATTGAAAAATCTATGATAGAATCCACCTAAACCAAAAAAATCCTATAAGTTGTGTCAGATTTGTCAAAGTAGGCCACTCAATAATTTCCTTGACCTTATCTAGATCCATCCAAACTCCTTCTGCACTAATGATGTGACCCAAATACAATAATTCTATCATGCCCAAGTCACATTTAGATTCTTTAGCATATAGAGATCCCTTACCAAGAATACCCAAAACTATATCAAGATGTGAAAGATGCTCTTCCCATGTCCATCTATAAACCAAGATGTCATCAAAGAAGACTAACACAAATTGCGTCAACTGTGAATGAAATACCCTATTCATAGTAGACTAGAATGTAATAGGGGCATTGGTTAGCCTAAAAAACATAACCACAAACTCAAAATGTCCACAATGGCAACGAAAAGCTGTCTTCTCAATATCTTCTTCTCTCACATGAATTTGGTGGTAACCTAATCTTGGATCAATTTTGGAGAATTACTTGGCACCATGTAATTCATTAATGAATTCATCAATCCTTGGAATGGGGTAATGGTTCTTGATTGTTCTCTTGCTAAGCATTCTATAAACAATACACACCCTTAGAGTACCATCCTTCTTTTTAACCAATACTAATGATGAAGTAAAAGGTGACTTACTCAGTCTAATATGCCCCATAGATATAAAATCCTTGATAGTTTTTTCTATCTCATCTTTGAGCCGCTTAGGGTGCCTATAGGGAGTGACTATCACAAGCTTAGCACCCTCCTCTAATTTGATGATGTGTTCTATCCCTCTATCTAGAGGTCTACTAGGTGGAATCTTGCTAAAGACCTTATCATGCTTGATCCTCAACTCTTGTATATCAGGATGATAAGTAGGTTTTTTTTGCTCTTCCTATCTTGGCTTCAAAACACAACCTATTGCCCACTCATCCATGTCATGATGCAAGAGATGTTCCATTTTCCTAAGAGAAATAGTCTTACAACTGGTGTCTCTGAGTGCCTTCAACAAATGAGTTTTTCCATCCATCTCAAATCTCATTTCCATCTCATGGAGGTTGAGGGTGAATATTCCTATGTCAGGTAACCATGTCATTCCCAAAACCATATCTGTGTCTCCCATGTTTACCACATAAAAATTTACCTTGAACTCATAGTCATTCAAGCGCATGGGCAATTTTGAAATCATTTTGTCACACCTAAGAGTGAAACCATCAACAAACTTAACTCGAATTCCCTCAAACTTTTCATTGTGTATACCACACCTCTCAACAAACCTAGTATCAATCAAATTGTGTGTCACACTTGTGTCAAGAGGAGTAATAATCTTTTGACCAGAAAGAACCCCTTGCATCCTAAAAGAGCCTTCTCACTAAATACTTGTGAGACGAGCCTCTTTAAGCTTCACTTCTTCCTATAATTCTTCATCATGTTCTAATTTTTCTTATTCTAAATCATTAATTTCAGATTGCTGGTTTGAATTAGAATCTTCAATTAGTGCCCACATTGCACAATTTGACTTCCCTTTATGTTTCATAGGGCAGTCATGGTTAACACCATATGGTCCCTTATAAGAGAAGCATAGTTTCCTCTTCCTCAAATCATTAAGAGTCTCATGATCAAGTGGAAAAGTAGACTTATCTTTAGCTTTGTCCTCCTTCTTAGGAAACTTCTTGTTGTCATGACTAGAAAATGTTCCATTTGATGTAAACTTGCTGGTAGGGGCATCAAACTCCATGCTTTGTGCCTTCTTCATTGTTTCTTGTAGTGAGGGAGGATCGAAATATTTCAACAAACCGTTTAATGGCTAAATGAATCCTCCCATAAATAAGACCACCAGTCTTCTTTCAGTGATGTTAGGAACCATGACTGATAACTATTGGAAGTCATTCACATAAGCATCAAGGTAACCATGTTGTTTTAGTTGTGCCAATTCACAAAAACTCACCTCAAGATCTTTGACATCTAACCTTTCAATCAGTCTGTTCGTAAACTCCTCATATGTAGTGATAAGGTTGTGTCCAAGAGTGACTAACCCATGATATCACCACTCATGAGCAGCTCCTTCAAGATTTAGTGTGGAAAATATTATGGCATCCTCTTCAGGCATTGGTCTCAAAGAAAGATAATTATCAAGCTTTCGAACCCAAGACCTAGCTGTGCATTTGTTACTTCCATCATAGTAAGGCATGGAAATCTTACCAGGTGTTTGTTGATAGTCATTTCTTAGAGCATAGTGATCATTCCTTCCTCCTCTCCTATTCTTTTGATTCATGAATTGATCAAACATCCATATTTCTCTCATATTAGGAGGGAGTGTGGTATACTCCAAGTAGGCCTGTCTAGCTTCATCATCAAAAGAAATAGCTAGAGTAGCATGTGGTTGTTCTTCTCTTGGTATAAAGGTGGGAAAAATTGGCCTAGAGGTTGATCCTCTAGTGTTGTTAGCACAATGTATAGACCTTCCCTCATTATCTCCACTATGTTTAGTTGTGTTTTGATTTTGAGTGGTTGTTTCTTGATTTTGAGTGGCTTGTTGATCCATTTTTGCTAATAAGCATAACAACATATCAAGCATGGTATCAAATTTCCTTTTAGTTCTTGCATCCTTATTTTCTTCTTCTACCATATTTTGAACTATTTTGCTGCTATCTCTTTCTCTTAATGCTTTTGAGGATGTATCCCCTTCAACCTATGGATTTTGGTATTGTTCTTTCCATTGTTCCCTATTATAGCATTTGATTTCTCTCTCACTCATTTTCTGTTTGACTAATCATAGGATGGAAGGATGAAAGCTTTGATACCATTTTAATGAGCCTTGCTCAAAACTGATCACCAACTACCTTATCTATTACTTGTAAATAGTTCTACAATTACTATGCAAGCAACAACTAAGAGACTATGATGCATCTATAGCCAAAACATCTTTACAAGATTTGAATACAACACTAATATTTGTAACAATGTACTAATTTTCCTTATCCAATGCAATGCTAATTTCAAACCCAAGACTCTGGTTATATATATATATATATATATATATATATATATATATATATATATATATATATATATATATATATATATATATATATATATATATATGAATGCTTAAAACTAACAAAGACCTCCACCTATAGCAGAAGCATATAAAATGCATGAATAAATAAGGGAAACTTGGTTATGTTGCAGCCTACTTAAAGTATTTGATTCTTTAGAATGGGGTTTCCAAACAACTCCAAATGATATGCCCTAAATGATGTCCTAATGACAAGTAATAGCATGTTCTTGCAATAGGTGCCTATAGAAAATACCCAACTTATTTTTCCTCTTCACACCTAGCCCTTGGCCACAAATTCAACACAATGAAGTGATTGAAATATCACCTTTGATCTGCAATAATTTAGGTGATGTCTCACACCATCAAAATTGTTATCATTGGGAGTTTTCATTTCCAAACACAAATTGATAATATGCAGGCCCTTGGCTCCACAAATACAAATGTAAATGTTAATATCAAATCCAGATGCCTTCCCATGAGGCTCTCTCCTCTATTTATTTTATTCCTACTTCCTTCTAGAAGAGTCATAAGTGTTCTCTTATTGCACTATTTTGGAAGCTTCCTCCTTTCCAACAATAAATGAGTTGTGCTTCTTGATGATTCCCTTTCCATAATATTAAATTAATTAAATATAAATTCATCTTTTGATTTTTAAATTATTTAATGACTTTATAAGAAATCAATTTAATTATTTCCACTTAGCCTTCAAAGGATGAAAGGCTAAGAAATCTATTAAGAGGCTAAAGAGATGGGGACATTACATAGTTTGCCAAGTATTGTCCATATTATCGGAAGGAGAAGAAAGATTGCCAATGCAAACTGGTTGCTAGTGTGGAGAACCAACATCTTCCAACTAAGTACATAATGATGGATGGAGAGGATGACAAAGTATTCTTCATTTCTCAATGACATCCATGGGCCCAACTTCAAGGTATGCCTTAGGACCCTTCACAAAATTCAAATCTATCTGGTAATCAATGGCAAAACCATAGTACCCAAGGTCCTCCACAATATATTCAACATAATTAGAATAATGCTTGGAAAAATAATCCATAATAGCCTCAGAATTCCCAACCTTCCTGGCCAAACTAGGAAAAAAACTATTTGTCTAAGTAGTGAAATAATCAATGGTAGAATTAGTAGAACCAATGGCAACCACCCCGAGGGACTTGGTAGTCTACAAACCAATGGAGATGACCTCAGCAATGGCCAAACCAAAATACTTGTAATCCATGATTACCACCTCCAGTCTAACAACCTACACTAATGCCACCACCTACAAGATCTAGACCTCAAAAGAAGACTTAGTTGGCTACACAAACTCAATCAAATCCAAATAACTAGTAGGCACAACAACCCACCTATTATGTTGAAGCTCAACAATACCCTGCTTATGCTCTAAATGTTGTAGATATACATTTAAGATCTGGTACAACCTTACTAGCACCTAAATTATCTCTCATAATTGAAACCAGATACTTTTATAGCATTAGAACCAATAAATTCTCAGCCATAGATGGTTGACCCAACCAATGTAACTAGCTCAGCTCAAACTCAAATAGTAGTTGAACCTCCTTTTCCACAAAAGCTCATACAAAGTAAACCTGCACAAATAGAGGAACAATCCTTTAACATCATTGATCATCTAAGGACATGCATGTTCAAATTCTTTTATTCCAAGCCATTAAAGATGTTTCTATTTATGGAAAAGCCATTAGACAAGGCTATTTGAAAAAGCCCAGGAGAAAGAAAAAGGACCCAACCACATTCCCTATTGTAGGACAATATGTCTGACATTATATTAGAAAAATTAATTATTCCTAAATACTCTAATCCAGGAAGTCTAGTTGTGAATGTGATTATAAATGGTCAGTTTATTAAAAATGTGTTGATTGATCCTAGTGTTTCTATAAATATTATGACTAAGGATACTATGAAAAAGCTTAATATAGAAGGGTTAAGAGCTACCTCAACAATTTTGTAGCTTGCAAATAAGTCTACTGTCACTCCTAATGGGATGATAGAAGACATAGTAGTAACCCTAGATTCTCTAGAGTACCCTATAGATTTCATGATTCTGTCCCAAAAAATAAATTTATCTAATTACCCTATCATTTTAGGATGACCATGGTTAGCTACAACTGATGCAAATATAAATTGTAGGTTAGGGAGTATGACCATATCAGATGGACAGGCAACAAAGAAATTTGATTTGTATCCTCTAGTACAACCACAACCGGATTTAAGTACATATGTATGGCAAAATTTAGGGGATGGAGAAGAAGAGTTAAACTCTATAGTATAGCTTATGATTTTACATAGACAGTCTTTTCTAAAGCTACAAGAAGAGGATTCAGTAATTTAGAGTATTTTTAATCATACTTGAATGGTAAAAAAAGATGTATCTAATAGTTTTGTCTTAGAATTAACTACATATGAGGAATGTAATGAGAGTTGTTTTCTACCAAAGAAGCCAAACATTATCCATCAACTTTTACCATGCGAACAAGATACAAGTCCAATCTCTAAAACTGCTATGGTTGATCTCACAACTACTATTGAGTTGTCAAAGGGTCATAATCTCCATGTCAATCCCAAATTGCCTTCCACACAGATGAAATAGTTAGCCGAGCTTCTTCAAAAACATGAAAAGGTTTTTGGATGGGACTATGGGGATATGAAAGGGTTAAGTCCTACATTATGCACTCATAGAATATACATCAATGAAGGGTGCAAGCCACTCCATCAACCACAAAAAAGGATTAATCCAACCCTCAGATAAATAATTAAAATTGAACTATGAAAGTTACTTGATGTTGGTTTTATATAGCCTATATCTAATAGTAGATGGGTCTCACCTCTAGTTATAGTACCTAAAAAGGGAGGGAAATGGTAGATTTGTTTTGATTACAAAGAATTGAATAAGGCAACCAAGAAGGATCATTTTCCTTTACCCTTTATTGATCAAGTTCTAAACACTCGAGCTGGTAAGAAATAGTTTTCTTTTCTTGATGGGTATAGTGGTTATAATCAAATAAGTATAGCTCTAGAAGATTAGGATAAAACCACATTTACATGTCTATGGGGTACTTTTTCATATTCTATCTTGCCATTTGGCTTGTGTAATGCCCCTACAACATTTCAAAGAGTTGTAATCAACATTTATTCACATGAATACATGGAAATATATATCGATGATTTCCTAGTGTTTGGAGTCACCTTTGAGGAAGCCATGATAACTATTGAAAAAGTTCATGTCTGATGCAAGGAACATAATCTATCACTCAATAGTAAGAAATTTGTCATGCTCATGCAGAAAGGAGTGGTGCTTGGTCATTTCATATTAGCTATAGGGATATAAGTGTACCCAACTAAGATAGAGGTGATTCTAGCATTGCCCATACCTACAAAACCAAAGGGTGTATGATCTATTTTAGGTCATGTTGGCTATTATAGGTATTTCATAAAAGATTTTAGTAAAATAGCTAGTTCTTTGTATACATTATTGAATTAAAAAGCTATATTCATTTGGACACCCAAATGTAATGAAGCCTTCTTGAAGCTTCAAAAACTTCTCACCACAACACCAGTTTTGAAAGGACCAGATTGGTCAATTCCATTTCATATTCATACTGATGCATCAGACCATGTTGTGGGTGTTGTATTAGGATAAAAGCCTATAAACTTGAAAATGCAATCTATTATATTACTAAGAGCCTCCATGGTCCTAAGCTCAAATACACAATGACTAAGAAAGAACTCTTAGTTTTAGTCTATGCATTGAACAAATGTAGACATTATGTAACTGGATATCCTAATTTTGTTCACACCGACCACTTAGCTATAAAGTACTCAATGAATAAACCTATTGTAATTGGTAGATTGGAAAGATGGCTCTTGTTGTTACATGATTTTGATATTACCGTTATTGATAAGCTAAGTATATCTAATGTAGTTGCTAATTATTTTTCTAGACTGCACATTGCTGATGAAGATCTGACTCTGATTGAAGATACCTTTCTAGGTGAGCACTTGTTCCACATAGCAACTCATACACCATAGTATACAAACATAGAAAATTATCTTGCTACAAATAAAATGCCCCCACACTTATCTCACAAAGACAAGAGGAAGCTAGCAGAGAAAACTTTTCATTATTCCTGGATAGATATCAATCTCTTTTATGTTGGACTAGATTAGGTCATGAGGAGATGTGTCAGGGAGGATGAGATATATGACATACTACATGCATATCATGATGAACTATGTGGAGGCCATTTTGTAGGAAAAATAATAGCACTGAAGGTACTTACAACTAGATATTATTGGCTAACATCACATAAGGATGCAATAACTTATACAACCAATTGTGACAAATGCTAGAGGATGGGTTACCCAATGAAAACTGATAAGATGCCACTCAATCCATAGATTGTATTAACACCTTTTGACAAGTGGGGTATGGACTTCATAGGTCCAATTGACCCACCATCAAGTGACAAATCCTACATCTTTTTATGCACAGATTATGTAACTAAATGGGTGGAAGTTAGAGCAATGAAAAATGCAAGAGATGAGAAATTAGCTAAATTCTTATACGAGGAAATATTTACATGCTATGAAGTTCCTAGAGAACTTATCATAGATCAAGGTGCCTAGTTCACATAAAACTTGATCACTTAGGTTATGAAATAATACATCATAAGACATCAAAAATCTTGTCCTTATCACCCTGAAGAAAATGGGCAAGCAGAGGTCACCAATAGAGAAATTGAGGCCATTCTAACTAAGACAATTCAAATACATAGAAAGGATTGGAACAAAAAATTAATTGAATTTGTTTGGGCATACCTAACTGCATGGAAGATGACAACTAGATTCACTCCATTTGAACTTGTGTATGGAAAAAAAACAATTTTGCCTATTGAATTTTAACATAAAACATTGTGCACTAGTTTGGAATTAAACATCAATCTTCTCGTAGCACAAGAAGAGAGACTTCTCCAATTAAACTCATCGGACAAAATGAGAAAGATAGATTTGGAAAAAAATGGAGATCATTCAGCAGTAGCAAAAGAAGTGGCATGATGCACATATCCATAATAAACAATTCCTAGTGGGAGATTGGGCTCTCCTATACGATTCTCACTTCAAAAAGAATCCAGGGAAGTTGCAGACTCAGTGGTTAGGGCCTTATGAAATTTAGTATGTATTTAATAATGGAGTAGTCCAACTAACAACCATTGATCTTATCCAATTCAAGTTACTTGTAAATGGCCATAGGTTGTGCCTCTATCATAAATCACAAACCAAAGATGAGTTTGTATAGAAGTTCCAACCAACTAGTTTATTAGCTCTTATGAAAATAATTACTATAGTAGAGGGTGAAAACCTTCTTCTTGTTGCCATAACATGACAAAATTTCAAGGAGCCCTCATAATAAAACCTCATTTAATATGAGGTCCATTTTTTCATTCAATTTTCTTTTTATTCATATCAACTCATCTCATTTCTTTATCTACCATCCACTCACACTCCATGTCACCCACAAATTTTCTTTTTCCTACTTTCGATAAACCATACTATCAAGACCTTTTCTACAATCACTAGATTTTACCACTTCATAAATTTTCATGTAGACGTGCACTCAAAAAATTTTAGGTATAACATTTTTTAATCTTTATTCATTTTTAGCACATAGGCTTTGATATTTATATATAATATTGCATTAAATGTATCCTATAAGTCTTAAGCTAGTTTCTCATTCCTATGCAAAAAAATTTAAATTCTGCACACTTGTCAAATTTTAGTGGGGGGCTGAGAAAGTATATTAATTTCCAAATGTCATCTCCATGTTACCCTAGTCATGTCCTCATTATAGGTTGTACTTTTCTAGTAGATTGATAATTTTTTCTTTAATTTTAAAAATCTTTATGTATTTGTCATACCTTTTCATTGCAATTTTGGGAAAGATCTCATGTGTTTGACATGATTGAAAGGACTACGAGTTATTATGAAAATACTTTCAGTTAAACCTTGATGTCCTTCATAATTAATTGCATCATTATTATACATGTCAAACACAATGGAGTCTTGTTAATAGAATTTGGTATAATTATTTCTCACAAAAGTCAATTTGAAATTCTAAGAAGAGGGTATTTTCAAAAGTGTTAAAGCAAATAAAATTTATCAGGGTGGTGAGAATGAAAAAAATTTCAGATTAAGCATTTTGAAGAGGGGAGGATAGTTGTGAAGGTATGAATCCATTGTTCATAGTATTTTACTTGTAGACGTAGAAGTAGTCCAATGATTTCATGCCTGTGGATGGCTTGGCCACTTCGTATAGTTAATTGAGCTCAATGAAGAAGTAACAAAAAAGTTTATGAGAACATTTGATGAAGGGGAAGCCACAATATGGGGATTAAAAGTTATTACTATTGAGGAGCAGATAGAAAAAGTCACAAGACTACCAAAAAATAGGGAGCATTATCTAAATGAACATGATGCTAGGTCATCACGGGCACACTTCTTTTAGCTAGGTGACCCCCAACTGGACATTTCAAAGCAAGGGTGTAAAAGACTTTCTCTTTTGGCTCCATATCTAGAATTGGCAACCCATATTATCAAGTATTTGACCCATAAAGGCAGGTTTTCAAACTTGCATGTTCATCATTTTAAGCTACTCAATTGTATAAGACATAACATTCAAATTAATGTCCGGGTATGTGCAGGATCATGGTGTGCCAAAAAGTGGTGATCTAAAAAATATGTAGTTCTGAAATCCCTCAAAGAATTTCAAAATCTATTCCCACTTTTTTTCCACCCATCCTGATACTAAATGAAAATAATTAATACCTTTATAATTCCTACTATATCTTTCAATACCAACCTTATATGATCATCTTTAAAACATCCCGAAAATGTGTTTTTGGCATGTTCTTATGTGTTTTCTACTTCAAGCATGTAGCTGATGACTTTTTTTTAACCAAAATTTGATGTAATGAAAATGGTTTCTTAAGAATGTTCTTAGCTTTTCATAAATGTAAGTTTTGTCAAATTACGAGTTCAGTAAGTAATTATTACTTATTTTCTAATGGAGTTAGCTACAAAGTGTTGATTGACATACTGGTTGAAAAATAGCTATCACTTTCAAACTGTATAAGATTTGTGAAATCCAAAAGATGTGTCACATTCTATGCTTTGACTAGTATAAGAAAAAAAAAAAAAAAAAACTTAATTTTGATTTTTTTTGAACTAGTTAAGGTGGTTAGACACGGGAGTTTTTTAATTCTGAAAATAGTATAGTAGAAAATTCATAATTAATTATTTATTTGGAATAAAAATTTCTAAAAATATGCATCACATCCAAGCACGAGTCTACTTTTTATATCTCAAATTATATTTAAAAATATTATCATTTGATTATGATTAAGGTGGTCAAACATACACCTACTTTTTATTTTTGCCCTAAAATTTTTGTAGTACTGCATTAAAATCCAAACTTTTGACCAATCAAAAAAAAATTTCTCCAAATATGGCCTTGTAGTTTAGAAACTAGATTCAATTTCCTATAGATTATTTTCTTACAACTTTTTTATATAAAGTCTAGAACCACTTTAAAATTATGTGTCAAGTTGACATAAGCCTGATTTGCTAGTTTTTCACTGCCACTTAAGGCAATAGTTTGGTACACCATGATCCTGCAAATACCCATCCTCAATTTCCATTATAATATGTTGTGTATTAGTGCTAAGAAAACTCAAAAAGGAAATGCAAATTTTGTTTCTCATCATGCCCTCATCAAAATTTTAGTTGAAAGGTATCTTAGGAATTCCTCCCCTATATTATGGGTGGAATTTGTTGAATTAAAAAATTTGTAGCCTCAAACTAACCCTGTTCTAAAAATTTAGGAAATGAGTCAGAAATTGCAAAGCCTAATTAGAATCTAGCTGAAATAGAAAAATAACCCTCTTCTAATAACCCTATTGAGCCTATTTTAGAGGATGATATACCTAGTTCTTCTAGAGAAAAAGACAAGCATAAGGTTGGTAAAGAAAGCGCTAATCACGAAAAGGAAGCCCAAAACCCTTTTGTTAAAGTAACAAAGATAAAAAGGTCTATTCATGTAGCAACCACTGCTATAGCATCTACCCCAGCCACACCTAAACAAAAGTGGACCTGCAAAATAGTAGAAGTTAAAGAGGTTCCTATGTGTCAAAGCCTTCATATGCGAGGTCAATTATCCCAAATTTCCATTGAAAACCTAAATGCCCGAATTTCAAAGTCTCATATAGAATTAGTAGTTGAAAATATTCTAGATGACTCTCCTCTGCAATTGGAACCCCAAAATATGGAAATAGATGAAAATGATCCTATTAATGAAAGACCACAAGGGAATAAGGAAATGTGTGAATCAAACCCCACTGTTGTTCTAGAAAATCCCCCAAAAATGATCAATCTACTTTGCCACTAGTCCCTATATATTCTAATGTTTCCCTCATACCATCTTGATCCTCCTAGTACACCCAACATTTCTAGCAAGTTGTCAAAGAAAAAAAGAAAAAATCTATGGTTCAAGAGTTTCCATCATGTACAATTCAATTGATATTGTTTGGTTTGCACAATCATTTCATTTTTCAAAAGGCCTTGTGGAGGCAAGAAAGATACCAAATGTAGAAGGCAATATTTGATAGAGATGAGGAAATCGAATCATTGAAAGAGAAACTTGAGAAATAGAAATAATAGATGAATAAGGCTTTAAAGTTAGTTGACAAGGTAATGGCCTGTAGACCACCAACAAGGGTGTATGCCATTTATTTGAAGGATTGTTTTCTATTATTTCAGTTGATGATGAGAATGAGAGATGTTGATTGTGAATTTAAAAAGGCTAAATATTTTTATAATGTATATCAACTTTGCCTTTATGGCAGAAGAATTTGTTGTGTGAACTATACTTACATAATTTTATAATTTCACATGAGATAGAGAGGAATTCTATACTTTACATAGGAGATGTTCACCTCAGAGCTTTAATATCCTAGATATAAAATGAGACAAATTATGATAGGCAGTTGGATACCTATAGAGATCTTGAGAAATCTAACCATTACCACTATAGGTTGAATCACGTAATCTTGATGATCTTCTAAGAGACTGGTTTAGATTAACCTATTGAAGACTAAAACTAGAGATTAGACAGAAAGTGTTTGCAAAAAGAGAAAAGGTGTAAAAAGAATACCAAACACTTCCATACTTTACACAAAAAAGAGTAACTATAGGCAGTAGAAATCGATGGAATAGATTGCCAATTTTTTTTTAAAAGGTTGAACCACATAGCCTTGTCAATTATGAGGAAATATTTAATAGGGTGGTTAAATATATACAACCAGGAAGACAAATTATAAAAGAGCTATGGATGCCATTAACTTTTCAGCCTCCTACCCTTATTTTCCCTCTGTATGAAAATGATGCTACTAGACTAGACCCATTGGTTGAAGAATACTTGGGTAACCATTGGAGACACACCAGAGGATATTTCTACATTTTTAGAAATAGGAAGTAGGGGAAGACTATAGTGGAAGATTTTAGAGCCATGGAAAAGAAGTACAATGCTTGAGGACAAGAATTTTCATAGTGGGGGGTAGATGATGAGGCATATTAATGTCTCAAATTTGGTATAGTTTTTATAGTCTAAACTTACTCTTCGGGCCTTGTGAAAAACATTTCCAAAACATTTGGTTTAAATATCTTGTGAACTTATGTTGGATATGACTAGAACTTATGAAACCTATGGATAGTAGGTACAACATACTTTGCTTAATATTATACATAGAATTTAATATTTCATATAAATATTTTAATCTATGTTCTAATATTTGAATAAGAGTAGGAATATTATTGTGCATATGTGTTCCAAATATTTCTAACTTTTAGGAAATGGAGAAGTGACTCAAAGAGTGGTGATTACTGCATTAAAGGAAGAAGAAGATGAAGACTGATCATGGCAAAGGAAGCACAAATCAGTTCCTATGGATAAGTTGTGCCTACAGAGGAGTTATTTTTCTAGAAAATGTAGGAAGATTGACTTGCTATATTTCTTATAAGTTGTTATTCTATTGGTCAGTAGTAAATGTACTATGTCATGGTTGATCTTCTGCCTTCTTTTCTAGCAACGTTTGTTCAAGAATTTTATGTTATATTTTTAATAAGTATAAAATCCTCTATATAATGGATTTAGGATCATCTTAGTAAGAAAGTAATGAAGAAATAGACAACATTGGTTTAAGATTTAGAAGTGTGTTTTCTGTTCTTGATGAATTATTTAGTCAATGTAACTAAAGAATGATTTTAATGAAAGAGTGATTTTGGAATACTAGGCTAATAGTCCTTAGCTTTTTTGTTTATGTGTTCACCACTTTTATATTATTTTCCTTCCTTAGTAGTGGTGTAGCTCAATCTAGTAGTACCATGGTTAGATCTAGGAGATCTCATCAGTTTCTCAAAGTATTTGATGGTTTAATTAGGTTTGTTGAACTTTCAACAAATTCCTTTTCTCTTTTCATATCATTCCCCAATTGTTCATCTTTTTATTTAAGTATGTGCAAGATTATGGTGTGCCAAAAAGTGATGATTTGAAAAATATGTAGTTTTGAAATGCCTCAAGGAATTTCAAAATCTATTCCAATTTTTTTCTCACACATCCTGATATTAAATGAAAACCATTAATACCTTTATAAGGCCTACTATATCTTTCAATACCAACCCTATATGGTCAATTTAAAAAATGCCCCCAAAAAGTGTTTTTGGCTTGTTCTTGTCTGTTTTTATATTTCAAACATGTAATTGATGACTTTGTTTTCACCAAAATTTGATGAAATGAAAAGCGTTTCTTAAGAATGTTCTTAGCTTTCTATAAATGCAAGGTTTGTCAAATTATAAGTTCAGTAAGTATTTACTACTTATTTTCTAATGGAGTTACTTATCAAGTCTTGATTGATACATTACTTGAAAAATAACTATAACTGTCAAATGGTACAATATTTTTTAAATCCAAAAGATGCATCAATTTCTATATTTCTTCTACTATAAGAAAAAATAAATAAAAATTAAATTTTGTAGAGTTTTGAATTAGTTAAGGTGGTCAGACACAAGAGTTTTTTTTATTCCAAAAAAATTGAAGTAAAAAATTAATAACTATTTATTTTTTTAGAATAAAAATACCCAAAAATATGTGTTACATCTAGGCATGATTCTACTTTTTATATCTAGAATATTATTAAAACATATTATCATTTGATTTTGATTAAGGTGGTCAGACATATGTCTAGTTCTTATTTTTGTCCTAAAAGTTTTGTACTATTGCATTAAAATTCAAAATTTTGAGCAATCAATTTTTATTTTTTTCAAATAAGGCCTAGTAGTTTAGAAACTAAACTCATTTTTTTAGAGATTATTCTGTCAACTTTTTGATATAAATTTTATATCAAGTAGAAAATTGCACATGAAGTTGACACAACCTTGATTTGTTGAATTTTTATTGTCACTTAAGAGCATAGTTTGGCTGACCATGATCTTGCACATACCCACTTCAAGGTTGTGATCTCAATGTCCTTTACATTCAATCCATGATTGGGAATCATCACTTGATTCATTATATCCAATTGCATGCTAGAAATCCTTCGTACCTCTAATGTCTTCTCTTCTAGTCTATTGGTTAGTGTTCTTTTGCAATCTTCAATCATGAATTTTTCTTCCTTGGCTTTCTTTTTCTACTCGGTCACCTCACATAGTAACATTGATTAGACTTCTTTTTCTATCTTAATATTTTTGACCTCTTTAGTTAGGGCATCATTTTTTCCATTAGATGTGGAACTGCTACATCAAACTCACTTGAGTTTCCATCTGCAAAAAATTTAGTAGTGTCTTCATGTTGGTAATGTGTGTCACTTTCCCTAATGTCTATCTCTTTACTTCTCTTTAATGAGCACTTAAACTCATCTCTTTGTTTATTGAGTTGGCATAGGGAAAGATGGATTTCAATCTTCTAGTTCTCAATGAATTTTCCTAGCTTGTTGACTTCCATCTTCAAGATCTTTCCTCAAAACTACAAAGATTTCCTTTCCAGATAACTTAGCTTTAATACCATATGTTGGAGTTAACAATGGGAAAGTAAACACTAACGGGAGGGGGAGGGGTGGTGAATCAACACTTCAAAACTTTAATCATAAAAACATTCACCACATATCCATCTCATAATTCACATGGAAATTGAAAATAGCTAGCTAAACATGTTCATCTATAGCATGAAACAAATAAAACATGACATAATGAGTTTGTTACATAGAAACCCTCCAATGAGAAGGTAAAACTGAAGTGAGGATGACACCCACAAATATTTACTATTGCAGCTGTAAAGTGTAACCAATTATGATTACAAGAAGTTTGACCTTAAACTATGATCTACCCTATAAAAGGTTTTCCTTGTTAAAGGCATACAAAGACTTTTAGGTCTTACCTTGTTAAAGGATTTAAACACCCTGCTAGAAGTGTGACTTGTTAGAGGACTTAAACTTTCAATAAAACAAGCACTTGGTTCAGAGATTTACATAAAATTCTATTAGGACTTGAAACTTGTTAGGGCTACTCTATTAAGAGATTTATAGTAATTCACCTCTTAGAATGTTTTAGGCTTGATCCTCCAATTAGCACCTCATTGCTAGATATCAGATCTTCTCTTTTCTGAAGTGTACTTGATCCTCTAAATCAAATGTATTTCTTCTATCCTTTAACTATTATGCAATATAGCATGATCATAATTTCCATAGCCACCATGATTTATCTTTCTACACTTAGCACTCACCCTTGTATTCTCATCTAAAGACACAAAATATTTAGGGTTTTCCTTCTTTAAGAAGAATTAGGTGAGCTAGGGTTAGGTAGAAATCAACAATTGTGATTCACCCATCTATTTTCTTAGAGCATCCCTAAATCTTATTAGTTGCATGTACTAGATATGGATTCATAGTATACCTTCATATATATCTTCTAAAACCATTAAAAAATCCTTAAGTCAACCCAAAAATGATTTATATATGAGTTTGTGCTATTACAAACAACTATGTCAAAAACTATTTACTTGACACCTAAAGGCTCTGCTTCTCGGCATCCCTTACACCTTCAATGTTGTAACTCATCACCTGAATGACTCGACACCCACTTTTTTAATTGGCATATGAATCACTCGACATATATGTCTTGCTTGGTACTTGAGTGACTCAACTCATACTATTTTATAGACACATACTAGTGCTCAACACTAACTACGCATATTACTTGGCATAAAAATACTTAATCGACACATACATATTTTTGTTAGGTAAATGACCTAATTATTTTGTCATTACCTTGTAAAAACCAAAATGAGATCAACATACGTTACTTATCATAAGAAATATCTTGCACATGTCTAGTATGTTTTTACACAAGAAAAATTATGGTCATCCTAGCATTTATGATGTGATTCTTATATTTGGTTGCTACATTAACACGAAAATATGTTCTAGTCATTCTAGCTTGTTGTTCCTTAATGCTTACATCTAATTCTTACAAAACTAAGAAAAATATCATATTCATATTCTCATGATTGCAATTCAGTGAAGATTGTAAAACATTCAGTGACCTTAATAAAAAGTTCTATGATGAAAACTATATCTTACAAGTTCAATAACCAATCCTAGGGATTGCATCTAGCATAGAATTGCATTTCATACGAAAATTGCATTAGAACATGACCTTAATTACTTCTTTTCTTTCATTCTCAAACTTGAGAGGTCGATGATTTCTTCCATGTATCATGCTTCATTATCATATCATTCATCTACACATCATCAAATCATGTCATAAACATACATCACATCTCTATATCTCATTCATCACATCCACATGATAAGATACATGTCATCTATGTTATGCATTTATACATCATACACATTTGCATAAATCAAAATCATATAGCTAATCATCTCATGTACAAACATCATAAGAGAAAAAAATGTGACACATGCAATGATATTAAACACAAGCTCTATTATATATATAAGAGTCAAAATGTGGGTAAAAGTACAAAGCTGTGTAACCTTTCAGGTTGACATATCAGAATGATTGAATTTGAGTATTTCTATCTAAAAATTAATTTTGTTCAAACATATGATCAAGATAAATTAATTCTAGCTAAGTTATATATGGTCTAACACTTTTCCAATTGGAAATGTCTATTAAATGCATGTTTTATATTAGTTTATATCCAATTACTAAAGAAATAAAATTATTTTAGGAAAGTAGCATTTTAATAACTCTTACTATTTTTAAAGATTTTTTTAATAACTTATAAACACTATTTTATAGAGGTCAAAGTCAAGAATATTCTCATATAGATTTTATAGTGTTTTTATTAGATATAGTACATTTTAATTAAAAAATTCTACAAGCACATATTTTAACACTAAAAAAAATGCCAAGTTTGACAAAGAAAAAAATATTAAATCATATAAAAAGTAAATAAATTATATGACATTCTAGAGGAGAGAGTCCTCTTCTAGAATGTATAATTTTTCTCCAAGTTAGAATAGATTTGTTTTGAAAAATGTGGTGGGAGATGAAAATTATTGATTTCAGGTGAGTTAAAATTTGAATCATTATAAAGGAGAAAGCATAGGTCTAAAGCTGATTTTTATTTTTGATTGTTCTAGCTATATATGTTATCTATAATATAGTCTGAGATCAAAGGGAAATAAATTTATTTCCATATAGTTTTGTGGTGGGAACTAGACCCCTAATTTTCAGAATTTAAAAAAAATTCTACAAAAATTAGGAACATATATCAATTCTTATTCCAAATAATTATTAAAAATTATAATCCTAAACTTCATATGTTTCTCCACATTTCATTGGTTTAATTAATTTTCAAATTCAAAATAATAATACCAATTTTATGTCATTGAAGGTGAACAATTATACTTTTTTAAACCTTTTACTTTACGAAAGGGTGACACTGGTTTGTGCTTTTACCCATGTACATTGCTAAAAAATGAGTGCTACTCAAGAACTTTCGATCTCAAAATGCCACAAAATGATGCTCATACATCACATATACATGATAAAAATATAGATAGGAGAGAGTAGGCTAATTTTATCCTTCCCCTTCATCCCTGGGTAGAGGAGGAGGATGAAGTGCATCTACTCTAGCTGGTGGTCATGCACCCTTTGAAGCTCTAGCATACTCTAAGAAATGGGGCACCTTCTCCACTCCCTCTAGGACCACACCTACATATGTGTCATAGTAGTATGTTTCTCTCACAATTTGTGTTTGATCCTTGTCCCACTATATCTCTAACTACTCTAATAGCTCTTGATCTCTTGTTCCCTCTTTGCTAATTGGATGTCTAACATTGCAACTTGAATCTGCAACTCTTCTAGCTACTGTTGCAATGTCCTTAATGTATCCCATGACCATCACAGAGCATCCTATGTCTACACTAATAGGTCTTGACCCTATAACTTAGGACCAGCTCAATCTTGCATCTCCTCATCACCTCCACCCTACTCACCATGCTCCACCTATTAAGGAGGTTGATCCTCTACCCTCTTTCTTTGACAATCACTACCAATGGACCTCAAGTTCCCCATCTTTCAACATGGCCTTCTATGACCTAAACCAAGCCCACCATCACTTGGATAATACCATCATTTATTCAGGAAAAATTAGGATTTGTGTTAACCTCTAGCAATGCCTTTACTTTTGAGGCTACTATTGTGGTTGTTTTGGCTATTGTTGTGGTTGTTATGCTTGTTGTAATACTTGTTGTGTAGTGCCTGCCCCTAGTTCGCAATTTTGCTATCATTGTTGAACTCTTTTAGGGCTAGTTTTATGTTGATGATTATTAGTAACCTTGTTTTGAGATTATTAGATATTTTTTCAAATTCAGTTGATATATGATGAGATCACTTGGTGATTTATAGTTCATGTATATATATGATGATTATTCAGTGATTCCAGTTATTGATGATGATTAGTTAGATGGTCTATTTTCACATGTGTTTTCTAATGGATACTTACCCCATACTTGCATGTGTATGGTGTGTGTGTTTTTTCTCTTATTGTATGGCATTTCTGATGTGGTTAAGTCAGGGAGTCGTAGTCACCTGCTAGTCGAGATCTACATGATGCACCACTTCCTGCTATTGCCTATTTATCTTAGCATATACATATATATATATATATATTGTATGCACATGCGTGGATTTTATGTAGGTTGCAGGTACCGAGTATCGACTTCACTGAATTGCCAAGATGAGTGTACCCTATCACACTATCTCAATGGTAAGAGAGGGGAGATAAATTCTCAAGTCCAAATCCTAAACCCTTAAACCATTTGTCCTAGAAGGTAGGACAAGTATCCAAGATATTTTACCTTTTGAATGTGTTAGATGACATAATTCCTGATTTTAACTCTTGTGACTGATTTTGTATGGATTGTCCTATGATGGGTTTTCATATTTTATCTTGGAGGTCTATGGTGAATTTTCTATTAATTAGGTCTGAAATTAAAAGAACTAATTAATAATTCAATTGTTTTGGGGAAAATTAATATAATATCATGATATTTTGATATTTTGATTTTAATTAATTAATTGAGAAAAGAGTTAAATGAAAGAAAATAGAATTTAAAAATAATACTAAAATAATAATAATAGAAAAGATAAAAGAATTAAAATAAAAGTTATAAGTCTACCTAGGAGTAAGTGCCTATCTTGATTGCACATATGTCAACAACACATGAGTTAGCGCACAAATTAAGTACATTGTGTCTACAACCTTGTGACTCATCTAGAAGATTGGGAAAAGCTCGTGATTAGTTGTCAACACTTATCTCATCTTCTAGATGTTTCTAGAGACATTCTAGGTGCTTCCTAAGAGTTCTTTATATTCAAGCACTCCTAGAAGCTCAAAGAGCGTGTTTGGAGGACCCAAGAACATTGGAGAAGGAAGGAGCTTGCTGTGTAGATTCTAAGGAGAAGTGAATTAGTATCAATGTCTAGGTAGATACTTGTAAATTTCGCATTTGATAATTCGCTTCTTGCACTTTCTATCTTCTTTGTGTCTTCTAAATACTTTCTGAGGATTTTCATGTGTTGAATATCTTGGTTGTATGCATTTTGTCATGGGCAGTTAAATTCTATATAAGAAATTCTCATATGCATAGATCTGAAAAAACTATGGGGTTAGGATTTTCATATGCGTATGGACAAACCTATTAGAAGGATTAATGGATAAATTTAGAGAACAATGTATATTTCTTTCTTTAAAATATATATATATATATATATATATATATACAAATCTGCATATATATACATATTTATACATATATATTTATTATATAAATGTTGTAGTGCTTGATATCAATCTCTGTGTGTGTGTGTGTATATATATATATATACATACATACATATATATGTATGTATATATACATATATATAGATATATACATACATATATATGTATGTATATATACATATATATATATAGATATATACATACATATATATATATAGATATATATATACATATATATGTATGTATGTATATATACATACATACATACACACACACACACACACACACACACACACACACACACACACATATATATATGTACATGTAATAGCTTTGAAAATTCTTTTAAAATGTAGATATTAAATCGTTATCTAGGAAACATTTATTAATAAAAGTATTTATTAATAAAAACGTTTATTAAAAAAAAATTAAAAATTAAAAATTATTTTGGGGAGGGACCACACATACCCCCCAACTATTGGTGACATAGCTGCATGAATTGTAGAGTACCTAAGTGTTCGCAGGGTACCTGCGACCCGTGGGCCCCAAGGCATTATTTCCAATATAGCCCGCGGGATAAATAAGCCTGTGACCATTATAATCATTGCGGCTACATTTCATATTTAACTTACCATGCTCCCCACTAACATTAATGTCAGTCCACAATCATGGGTCACAAGGTACCTGCGTAAGCAGTGTACCCACGACAATATTTGATATTGAATTTTTACATTTAATAAAAGTTTTAATATTATTTTAAATAAGAAAAAAAACATTAATATAAGAATATTATTTAATGATTGTTGTTAAATAATTAATAAATATTTTTATTAATAGAAATTAACAAATAAATAATTAAATTAATATTAATAGGGGCATAATTGAGATAGGAGATTTTTAGTTAAAATTAATTTGTCTAAATTTAATCAATGATGAGTCCGGCTTGAAGATTTAATAGTTATATATTTGCTAATTAATATAATTAAGTACTATTTTAATTAAGATTAATTAATTAGTGCAAATATATAATTATTGAATTATTAATAGGATTGTTTTTACCTAAATTCAATGAAGATTATATTAAATTAACAAGTGTATTTAGAGTGTTTTAAGGAAATTGTAATTTCATAAGTGATAGGTATTTTTCCAATTATTTTAGAAAATTGTTCTATGTTTTATTCGAATAGATAAATGGGTTGACTTGGAGATTAAATGGGGAATCTTATACACTTAGAACAAAAATTGAAACCCCACACTTAATTCAACTATGCAATTTTAGCAAACCAAAACATGTGCTTGCATTTTGTGTTTTCTCTATGCTTCTTGTTTGGGTTTTTTTGGGTTGACTAGTTTGTTGACCAGTTATAGGACATCTACCAGAGGCTTGAGGGTTATGATTATGATGTCATGATAATGTCATTTGATCTCAATCTTTTAAACCCAACCATGGTTATGTGATGACATGTTCTATGGTGTGTGTGGTTTACTGATTGTTATTGTTTTCAGTCTTCTTGTGTAAGCTATGATATATGTAACCATTTATGAGTTATCGATCAGTTGTATTTGATTGCTTTCTAGTTTCCTTGATGGGACTGAAATGTTTATTTGATCTTGATGATGTCATGTTGTGACAGGTTTTGACTCAACCATTTTTGGAGTCTTCGATCAGTATTACTTTGAGATACTTTTTGGTTGCTTGTTGAGAACCAATGGATATTGTGATTATTATTGATACCTCTAGTTGCCAATAGAGAACTGTTGTGGTCATGATTATCTATGGATTTTTTTCAGTTGCTCATGGAGATTTGATGTTGTTATTGTGGATTATCTTTTGGTATTTTTCCAATCGCTTCTATAGGACTGTGGTGATTTTTTGATTTGTGATTCCATGTTCTTAGGGTAGGTTATCTACTTGTAGTGTTGAGAAGTGGCTTGCAATGGGGGTCGGGGCCCTAAGTGGCTGCCAGGGTAACTCATTGTAAGATTTTTTAATAAGTGAAAACATTAAACCTAATACTAGCTTAATGAACCTAATAAGATAATTGTTTGTTCTTGCCCATGCCTTGAGTGCTAGTAAAGACTAGGATGGAAGTAGAGAGAATGCTTAGCTGTGACCTTGCATTTCATAATTTGCCTCATCTGTATGAGAGGGTACTAGTGGCCACATAGCGATCCTAGGGGGCGGGGGTCTATTGGGAGACTACTAGGGTAACTCTAGTGTGATCCGTGCAATGACACTTTCTCGCTTGTGTAGTAGGTTTCCTACATGTCTTTGTTGTGCCTCTAGGATTAGATGTCAGTTTGTGTTGGAAACTTTGAGTTAGTATACTTTTAGGATTCCTAGACTTAGAGAGTATTTAAGCTATGTGAATTGATGACCTATTTGGGACTTGAGATTATCTCCTCAGCACGGTGTGAGTGGACCATTTAGGTACCACGCGGTTGGGTGATAGTGCTTTTTCACTCTTCCATTTGAGATGCATTTGAGACACTGTGGCTGATGCATTCTCTTGTTGGCATCTATATTCATTCTATTCATAGATTATGATGGTGGACACATATCCTTATATTGATGATTTGAATCTATTAGATGATGTTATCTTCTGCTTTATTTTGCATTTTAGATTTCTTTTCTGCATATGATGTAGTATGTTTTAAGAGTGGCATTCCTACTATGATAATACTAATGATCTCTTTGGTGATTTGGAATGTTATGCATGGAGGGATGGCTAGGGTCCATGATGATCTAATGATGCTATTTACGATTGGGAGGAACTGTGCAGTTAGATGATTATGTATGATGATATATGGTTATCTCTTAAGATGGATGTTATATCTTTTATGATGATGATATATCATGTTTGGTATTTGGTTTTATTTATAGCATTTTCATCATTGATTAGAATAGGATGATGTACTTTATTTATACATATATGTATTGTTTTAAGCCTTTCATACCCAATGGCATGTACAGTGGATGATTGAGCAATCGAAAATGTAATTTAAGAATGTTGGACTTGTCATTATTATTTCATGTGGATGTGGTATTAGATGGAATTATTATTAGCTGATTTAATTGTGATTCAATGTTAAGGGATCCATGAAGAATGTAACCTGTTATGTATGTTATGTTTACTTTTAGTTGAATGATATTATTGCTTTTGCTACTATGTTGTGAATGGTTAACTTTCATGTTTAAAACAAAAATGCTACCAAACTTAGTGAAACTTTAGGTTAATTCTTTGGATCCCTTGGTGGGGCGTTACATTTGGTATCAGGGCCTAAGTTTCTACATTGGAAGCTCTGGGTATTTTGGAATAAGCAAGGACTTTGAACTATCATGTGTATCTCTTTCAAACTAAAACTTGAAACTAGGTGAACTGAAACAAAACTTGAACTGTTACTTGCATATTTTTCATATTTCAACACTTACGTTTCAAAACTAAAAATTGAAATGTATTCTATTTTCAAAAAAATGTATCTTCCATCTATGTTTTAAGGTATTATGTCTTTGATCATCCTTGTGAGCACTATGTTGATCCTTTGTTTGGAGTCTTTAGGGAATTTATTTCATTATTTGTTAAAAGAACAAATGTTGGATCAATGTGGTTTTTGGTTTATCATTAAACCAGAATCATATTGCTCTAAGTGTATTGTAGTGTTCTTAGTGGAGTCATATCCTTCTACGGGGGTAAAAGGGTTCAATGGGACCCACGTAGTGAGTATCTTAGTTTTTCATTCTTGTAGGCTTCCAGGAGTAAGCCTAATTCTAAGGGGGGTGGATGTAGTGCCTACCCCTAGTTCACATTTTTGCTATCATTGTCAAACTCTTTTAGGGCTAGTTTTATGTTGATGATTATTAGTAACATTGTTTTGAGATTATCAGATATTGTTTCAAATTCAGTTGATATATGATGAGATTACTTGGTACTTTATAGTTCATGTATATATATGATGATTATTCAGTGATTCCAGTTATTGATGATGATTAGTTAGATGGTCTATTTTCACATGTGTTTTCTTATGGATACTTACCCCATACTTGCATGTGTATGGTGTGCATGTTTGTTCTCTTATTGTATGACATTTCTGATGTGGTTAAGGAAGGGAGTCATAGTCACCTGCTAGTTGGGATCTACATGATGCACCACTTCCTACCATTGCCTGTTTAGCTTAGCATATATATAGTATGTACATGTGTGGATTTTATGCAGGTTGCAAGTACTAGGTATCGACTTCCTTGAATTGCCAGGATGAGCGTACCATATCACACTATCTCAATGGTAAGAGAGGGGAGATAAATTCTCAAGTCCAAATCCTAAACCCTTAAACCATTTGTCCTAGAAGGTAGGAAAAGTATCTAAGATATTTTACCTTCCAAATGTATCAGATGACATAATTCCTGATTTTAACTCTTTTGATCGATTTTGTATGGATTGTCCTATGATGGGTTTTCATATTTTATCTTGGAGGTCTATGGTAAATTTTCTATTAATTAAGTCTAAAATTAAAAGAATTAATTAATAATTTAATTATTTTGGGGAAAATTAATATAATATCATGATATTTTGATATTTTGATTTTAATTAATTAAATGGAAATTAATCGAGAAAAGAATTAAATGAAAGAAATTTGAATTTAAAAATTAATAATAATCAAAATAATACTAAAATTAAGCACATGGTGTCTACAACCTTGTGACTCATCTAGAAGGTTGGGAAAAGCTCGTGTTTAGTTGTCAACACTTATCTCATCTTCTAGTTGTTTCTAGAGACATTTTAGGTGCTTCTTGAGATTTCTTTATATTCAGGCACTCCTAGAAGCTCGGAGAGCATGTTTGGAGGACCCGAGAATGTTAGAGAAGGAAGGAGCTTGCTTTGCAGATTCTGAGGAGAAGTGAATTGGCATCAGTGTCCAGGTAGATACTTGTGAATTTTGCATATGGTAATTCGCTTCTTGCAGTTCCTGTCTTCTTCATGTCTTCTGAATACTTTCTGAGGATTTTCATGTGTTGAATATTTTGGTTGTATGCATTTTGTCATGGGTAGTTAAATTCTATATAAGAAATTCTCATATGCGTAGATCTGAGGAAACTATGGGGTTAGGGTTTTCAGATACGTATGGACAAACCTATTAGAAGGATTAATGGGTAAATTTACAGAAAAATGTATATTTTTTTCTTTAATATACACACACACACACACACACACACACACACACACATATACATATGTATACATATATATTTATTATATAAATGCTATAGTGTTTGATATCAATCTGCGTGTGTATATATATATATATACATATATATATATGTATATACATATATATATATACATACATATATACATATACATATATATATACATATACATATACATATATATATACATATACATATACATATATTGATATTAAATTGTTATGCGGGAAACTTTTATTAATAATAATGTTTATAAATAAATTAAAATTTAAAAAAAAAATTGGAGAAGGACCCCATGTACCCCCCCAACTATTGGTAGCGTACCTGCATGAGTTGCAAAGTACCTGCATGTTCGCAGGGTACCTGCAACTCGTGGGCCGCAAAGGCTTGTTTCCAATATAGTCCGTGGGATAAATAAGCCTGTGACTATTATAATTATCACGGGTACATTTTATATTTAACTTACGATGCTCACCATTGACGTTAATGTTAGTCCATAATCATGGGTCGCAGGGTACCTACATAAGCGGTGTACCCGTGACAGTATTTCATATTGAATTTTTACATTTAATAAAAGTTTTAATATTATTTTAAATAAGAAAAAAAACATTAATATAAGAATATTATTTAATAATTGTTGTTAAATAATTAATAAATATTTGTATTAATAGAATTTAATAAATAAATCATTAAATTAATATTAATAAGGGCATTATTGAGATATGAGATTTTTAGTTAAAATTAATTTGTCTAAATTTAATCAATGATGAGTCTGGCTTGAAGATTTAATAGTTATATATTTGCTAATTAATATAATTAAATATAATTTTAATTAAGATTAATTAATTAGTGGAAATATATAATTATTGAATTATTAATAAGATTGTTTTTACCTAAATTCAATGAAGATTATATTTAATTAAAAAGTGTATTTAGAGTGTTTTAAGGAAATTGTAATTTCATAAGTGATAGGTATTATTCCAATTATTTTAGAAAATTGTTCTATGTTTTATTCGAATAGATAAATGGGCTTACTTGGAGATTAAATGGAGAATCTTATACACTTGGAATGAAAACTGAAACCCCACACTTAATTCAACTATGCAATTTTAGCAAACCAAAACATGTGCTTGCATTTTGTGTTTTCTCTATGCTTCTTGTTTGGATTTTTTTGGGTTGACTAGTTTGTTGACCAGTTATAGGATGTCTACCAAAGGCTCGAGGGTTATGATTGTGATGTCATCATGATGTCTTTTGATCTCAATCTTTTAAACCCAACCATGGTTATGTGATGGCATGCTCTATGGTGTGTGTGGTTTACTAATTTTTATTGTTTTCAGTCTTCTTGTGTAAGCTATGATATATGTAACCTTTTATGAGTTATCGATCAGTTGTATTTGATAACTTTCCAGTTGCCATGATGGGACTGAAGTGTTTATTTGATCTTGATAATGTCACATTGTGACATGTTTTGACTCAACCATTTTTGGAGTCTTCGGTATTACTTTGAGATACTTTTTGGTTGCTTGTTGAGAACCAATGGATATTGTGATTATCATTGATACCTCCAATTACCAATAGAGAACTGTTGTGGTCATGATTATCTATGGATGTTTTTTAGTTGCTCATGGAGATTTGATGCTGTTATAGTGGATTATCTTTTGGTACTTTTCAGTCGCTTGTATAGGACTGTGGTGATTTTGTGATTTGTGATTCCATGAGCTTAGGGTAGGTTATCTACTTCTAGTGTCGGGAAGTGTCTTGCAATGGGGATCGAGGCCCTAAGTGGCTTCTAGGGTAACTCATTGTACAAGTTGTTTTAATAAGTGAAAACATTACACCTAATACTGAATTAATGAACCTAATAAGATAATTGTTTGTTCTTGCTCATGCCTCGAGTGCTAGTATAGACTAGAATGGGAGTAGAGAGAACGCGTGGTGGTGACCTTGCATTCCATAGTATGCCTCGTCTGTATGAGAGGCTACTAGTGGCCGCATAGGGATCACTAGTGGGCTAGGGTCTATTGCTAGACTACCAAGGTAACTCTAGCATGATCCGTGTGATGACACTTTTCCACTTACATAGTAGGTTTCCTACATGTCTTTGTTGTGTCTCTAGGATTATATGTCAATTTGTGTTTGAACCTTTGAGTTAGTATACTTTTAGGGATCCTAGACTTAGTATTTGTGCTATGTGAATTGATAACTTGTTTTGGACTTGAGATAATCTCCTCAGCGTGGTGAGTGTGAACCATTTAGGTACCATGCTGTCAGGTGGTAGTACTTTTTCACTCTTCCATTTGAGATCCATTTGAGACACCATGGCTGATGCATTCTCTTGTTGCCATCTATCTTCATTCTGTTCATAGATTATGATGGTGGACATGTATGCTCATATTGATGATTTGCATTTGTTAGATGATGTTATCTTATGCTTTATTTTGCACGTTAGATTTCTTTTTTGCATATGATGTAGTATGTTTTAAGAGTGACATTCCTACTATGATAATACTGGTGATCTCTTCAGTGATTTGGGATGTTACACACGAAGGGATGGCTAGGTCCCACAATGGTTTAATGATGCTATTTACGGTTGGGAGGAACCGTGCACTTAGATGATTATGTTTGATGATATATGGTTATCTCTTAAGATGGATGTTATATCTTTTATGATGATGATGTATCATGTTTGGTATTTGGTTTCATTTATAGCATTTGCATCATTGATTAGAATAGGATGATGTACTTTATTTATACATATGTCTATTCTTTTAAGCCTTTCATACCCTGTGGCATGTACAGTGGATGATTGAGCAATCAAAAATGTAATTTAAGAATGTTGGACTTTTCATTATTATTTCATGTGGATGTGGTATTAGATGGAATTATTATTAGTTGATTTAATTGTGATTCAACATTAAGGGATCCATGAAGAATGTAACCTGTTATGTATGTTATGTTTACTTTTAGTTGAATGATGTTATTGCTTTCTCTACTATGTTGTGAAAGGTTAACTTTCATGTTTAAAAAAAAAATGCTACCAAACTTAGTGAAACTTTAGGTTAATTCTTTGGATTACTTGGCAGGGCATTACACATTGAGGATCTTTAACTAGTTATACTAGTACTACCATCCCAACTAGATCTATAAATCATTGAAAAGGCTAACTCATGAAATTCTCCCTAAACAAGGGAGTCATCCCTCCATCAACTATTGCTGGCATGTTATCCTAGTGGTTAAGCATGATACCTTGTACATCTATTATAGATCTCCTAGGATCTAGTCTCACTAACCACCCCTTCTTCACCTCATTGGTGAATCAAGTATATGCATAGTGCTCCTATGATATATCTTGTGGATGATCATATTGTCTCCACATGTGTCTCAATGAGAATCACTCAATCACATGTATAGAATGGCTAATCAGTGGTCTTGACATAAACATGCATCCCAACTATGCCTAGGCATCATTCCACACATATGTCTCTTGTCATGTTCACTATACAACTAAGACCTCCACTTCTCAATCTTACCTAGTGTAGAATGGCTCATCTATCCTTGATATCTACATATATACGACTCACAAGGTTGTTTCATATCCTCACAAATTGGTCTAGTGAAGTGGAAATGCTCCCATGCCCATATTTGAAGTACATAGACCCTTGCTGACATGCTTTCCACCTCTTTATAGGAAATCTCATGCATCTCATGGAACATGTGGATGAACATACACTGACCCACCCAAAATCCATTGGCTACTTTGACATTTGTTGAAGCATGTAGTCCCATATACACTCTAACCCATGCTAGCTTCTGTCAAGCATTAGGTATCTACCAAGGAGTGTGCCGAGTATCACTACTAAATCATATGCCAAACCATACACCTATACTAACTCTTCCCATGAGACAGTCATACCCATGATGATCTCATCTTGAAAGATGGCCCATTGTACCAATGTACCAAGCCTCAACTATGTTTCATACTCTATATGAGGACCATGGAATGAGATCCTAAGTATCCTAGAGATATCCTTAGGTATGATGGTCATCTCTCCAAGTGAATGGTGAAAAGCATTCATCTCTAAATGGAAATGCTCCACAAATGTAGTCAATAAACTATGACTCACCTAACTATTGAGGATATCATATAGATGTGCTAGAGCCAAGGAATCAAAGTTAGTCAACTCAGCTACATCTAACTATTTGATTAATACCCTAAGGACTGGGTAATATGATCTAAAACCCACATCTAGAAAGTCAATCTGCAAACATGCAAATAATATAGCAAGATCAGTATGTAATCACAAAAAAAACATGATATTTTCATACTACTACTATACAAACATCCTATAAACATGATACAAAAAATCACGACAATGATAAAATTATCAATAATATGTAAATTTGGACAGAAATTACTTAGCATTACCCAACCTCTCACATGATATTTCACAATCCTAGACCAAGAAGACAAGTTCTCATGTGAACACTTTCCAAATATATGCTAAAATTTTCCTTTTTGAGGGTTTCTCACATAAGACATGTGTATGTCCCTTGAATGCAAACCCTATAGACAACGTGAACTTGTGGTCTTCCAACACTTCTTCACACAAGGACTTAAGTATGCTCACATTAGAAAATATGTTCTCATTTGAGTACCCAACGTTGACCAACTCAAAATGACATAAAGTGATAAAAAAATCAATTAAAATGAATCAAATTTGAATCAACAATGAGGTTTTTTGACTACTTATAGGTGGTCCATAGTGAATAAGCTAGCTAGGTCATCTAGATCATTCAAAATGATGAGAATGCATGGGGACCATCATTTCACCTCAAAACTCCTTCTCTACAAAAGAAAAATGAGAAAATGATTTGAAAATGATCCTTTGGTCCCTTATATAAATTTTGAGCTATTTTTTCAAAGTGATTCGAAGGACGTGAAAATCACCCCTAGGCTAATTGGACTGCTTGGAACTTATTTTGATTACATCATTGAATATTTCAAATTTACCTTCATCTTAATCTAAGTATAATTTCATAATCGCTAGGGGCATCTCATCACTCAAGACATATTTTTTCCCTCCCTTTGGCATCATATGTTATCTAATCTTACTAATTCACCTACTCATCAAACTCATAACAGTCCTTGTCATAACCCAATGGATAGGTATCTAGATGTTCTTTCTAGACTCCTAACAATTAGGCCTTGTTCTAGGGATAATCCTATGATTCATGATAGGTCTTCTTATCTCTTTCTATATATACTACTATCTAGGTGTTCTATCTGGACTCTAAAGTATTAAGCTTCATTCTAGACATAATCTGAAACTTCCTTTTAATCATCATTTAATGGACAAGTATCAGAGCATTCTAACCTTGAATCATGAGGAATAAGCCTCATTCTAGTGATAATCCTATGAATCATGATTGATCTTGTCATATTGTAATGGAAAGGTATTTAGGCATTCTAACTCTGACTCTTTAAGATCGAGTATGATTTAGGGAATGATCCTATGGATTTTGACAATCTTTATTCTCTTAGACTAGTATCTAGGTGTTCTATCTAGACTCTAGAGGTTTAAGCTTTATTGTGGAGATAACCCTAAAAATCTCATCAATTGGTTTCCATGTCATCAATCTCACTTCTTGTTGTATACATTAGACTTTTGATTTCTTTAAATCAATGCGCTACTCACACATTTATTCAAAGAGGGGCAAATGTAATAGTCCTAAATTGACACACTCGCATTTGAAATCAGTTTTGGTGCATCCGTCCTAAAACATCAATTTCTTTATTAATTAAGTCCTATTATACTAGGCATTTCTTGTTCTAATTGTCTTCACTTGACCTAAGCATAAAATTCAAAAAATCCCTAATCTATATTAATCATATACTTTATTTAATTCCTAACTATTGATTGAAATTGGCTAAACTAACCTTCTAATCATCTTAATTTAATTATAAGTCCTAGCACTTTAATTAAATTAAAATCTACCCTCTTTAGCTAATATACATGAAAAAGGAATTAAACATATTAAATTTATAAAATATAAACATAATAATTGTTCAAATTAATTTTTCAAAGTCTGTCATCTTTTGATTTCGCTCCTGAGGGGGCTAGATGATTACATCATTGAATCTTTCAAATCTAGCTTCAACTTAATCTATATATAATGTCCTAATTGCTAGGGGCATATCATCACTCAAGGCATCTTTGTTCCCTCTATTTGGCATCATATGCTATCTAATCTTACTAATTGATCTATTGATCAAACTCATCACAATCCTTGTCATAACTCAATGGACAAGTATCTAGATGTTCTTTCCAGACTTTTGAGGATTAAGCCTCATTCTAGGCATAATCCTACAACTCATGATAGGTTTTTTTATATTTTTCTTTATGGACTAGTATTCAAGTGTTCTATCTAGACTCTTGAGGATTAAACTTCATTCTGGAGATAATCCAAAAATTCCTTTTAATTATCATTTAATGGACATGTAAACTTGAGCATTCTAACCCTGACTCCTAAGGATTCAACCCCATTCTGGGGATAATCCTATGAATCATGATTTATCTTTTCATCTTTTAGTGGATAGGTATTGGGGCATTTTAACTCTGACTCCCAAGGATTGAGTCTCATGTTTGGAATGATCCTACAAATTTTTAAAATTCTTATTCTCTTAGATTGGTATCTAGATGTTCTATCTAGACTCTGGAGGGTTAAGTTGTGCTCTAGAGATAACCCTAAAAATATCATTAATTGGTTTTCATGTCATCAATCTTAGTTCTTGTTCTATACTTTAGAATTTTGAATTCATTGAATTAACATCATGCTCACACATTAATTCAAATAGGGGCAAATGTAATACCCCTAAATTAGCACATTGGCATTCCAAACCAATTTTGTGGCATCAGCCCTAGAACATCAATTTCTTGATCAACTAAGTTCTATTGTACTAGGCATTTCTAGTTTTAATTATCTTTACTTCACCTAAGTGTCAAATTCATAAAATCCTTAATTTTTATTAGTCACATGCTTTATTTATTTCCTAAATATTGATTGAAATTGGCTAAATTAACCTTCTAGTCAAATTAATTTGATTATAAGTCCTAGTGCTTTAATTAAATTAAAATCCACCCTCTTTAGCTAATTTATACATGAAAAAAGGAATTAAACATATTAATTTATTTAAATATACACATCATAAATGTTAAAATTAATTGTTTAATTAATTAGAATATTAGATTATGATGCCATATTTGAGTGGATCAATATTCTTTCCTAATTCATCTCATGTGAAAATGAATTCAAATATATTAATTTAATCAAATATCCTCATCATAGTTGTTGAAACTAATTATTTAATTAATTAGAATAATAATTATGAGCTCATATTTGAATGGAAAAATATTCTCACCCAATTCATCTCATTCAACTTTATCAAAAATGGAGGAGTCAATCTCTCCTCCAATCTAAATTATACATCTAGTTTAATCTTGACCGTTGATTGTGTTCAAGATTCTATTATTATGTTGTCATTGTTGTCAACTGTTGAGTTAGTGTTCCTAATAAGTTGTCAAGAATAATTGTGGTGAATAGAGTGTTTGAGTAAGGGTCATTGAGTTTTTATTTTCAAGAGAGTATTGGAGATGTCTCTTGAAGAGTTTATGTTCACTACTACTATTGAAGAGAAGAGTAAGTTGATCGGTGAATTCATAATGCAACTACAAGAACTGGTAATGAAAAGCAATTTGAAATTTGGTTGGATTGTATAATCCATGTTGAATGAAGTGGAGATTATAGGATGATGTGAGGAAGTCATTGAAGATGATCTATGGTTACAATAGAAATTTACTATTGTTACATGTAGAGCATTTCTAGGAAAGAAAGATGATCAGTGGAGAAGTGATAGGTGATCGATGACATTATGAATGTTAAATGAACATGTTAAAGAAAAATGAGTTATTGAGAAAAAATTAGTTAGCTGATGATTAGCAATAATGACAAGATTGTGGTAACTTTGGATGAGTCAGTAATGATATAGAGGAATGGATGAACATTTGGAGGTGACAATATGGCATGTTGCATTTATCAAGTATAGTTTATGGAGACGACTCTAGAGGAAACAATTTGGTGGTCACAACATTTTTAACCTTTAGTATATAATTTTTTTAGTGTGATCAAGTAAAAGTGATATAGAGAATAAGATATTGTCTTATGGTGGTTGAATTTGAGCATTGTATTAGAGTTTTACACTAGTAATATGTTTAGGGTTTGGTTAAGTCAATGGAAAAGAAAAAATAAATCAAAGAAGAACATGTTTTTTTTGTTTATCATTGTCTACTAAGTGTAGATAAGAGGTACACTCCAACTAGGCAGAAGTGAAGTATTTTTAGAGGCAAGTTTTATCTTAAACAGATAATATTAGGTAGAGGTAGCATTGTTACATAGATCATTGTTTCTTCTATTTTGTAATAGTTTTAATAGTTGAAATTAATTAATTAGATGAAAGATAAATAATTTCCACAGGATTTTTTTTAAAAATATACCTTTTCCTTTATATTCTAGAGCATGACATCTCTAAATAGATGGACTTGTCATTTCAATGCTCAAAAATAATTAAGAGCAAAAGCCATAACATTTTTTTGGGCGTTTTTAATGAAGGGAATATTGCACCCTAGAATTTATGCAAAACATGGAAGTTATAATTGAGTCTTAATAGTAGAAGAAAAATGTTTTTCTTAAGAGTTGTAGGAGAAAATATCACAATTTGTGGGCTCTCTAAAAAAACATTGCATAGATAAAATTTTAGGGAAAAACATATATTTTGTGGGCTCTCTAAAAAAAGGGAAGTGAAGATAAAATTCAAAAACATATTCAAAGTGTAGATATGCTAAGTAAAAATTTATGGAGAGAAAACCTGCAATACACTAAAGCCTCATACTATTGAAAATCAAAGTTCACATTCTAGCTAGAGTTATAATTATCACAAATAAGGTTGCACCCAAACATATAGCTCATTGTCATACAAACTTTTTTGTTATTAAATTTTTAGAATTTTTCTTTTGTGCCTTTATTAGTGATAGCCAATAGATATATATATATATATATATATATATATATATATATATATATATATATATATATATATATATATATATATATATATATATATATATATATATATATATATATATATATATATATATATATATATAACTAAAATTATTAAACTAGAGGAAAAGCAAATAGTCTTGAAAAAATCAGAAATTTGATTAATCACGTGAAGAAAAAAACTTGCATCTGTACTTTGTAAATTGGAGAGTAAATCAAACTTCACAAACATGATGAACACCAAATAATAACCTCAATGAATACTTAATATTTTCTTTATTTTATTTCTTCATAGATTTAATCATTTTTTATTAGTAATTGTAATTTGTATTAATATTTGAAAAAAATTACAATAGTTAATATCAGGGATGCACAAGAGGAAAAATGTGCAATCCACAAGGCCTCCCAAGCCCAAACAAAATCCCTACCTAGGCATAAACAACCAAACCTCCTTACAATAGATTACATTTTACATCATAGTCTCCAAAATGCCTACACCATGGCAAAATTGGAGGCCCATAAGGGTATACCCGAAATGGAAAAACCAAACCGAAGAAACTAAAAAAGGCTCACTTGAAATAGGAAGAAGCTAGCTCTTGCTCATGGATAACTTGAGTTGAAGATTTTAGTTTAGTGCTATGTATTTTTATTATACGAGGTCTATTGTAAAATCAAATGTTTAAATGAGAAAATTAGAAAACTAAGAGATTGTAGTTGGCATTGGAAATAAAAGTGTGAATCATAGATAGCTTTAATGAGAATGGAGAGGGCCCAGTTTTAATTGAAATATTAATATTTTGTATTCAAATAATTTTGCAAACACTAATACATTTTGTTATTTTTTTTACATAGACATTCATCTTTGCTTTTAGCTAAATTATATTAAGTTTTAAGTTCAAACAATTTTTTTATAGATTTTTAAAAATGATTAATATTGTTTAAAAGAAATCATAATAATGAGGAAGAAAAAAATCTATAACATAAGAAAATATATGTGAAATAAAATGTTAAATAATTTTTTTGTTAAAATAGTGTAGAACTCAAAATAATTATTTCAAATAAAGTTTAAATTAGCTCATATTTACTCAATTTAAAATCTATTATATGTGTCATGATTAATAATACTCCTTTTATCAAACTTTGGAAAGTTTCATGCATTTATAGTTGGAGAAAAATTAGCTAAACATGTGGTGCCTCATGGAAGTTCTAGGGTTTGATTTCTTGAAAGAGATGCACTTACTCTTGAAATTGTTTTTGGTGAAGTTTGATCTTCAATATTGTGTAACTTTGGATCTTTTATCATTGCTATTTTTCTACGTTAGACATAGCCTCTAAAGCCAAATCCATCTCACCAAAATCTATCTTGTGCAAGTCAACTAGAAGGTCTAGGAAATGATTAGATATTGATGTAGATCTTCCAAGATTTTGAAAGAAAAAGTAACAATTGTATTGGGTTGTCCTAGCTAAGCTAAAAAAATTCAATGCAAATAGAAAAAAAAAAACTAGTGTCAAATAACATATGTATGTACATTAAATAGTAGAAAATTTCTTATCCTAAAAAAATTCAAATTCTGACCATTTTCTTCTTTATAAATTCTTGGTAAACTAAGTATGAATAACAAGCCCTTATATCAAAAGGTGGAATAAAAAATAACATTCACTCAATTTAGATCACGTAGAATAGAATAATGAGGTAAGAGAGAAAAAATAGAGTCAAATTTGCTACATATGAATGTGCAATAATCTTTAAACATGACGTGATGTATTTATAAGGAAACTTCAAATAATAATCAAGATCCAGGGGCAGCTAATTTTCCTTAAACCTTATATACTAGCACTTGCACCCAAAAGGAGGTGCAAGGGTAGCCGAAAGGGTTTGTATTTGAAAGAATAATTAAAGATATATATAATAGAAGGAAGTATATAAAATTGACAATATATAGATATTTGTTCCACCATTAATAAACAAATAGTAGATTAATATTGTATAGTCTTTGTGCTTCTATATTTTAGAATGCACTATACATAATTAATATGTCAATATTTGAATATTTTGAAAATTAAAAAAATAACCATTCTTATGTTTGGTTAAGATATTTATAAGATTTTTTATTTTTATATTAATTATATATTAAAAAAATATTACATGAACTAATTTTCATTTGTAATATATATTTAAAAATATATTATAATACAAATAAAAAAATTATAAATATATAATATGATATTATATATTTAATTTTATTTATATTATATATTAGTTATGTATTGATAAATATTATTATTTTTACACAATATTATAGAATTAAATGTATTCAATATTTATTTTATATTATTATAATAATTTATTAAAAAAAATACAATCTAGTTAAAAGTTTAAATTCTTTTATCAACAATTTGATATAAGTTATTAAATTTAAATAATCTATATATATTTTTAAATTAAAATTCAGTAAGGAAAGTCATAAGTTATTAAGAAATAATTTAATTTGATTTAATTTAGTAACATTTAGACTAAGTTTGGCATTTATTTTTCTACCATTTTGCACTTACTAATTTTCTTATTGTCTAGTAGAAAAGTAGAAATAATTTTCAAGGACATCGAAGTATTATAGTTAATACTAATATTGCATTGTAATGCACCCTAACGATCTTTTTTTTAATAAATTAGCATGATGCAAAAGCAGTGAAAAAAGTATTTCCTAGAATTAGTAGGTTTAGTTTTTAGTTTTATGAATTTCAAGTTGCAGAAAGGAAAAAGGTAATCAATAGAGAAACATTGACAAAATTCCTTAGAATTATGCTCTATAAGTTTCCTATTTTAGTTCTTTTTTTCTTCAATTGTTGCTATTTGTTTGAGTTGTTTGGAAAATTTGATGTATGATGTTCAGTTGATGTGAGACTTGGATTAATTACAACACTATCTAGCAAGATTGAATGTGACAAACCTACTTATGTTCTCCGCTAGTGTTTTGAGCATACACTCATCTTGTCTTTGATGACTAATGATTATTTACAACAAGTGCATTAATCAACATATTTTGTGGGCTAAGTTTCATTTTTTGTGAAAATTATATTTTAAAATTTTAATGTTACTTGTATGAGAAAAGCATTGAGTGGTGGGAGGAAGGGCAAATGGAACTTAATATAAAACATGGCATTTTTGTAGAATGTCTCTCCATAAAAAATGTGTAGCATGTAGGGTTGCTAAATTTGATTTTGCTTTTATGAAACTATTGATGTGCAAAAGAAAGTAATGAATATCATTTCAGAATATAGCATACACCTCTACAGAAATACATGGATATGGTTGAGCTTGAAGAATTTATTTTCATTTACCCTTGCATGGAAGCTAGTATATCAAGCAATAAAATATACGCAATTCTAAAATTTACCTATGATTTTTCAGCAGAGGATAGAGTTTGATTCTTTAATATAGAGAGGAAAATCTACAAAATCTTATGAGTTGTAGACTCTGTATATCATCGCACTCTATTGAATTTCACATTGAAGGTAGATTTCATGGCCTTTTGTAGGCTTTATACTCTAACCAAGGAGCAAATCTGATCTATGCACATGTGTAGAGCATTTAGTGGAGATTGTATTTTGAGTGGAATTCCTTAGGGGTTAGCTTCTAAGAGGACAAAAGGAGTCATGAGAGCATAATCTTGGCTCAGAATTGGATAATAGAATTAGTTTATTTGCATCACATGAATGCATTAATATCCTAGTGCAAGAACTAATAATACGTTTTGTAATACATTTTACAATTCGAAATATAAATATCTTTGACACTAATCTTTTCTATTGAAGAATCTCAGTTATCTAAAAACATACTAGTATATATGTTATTTTGGTATATATTCATTGTATGTACATTTTTCCATGGCATATGGCTCCAGGTCAAATGATATACTAATGCCATGGAATGGGCACTCGTACAGATGGGCTAAGGGGTTGCAACTGTGCTACAACTTGCTACCAGTAGGCAGTCATCCAAAAAAGTAATATCATTTTGTAAGAAGATGCAATGGGAGGTCATTGCCTTGGTTCTGATTTGCTTCTATTTGGTCACCCCTGGTGTTACACGACGCAATCTTGAATGGCGTGGGTCAAAAAAATATCACTTTTCCATTTTGGATATCTAATTATGGCCGTGGGCTCCTCGGATTTTAGATCAAATGGTTAGAAAAGAGGAATGGAAATTGGAGTCTATTTCTTAGCACTTTGTAAATTTAGTAGAAACAAATCTTGAGATCCTTGATCTGAGTTATGATGGCTCTCTGATAATAAACTCCACTGATCTGAAAGCCATGTTGTGTAATGAAATAAACAATACCTTTGTGTATTTTGAGTTACCCATAGATGGCCCTTTCACCATGTAATTCTCCAATAAATTTGTGGTTGTTGGTTGCAATTCAAATGGTTCTTTCCAACCAGGAAAGGGACATAGTATAGTAGAGGGAGGTAAATGTGAATCTTCTTGTTTAAATCAGGATGATCCAAGCTACTGCAACAAGTATGGATGTTGTAAAACTAGTATTCTAAGAAATGCCAAGGAGATATCTTTCACAGGTGGGGGAATGACATATGGAGATTTTCTTGACACGTGTGGCTTCTCCATAATTCAGGAACCATAGCCTTGGGGTTTACCCCATGGAAAACTTGGTAATCTTGTGAAAGCTCATTACGACATTTGTCTATAGTGGGGCATCGGCAATGGAAATTTCTTGATGGACAAAGGACATTGTATTTTGCATGAGAATACATATATCCATTGTAATGGATAATGATAGTATCAATAGTGAGAAGTAGAGGAAAAGAATATATTTTTGGTAGAAAAGGATCAAAAAATCAAATATGCCTTTTATGATTGTAGAAAAATATGCTGGGAAAATCAAATATACAACCTCAAAAAATATTCTTTTGTGGGTGTGAGACAATTTTGGCGAATTCTGGCCAGTGTGAGACAAATTTCGGTTGGAGTAAACTCTAGAAGGAAAGCCTATCGGCTAAGTAAGAAATGTTAATGTAGTAATTATTTTCAATGAAACATTTAATAGGCCACAAAAAGGTTTGGACAGAACACAAATTTAATTGAAATCCATTGGATTCATCCTCTATTCAAGGAATTCTCTCTTTCTAGTTTAGAAATCCCCTTCTCTCATAATTGGGGTCTTCTTGCATCTGTTGGGTGTATGTGCTCCCTAGAGAGTTAATAGTCATGAATGTTTTATGATGTATTCTATTCTTACATTAAAACAATTCTTGAAATACTCATCTATTTAGTTTTTAAATTTTCATAGCCACTGGATTGATCTAGAAGACATATTTCTCAAAGGCCTAGAATTTATGTAACAAAATGATAAATTTATTTATTTTATTAAGACATATGTTAGCATATTTTTTTACAAACATTATAATGTCATAGTAGTTGGAAATAATTTTTAAAAATTAGTGTTAACATAAAATTAGAAATAGTATCCTTTGAATATAATAATATTGGACAAGAACTAATGATAATATATAAAGTATAACATATTATTTATTGATGTTTATTGTATTTCAAAAATATGTTTGAAAAAGATATCAAACTATTAATTTTATATTATGTAGACAGATACCATACATTTTTGTAAATATAGTATTCTATTGTTATTATCAACATGCAATTAGTTCAAAGTTGATTATCTTGAATATTCAACTAAACACACACCATAGACTTTAGCATATATCTATTAGAAGTAGTTTTAGAAAAAGGAAAAAAATATAAGAGGCAACCTCAGTATTTCAGGTATTGGAGTTTACATTAGAGATTGGTTAGGCAATATTTTTGCTTTTAAGGAAGCTCCCATTAATCCAAGCATGAACAGCATGGCAGAGGCTTAAGCTCTATTTTAGGGACCTGTGTTGGCAAACAAGTGTGGTTTTTCTAAAGTCCACATTGAAGGGGACTCCCATTAATGCATGCACATCCAAGAATGTTCACAATTGGCAATTACAATATATTATGAATAAGATTTGGAGATCACTTCAATCTTTTCAGGATACTTGTATTACACACTTGCTTAGAGAGGGTAACAAGGTTGTTGACTGCTTATCAAATCATGGATGTGATGGTAACTCAATTAAGTCTTGTTCTGCAGACCATTTCCCCAACTTGATTTCCATCTTGGAGAAATTAATTTTCTCTGAACTTGTATAAATAATCCAAAAAGTGTTGGCCTTCTATTTTTGTCCCCCTCTTCTCCAATTTTCTACAAACTTTTTTGACTGGACTGAATCTAGGTCTAGGTCTTGTGAAAAACATGCATTCCTAGCTAGCATTTGTTTGCTCAATTTTTTTCCTCTTCTCTCTTTCTTAGTTGTAATCTAGCTATGATATTGGGTTTTCTTCCCGATTCTTTCCCAGTTGCACCCTCGAATCAGCTTATCCTTTTATATATTCTAGTGGTTCGTACACTTTTTCTTTTAAAAAAATAAAAAAATCATGTTGATGTATTAAGAGCTTTCCAAAACTAATTTCATATTTCTCAAAAAATATTTGAAAAAATATTTTTTATAAAAATATAGAGAAACTCTTATACATTAAGGACGTGTTTGCAATTTCTTCAGTCACTTCACAGCCTCTAACAACTAGTATAGATTTGTTGTAGATGGGCTTCCAATGAAAGATTTTATCCTTGAGATATTCTTTAAGATTATCTCAACTAAACATATATCCAACAATTTTCTTTGTGCTCTTCTAAAATGAAGTCCACATACAATCATCAAGCATGGGAATCTATCCTTGAAGAGCACAAATCAAATTCTTTTTGAAGGATGTTTTAATTCTAGACGATATTAAGAACTATCTCAAGAATAAAAATTTATATTTAAATTGATCCACAATTTTTCTTTCAATTGAACACATTGATATCTTTTATACAATTTCTTCTATATCATGATCTACTCCACTTTACCAGCATAAAGAGTACAAGAAGACAAAATTTAATAGAAATGAAATTGTAACTAAAGTAATCATTCATCATATTTCAAATATGGAAAATTCGTAAGATTAAAACAAGATGAAATAATAACTATTTGAGAAATTAGAAACAACACATGCAAACTAGGTGATTCACATCAGCTACCAATAGGTGCTACTTTTTAATATAAAATCACTCAATAGTTTTTTCATAATTTTACTTAGGGTAGAAAAGAAAAAATACGATCTCTGTGATGTACTACACCAAAAAAATTGTTAACCATTTCACTGTTAGATAATCCAAGGCCAACATTTTTTGTAGAATGTAAATAAGGTTCATCTTTGACAGGTAAATCATGTCAAAAGTAATTATGACTCCAACAATAATTATCATGTGTGTTAACCTGCATGTTAACTGCACGGGAATTTTCAATGTTAAGCAAAAAGAACATTCCATATGTAGGCTCCCATTTTTGTAATTTGAAATAGAGTTTCAGTGCTTAGCTTAAATGACCTATTATATATATATATATATATATATCAAATGTATCTATTGAAAAGTATAAAGTTGCAACGTATAGTGGAATAGATAGATATTTATGTAGAGTTGAATCATATAGTTGAACAATATAATATAATAAATACTTTTCTCTTTTCCCCCATTTCAATGGAATAGTCTCTATTTTGGTAGAATGTGTTTTATGTCTCTAAATTGTGTTATACTTTCATATTTATGTTATTTCTAAATTATTTTTAGAGCATTCTAAATTCCTAATATGGTATCAAAGTGCAAGGATCAAAATCTTGGAGAGTTGAAGACAATAAAGCCAATGACTAAAGAGTGTTGAAGAAACTAGCAGAAGAAGAGTCAGAGCCCATGGTTAAGAATTTGAGGGAGATGGAGAGTTTAGTGCGATGGTGGATCTAAGCCGATGATAAAAGAGATTTGAATGTTGAATCAAGATAAAGGTTTGTATCAATGATGATATTTTATAGAAAAAGTGAGCAAAGATAATGGTTGGAGATTGCTGAATAAAAATATAAAGGAAGAAGTAAAGCTCAAGGTTTAACAGGAGAGATGAAGATATGAAAGCTAATGGGTGAAAAGTGATGTTTGAGAGTAGAGACTAGTTCAACAAAGAAAAAATTTGTATGTGTACAACAACAACAACAACAACAAAATTTGTTTTTGGTGATCTATGCATCTTCACAATGGGTTAACACATCGAATTTATGAGGGTTAAGATTTTCTCAGTCATATCTTTGTTGTTGCGTTGATCGATTGAGTTAGTCTTTTTTATTGATGATTGTCTCTATTGAGTTAGTTAATCCCCCTTGCTATCATTATTTTGTCTTAAAAGTGTTAAATGAATCAGCAGAATCAAAGTCAAAGTAATAGTGTACTGCTAAAAGCTAATAGAGGTAAACTGCTTAGAGATTTGAGCTTGTGTGAAGCTAAAAAATGTTGGTAAGGTAACTATTTATTAATATTTTATGTGTAGTGGTTAAAAAAATAAATGGAAAATGTTCTATTTTGAATAGTTGGGTATACGTAGGATCATGGTGTGCCAAAAAGTGGTGATGTGAAAAAAATTTCTCTAACTTTTTTCCACCCATCCTGATACCAAACCTAGAAAGTAGACCCCCAACCCTTATCAGGTATCTAATTTGATATCGGATATCTGATATTATATGATATCTGATATGATATCAAATATCCGATAATATTGGGTATCTAATATCATATCGGATACCCAATAATTGTCATTGTTATTTAGAAATACACAACCCACGGGTTGTCTTTTCAAAATGATATTGTGTTTTCTTGCTTGGATATTTGTTTTTTGATTGGATATGTGATGAGAGGTAAAAAAAAATTGTTTTTAATCAATTTTAGTATAAATTTATTAAATTTTATTATAAATTTTTTACTTTTAGTTGAATTTGTTAGAATTTAGGTTTTTTTGATAGAAATTGTTAAAATTAAGGTTTTTAAATATAAATTATGTTTTGTGAATTAGTAGCTATGGCATGCCAAAATGATGATACTGAGGCAAGGAATGTTGTTCCGCATAACTACCCACCAAATGATCCAGTGCCCCCATAAAACCATCCACTAAGTGATCCTTTACCCCCTCAAAACCCTCCTTGAATCAAGGATTTGATATTTGAAAATCTCACTAAATTGAGGGCTTTGTGAACAACATATAATAATATACCCACATTGGCTTCTATGTTATCCATGTTAAACACCATAGTGGATAACATTGAAACACCTACCGAGGAACAAAATGTCGTTCTTTGTTGGTATGATGAAATGCATGAGATGTTTGATGATGGGTTGAACTATGATGAGGTTGTAGCCTTCAATATAAGTAAATATGATTTGGTTTCCCTTTTCACGAACCCAAAAACTAGTTTACCAGTCGACTGCAAAAAGCCCAAACTATTGATTAAATGGTGCACAAATGATGCCATACGTGCAAACTTTTGGGATCATTGGTGGATGGTTTTTGACATCCCTCCACATAGTAATTTAGAGGTGCTATTTTATTTCCTTAGAAAATTATATGTAGAATTTGTGCTGAAATTCAAAGTGAACTATTGGAGCATGAAGCCCAACATGGGTGTAGGACTAGGTGTTCCTCAGGATAGACCCTCTTCCCAGTAGAAGAAAGCTGACACTTTTGTCCCCTCTATTGATGTCTCCCCCTTCCTCAAGTGCACCATCATGATATTATCACAAAGGATAGCTCTTAGACCATTAGAGCCATCCATTGATTGAGTAACCTATTGATATCTCAGGCTAGGTCAGTCGTGCCTCCTCATGTTGATGATGCTAGTGAAAGTTCATCATCGACTAGCTCATCACACATTTGTGTGCCTCATACTTGCATTACATGCAAGAATATTTGTCTAGGTCCCATAGGTGATCTTCCTAAGTAGCAGTTTGTATTAGAAGAGGATACCCCAAATGCATGTGTAGAGGCTACAGACCCTAATACTAGAGAGGAGGGGCATTCAGAGGCATGGACTCCTTCTATGTTGGTACATATGCGATTTAAAGTTCATTTTTATAATAGAGTAATTTTAATTTTTAATCCAAATTGACTTATACATGTATGTGATCTTTATTCATGTTTAGTTGATGAATGAGGAGGAGCTAAGACAGGTTGATGATGCAATGCTTTCGGCTATTTCATTTGGCCTTGATACATCTACTGTACATTATGTTGTGTTCTCATTATTTTTTCTATTTGATATTTCAGCATATATGGTTTCTAATCTTTCTTTTATCTTGCAGGTACGACCTATCCCTAGGGGACAAAGTGTGAGGGATGAGTCAGGACCAATTGACAAAGGAAAAGTAATTAGGTGCTTTCTATTTGATTAAATATTGATGCATTCTTGTAAAATGTTTGTGGTAATGGAATTTAATTACATTAATTGTATAGGGTGTGGCTACTAGCAATGAGCCCATGCAGATTTTACGTCATAGACGCTCAGGCATTTCTATTTGCACTAAGAGCCCCATTGTATGTATAAGCATCTTTTTTTTTTTTTTCCTTATCTTCATAAATAAATTCAAAACTAATTTTTGTGATATTAACAACTACTATTTTGTATCTCATAGGAAACTCCTAGTGCACACGAGGTTGGATGGGAGAGTTTTGTATGTTTGATGATGCAACCACTATATCCTAAGGAGGAGCCTACACTAGTAAGTTGTAGTTTGAATTCTTGATTAAATATATTATAAATTTAGCATGCTATGAATTATAATGTTATAGTTTAAGTTGTAGATTCATCTGTTAAACATATTTCAACATACATAGGCCACAATCAACGAGGTACAAGCATTGCCGAGGGAATACAAGAGGACTCCTAACCGACATAGGAGGTCGATGAGAGAGGTATTTATTATGAGAGTTTAATATTATAAAATATCATTAAAAAAAGATTATTATGCATTTGAGTAATTCAATGTTAAATACAAAGAATCATATAAATTTAGTAGTCTAACTTTGGGTTTTCCTTTTTTGTTTATGTAGGAGGCATCCGATCCACCTAGTGCAGTGAAGAGGCTACATTTTGATCATCCACCAACATCTTAGGATAGTATAGTTTTCATAGGATGCATGATGAGATATTTTGTATATGGATCTATGTATTTTGATATATATTTGTGTAAATTGTTTATGGATACATGAATTTTGATATGTATTTGTGTAATGTGTCTATGGATACATGTATTTTGATATATATTTTTGTCATTTATGTGCACAATGATATACATATTAATTTAGTATCTAGTATTGTTCAATTTATCATGGATCATGTGTATTGTTCATGTTTATGGAATATCATTAATTTTGATCATGTTTTTTATATTCAATTCAAATGCAATAATTTGTGAATAACATTTTAACAACCTTTATTATAACATTTGGATGCAATGTTTAATTTGAAGTTCTATCATGACATAAATACACTTGTTAACCTCCTACACAAGGTTCACATAACCCCAAATCTGATTTTGAACTCCACCTTCAACCTTGAAACTAACTCTTAGGTTCAAATCTAATCTCAACACACTTAAGGACTCCACTCCTCAACCATGGATTCTATTCCCAACCACAAACTCATTCCTAGACTCATAATCTTTGATAACTAGCCCTTGACTTTGTTACTATCTTCATACTACAACTTTTCAATTGCAACATAACCTCAAAATATCCCAACTTAAGAGAGTTTATTGGATCAAACCTTTTTAACTTGGTTCCCCAATACCATATCTATATGAATAACATCTATACATTTCTCACATTGATCAAATTACCCATATTGATCCACTTAACAAAAATAGCTTTATTAATGCATGTTATCAAATCACACCTTATATAGGTGTTTCCAAGCTTGTATGGTCATGCTCAAACCCCTAACTGACTCTTTGGAGTCATTTTCAATTTACAAGAAAAAGTTCCAAAAGTTGCATTGCAATTTTGACCAATTTATGCTATAACTTTAAATTCTTAATTAGATGAGTTCACCAAACTTGGTAAGGGGTTATCGATAGCCTGAATGAGCTTTAAGTTATGACCCTCAAAAGATTGATCTCAAAATGCACTTAGAGCACCTTGCAGTCTCCTCGGTACAAGGTGGTTGGGGACAATGGATGGTGTTTGTGGTTGGAACAAGGGTGTCACTAGGGTTCACCCAGCCATCCAAAGCTAATGGCACTAATGATTTGATGCCGAGCTCAACAGCTTCAAAGTTACATTGTGGTGCACCTATGAATTGAGGCACACTGAGTTTTGGCATCGAGCGAGATCATTGTGCCAAATCCAAATAAAATGTGATCTCTCAAAAATGAGATAGATTATTATATGCCTTAGCATCACTTTCCTATAGCATTTGACATTTCATCAATAGCCCACATGAGCTCCGAGTTACGACCCTCAAAAGATTGACCTTGAAACGTACTTAGAGCACCTTGGAGACTCCTCGATATGGGTTGGACATGGATGATGGAGGGTCTTTGTGGCTAGAAAAAGGGTATCACTAGGGTTCACCTACCCATCTGAAGCTGATAATCTTGACAATTTGACACCAAGATTAGTAGTTTCATAGTTATGTTGCAGTGCACCTATGAACTGAGGCACAATGTGAGTTTTGGCATCGAGCAAAATTATTGTTTTTAATCCACACAAAATATGATCTCTCAAAAATGAGATAGTTTACTTTAGGCCTCTACATCACCATCTAGTAGCATTTCATGATTCATTGATAGCCCTCATGAGCTCTAAGTTATGACCCTCGAAAGATCGACCTCGAAATGCACTTAAAGCACCTTGGAGACACCTTGATACGGGGTGTCCACGAATGATGGATGGTCTCTATAGCCAAAACAAGGGTGTCACTAGGGTTCACCCATCCATCCAGAGCTAATGGCACTAACAATTTGAAGCCAAGATTAGCAGTTTCAAAGTTACGCTATGGTGCACCTATGAACTAGGGCACACTATGAATTTTGGCATCAAGAAAGATCATTGTGTCAAATCCAAATGGAACATGATCTCTTGAAAATTAGATAGGTTATTTAGACCTTGGCATCACCATCCTATAGCATTTGATAGTTTATTGATATCCCTCATGAGCTTTGAGTTACGACCCTCAGAAATTGACCTCAAAATGCACTTAAAGCACCTTGGAGACTCCTCAGTATAGGGTAGCCGTGGAGAATGGATTGTCTTTGCAGCTACAAAAAGGGTGTCACTAGGGTTCACCCATCCATCTAGAGCTAATGGCATTGATGATTCAATGCCAAGATTAGCAGTTTCAAAATTACACTATGGTGCACCTATGACTGAGGCATACTGCGAGTTTTGGCATTGAGCAAGATTGATGTGATGATTCCAAATAGAATATGATATCTCAAAAACAAGATGGGTTATTTTAGGCCTTGGAATCACCATCCTATAGAATTCAACATTTCATCGATAGCCCTCATGAGCTCCAAGTTACAACCCTAAGAAGATCAACCTTGAAATGCACTTAGAGCACCCTAGAGACTCCTTGGTATGGGGTGGCCATAAATGATGGATGGTGTCTATGGCCAGAACAAGGGTGTCACTAGGGTTATTATTAAAAGAAAAAACATTGTTTTTTACCTCTCTCAAGTTTTTGGCATTTGGCACAATGCAAGTTTGGTGTTAATATGTACTAACATCATACTTTTTTAGGTCCTACTACATAAATTGCATCAAGTAAAATCATCTTTGTTTCTTACATTAAATCAACAAGTTCACATTTAAAATATATCAAGTGTTTCATCATTATTACATCAATACAAAACTACGAAAAATCGTTGTGTCATAAACAATAGTGTCAAAAATTGTAGTATCAATAAAAGTATTGTCAAAAATCATAGTGTCAAAAATAGAATAGATTTCTCTTCATTCTACTCCTTATTTAGCTTTCTATCTTCATACATGGAAACTCTTCATGATGTACCTACATTTAAATATCATAAAAAATATTAGTAACTTGTTATATTAAACAAGATAATCATCGGTTCACTGAATCATTATGAAGAAAATAACATAAGAAGTAAATATACATAGTCAAGTGTTCTAGTAGGGCCCTCTCTCTATTTCAGGGTCTCCAACAGGGTTTCATGATCAACATTAGTAATAGTAAAAAGTTCTTTTACTTTTGGTCTTCCTTGATGTTTCAACAAATTTACATTTGTTGCTATAATAAGATGCAAATATATGAGAATTATTTTGTGCTTCTAATAGTCTTCGAATGCAGGAATTCCATTCCTTCTAAGCATGTATGTCTGCAGCTATGTTCCAATGACAACTACTAAGCTAGTAAGATATGTGAATCCATCATCGTCTGTGATTAGTTATGCAAGCTTTTTTTTACCTCTTACAAAATGTACTAACCAATAATCAAATTTCTCATCATTCCCCTATGGTGCAACCAATGCAAAGACATGTCCTGGCTGAAGAAGATTTGATAGATGGTTATGCTCAAGTGAACTTTCCATGTCATCATTTTTGATAGATGGTATTATAGACAATGGAGTAAGATAATGTGAAGCTCATGTGTCCACCCACTCACTTGACTGACAGTGATCCTAATCATACTGAAAACAACTAAGACAAAAGCAAGCTAGTTGTCGTGTCCAAATGGTCCATGTACTAGAATCAGAGCTCGAGAATGAATGCATTTTTTATGAGTCTCTCACTATAGCACAGTCTAATCTATCACCTATGGACCCTTCCTCAACCAACCAAAAGAACTTGTATACCACCGAGTCAAGAGTCCCCCCTATGATAATGCTAAACTACACCAATCAGCAATGCTACAAGCATCAAGAAGCTCTACTGCTGAAATCTTCAATTGCTCCTTAACTAGAGATCTCTTCACACATGCCCCTACTCCATCATGTTCCCCTTTCCCATGTCCAGACTCAAAAAACCTCCAAATATGAGGCACCCCCCTCTCTACGTGCATCTTACACAACCAATAAAACATGTGAGCATTCTTGAATCGACATGTACAGTTATCTAACCAAATGAAATGTCTATCCATAGCAATTGCATGCTTCTATAACAAATCAAAATAATTCTCAAAATAGTGTTGCACAAACTCGTGAGAGTAAGATCTATCATCACTCATATAAAAATGATACTCTCTAATAATATTATGATTATCTTCTGCACTATCAGGGGCATGTCTATATGTTATGTGGATGAAAATAGAAATTTGAATGGAGTTGTAATACAAAGATTATGTCTCATTTTGAGGTTGTAATGTGTAGTTCGTAGCAAAGTCAACAACTGATATAATAGTGCCAATGGAAAAAGTCTCCTTACACATTCTAAATTGTTGATCCAACCACTGACACCTATGACTATGTCTTGCATACTTGTAGGAAAGATTTTCCTTGAAATCTAAAATAAAACTAGCCACACTAATTTCTTTTGAAACTAATTCACATCTAGAGCCCTCACCCCCACTCTTCAATGTGTATTTCACCATTTCATATACCTTTTTTTACTATTGTCTTTCCAAGATCTTGTTCGCACCCCTCATGGAAACATGTGTCAAAATTGGATAAGACGCCACATTCTAACACTTCTCATTTAAGTAAGCATTTCTATAAAAGAAATAATCATCAACTCTATGATATAAAAATTGATCTAGTAAGTCTCTTGATGATTGTGGAAGCCCACTAGCACCACAATTCTGCAACATTTATTTACTATGCAAAGTAGAATGGATGGAGTGTGATAGTTCATGGTCCATAGAAACCTCAACATGATATTTGCAACAACATCTATTTCAAATTTTAAGTAGCACACAATAAAATGGCTTCAAAGATTCAAAAGCCTTTTGTGATATATGAAGACTTGGATGACTCTCTCTAAATTGTTTGAACAACATAGTTTGACTTACCTCCAAATAGTGTTTAGGATGTGGTGTGCAGCCTTTGATGCCAATTCTCAACTTTAAAACATCTTTAGCATTGGGTGATACTCGTGAGTGAGTGCCAAAATTGTATAATTTCTTCCTTCACATCATTGGATAACTTCTTATCAAAATGTGGAAGACTCCCACCAAAAGCCCATGTTTCATTTTGAAAAGGATCATCAATTCTCTCTCATCTACTAAGTGCTCTTCTCAAAGTAGTACGATTTAAGTTCAAGTAAATACAAGTTTGTCTTATATATCTACCCTTTCTCAAATGATGAGTTACCAAAGAGGTTGTAATAACCCTTCAAGCAACTCTCTTATCCTTCTCCCTACTATTTTTCCCAATGCTATTAAGAGCACTGAAAAGATTCTTCACAATAATGGCATTTTTTTCCAATTTCTTACTGATAGGAATCTTCAATTTGGAAAGCATAGGTCTCACATCTTTTGCATCTTTAATAAGTGCATAATAAGTTGACATTGCTCCACCACTGTCTTCTTGCCAAAAAACATCTTATATAGTCTTGAAGCCCATAATCGAATGGTTCTTTCTGATTTTTCCCCTTCCAAATTGGTAATAATCATTTCATCAATTTCAATTATCCATTTTGATGTTCTATAACCTTCATGTCAATTATAATTAGGAGATATGTAATGTTCCTATGCATTGTCATGTTCGGCATGGTCAATCATGCAATTTACATTATGACCTAGTAGCATTTCATCCTCCAAATTTTCTTTCTCTAAATTTTCAATCCTAACATTATCCTTTTCAATTGGTACATTTTCATTCCCCAACAACACATATTCATCATCTAACTCTATGGTTTCATCTTCGACTAATTAATCATCAACTTGACCTACATTTAACATACCTTGTCTTTTCTTTTGGAGATTTACTTTGTCCCTTTCTCTATATGCCACAATGTCTTCATTTGATACCTTCATTTTGTGTTTAGCCTATCGATGACTTTTGCTCCCCATTCAAATGACAATATTAGACACCTCATGATATATTATCAAACTTTTTTTAATCGTTTGGGCCCCAAAATGTGACTTTTCCCAAAGCCTATGAAAATGCCCAAAAAAATGATGTTGTCAAGTCTATAGTCACAAGGAATATTTTGGGAAAATCATGCCAGTATAATTGGGTATCCAATCTGAGATTGGGTACCTGATAATAAATCAGATATCCAATTTCAGGTCGGATGTCCGATATTCGTGCAAAAATTCTAAAGGGAAACAAGGATTAAGATTAAGATTATAATGTATAATGAGTTATGTATTATATATTATTATGACCTATTATTATTATTACTATATGTGATTATTTTATTATTTTATTATTACTATTATTACTATTATATATGTTATTATTATTATTATTATGACCTATGTTATTAATATATAATAATATATTATGTTATTATTATTATTATAATCTATGAATATAATATATATATATATATATGATTATTATATTATATTATATTATTATTTTTACCAAATTATTATAAAATATAATAATGTAATATATTATATATGTTATTAATATATTATTATTATTAAATATAACAACATATAATATTATTGTTATAATAATAATTATTATTATCACCTATGATCCATTTGGTTGGTTCTAAAATGTGTCAAGAGGGGTCATAGGTTAACCTATGACCACTCTCGACACAACTCATGACAACCTATGTCGCAAGGGGCCCTAGGACCCATAGGGATGCATGCGGTTGGTTCCAATCTATTGAGAGGGGTCATAGGTTATATTAACGCATTTTATGACAACCTATGTCCCACGAGGCCCTAGGACCCATACGGACACATGTGGTTGGTTGCAATGCATCGAGAGAGGTCATAGGTTAACCTATGATCCCTCTCGATGCACTTCACGACAACCTATGTCCCTAGGGGCCCTAGGACCCCTACAGATGCATGTGGTTGGTTCTAATGCTTCGATGCATTTCATGACAACGTATGTCCCTAGGGCCCTAGGACCCCTAAGGATGCATGTGGTTGGTTCCAATGCATCGAGAGGGGTCATAGGTTAACCTATGACCCCTATCGATGTATTTCATGACAATGTATGTCACTAGGGGCCCTCAGACGTCTAGGGATGCATTTGGTTGGTTCTAATGTGTTGAGATGGGTCATAGGTTAACCTATGACCCCTCTCGATGTAATTCATGACAACCTATGTCCCTAGGGGCCCTAAGACCCCTAGGGACACATGTTGTTGGTTCCAATGCATCAAGAGGGGTCATAGGTTAACCTATGATGGCTATCAATGCATTTCATGACAACATATGTCCCTAGGGGTCCCTAGGAGCCCTAGGGACACATGTGGTTGGTTCCAATGCATTGATAGGGGTCATAGGTTAACCTATGAACCCTCTCGATGAAATTCATGACAAGTTATGTCCCTATGGGCCCTAGAACCCCTAAGGACACATGTGGTTGGTTCTAATGCTTCAAGAGGGATCATAGGTTAACCTATGACCCCCTATCAAAGCATTTCATAACAACATATGTCCCTAGGGGCTCAAGGACCCCTAGGGACACATGTGGTTGGTTCTAATGCGTTGAGAACCTATGACCCCTCTAAACCCAATTCATGACAACCTATCCCTAGAGGCCCTAGGACCCATATGGATGCATGTGGTTGGTTCCAATGTGTAGAGAAGGGTCATAGGTTAACCTATGACCCATATCAATGCATTTCATGACAACCTATGTCACTAAGGGCCCTAGGACCCCTATGGGCATATGTGGTTGGTTCAAATGCTTTGAGAGGGGTCATAGGTTAACTTATGACCCCTATCAGAGAATTTCATGAAAATGTATGTCCTTAGATGCCCGATAACCCATAGGGATGCATGTGGTTAGTTCCAATGCATCGAGAGGGGTCATAGGTTAACCTATGACCCATATCGATGGATTTCATGACAATGTATGTCACTAGGGGCCCTAGGACCCCTAGGAATGCATTTGGTTGGTTCCAATGTGTTGACCTATGACCCCTATCGATGCATTTCATGACAACCTATGTCCCTAAGGGCCCTAGGACCCCTAGGGATGCATGTAGTTGGTTTTAATGCATTGGGAGGTGTCATAGGTTGACCTATGACCTGAATCAACGCATTTCATGACAATGTATTTCCTTAGAGGCCCTAGGACCCCTGGGGACACATTTGGTTGGTTATAATGTGTCAAGAGGGGTCATAGGTTAACCTATGAACCCTATTGATGCATTTCATGACAATGTATGTCTATAGGGGCCCTAGGACCCCTAGGAATGCACTCGGTTGGTTATAATGCATCGAGAGGGGTATAGGCTAACCTATGAGCCCTCTCGAAGCATTTAATGACAACGTATGTCAGACCCTTAGGAAAACATGTGGTAGGGTTTAATGCATTGAGAAGCATCATAGGTTAACCTATGACCCCTCTCAACAAAATTCATGATAATGTATGTCTCGAGGGGCCCTAGGACCCCTAGGGATGCATGTGGTTGGACCTAATGTATCGAGAGGCATCTTAGGTTAACCTATGACCCCTCTCAACATAACTCATGATAATTTATGTCCCTAGGGGCCTTAGGACCCCTACAGAAGCATGTGGTTAGTTCCAATGCATCGAGAGGGGTCATAGGTTAGCCTATGACCCCTATTGATGCATTTGATGACAACCTATGTCCCTAGGGGTCTTAGGACCCCTATGGAGAAATTTGGTTGCTTCTTATGCATTGAGAATCCCTAGGGTTCCTAGGGCCCTTACTGACATAGGTTGTCGTGAGTTACATTGAGAGCTCAATGTAACTCATGACAACCTATGTTCGTAAGGCACCTAGGACCCCGAGGGATGCATGTGGTTAGTTCTAATGCTTTGAGAGGGGTCATAGGTTAACCTATGACCCCTATTGATGCATTTTGTAATAATGTATGTCCTTAGTGTCCCTAGGACCCCTAGGCACATATGCAATTATTTCCATTGCATTGAGAGGGGTCATAGGTTAACCTATGATGCCTATCGATGCATTTCATGACAATGTATGTCCCTAAGGGCCCTAGGACCCCTAGGGATAGATTTGGTTGGTTCTAATGCATCGAGAGGGATCATAGGTTAACCTATGACCCCTTTTGACACATCTGATGACAACATAGGCCTCTAGGGGCCCTAGGACCCCTTGGGATGCATGTGGTTGGTTCTAATGCATTCAGAGGCAACATAGATTAACCTATGACCCTTATATACACATTTCATGACAATGTATGTCCCTAGGGGTCCTAACACCTATAGGAATGCATTTGGTTGGTTATAATGCATTGAGAGGGGTCATAAATTAACCTATGATCACTATCAATGCATTTCATGACAACATATGTCCCTAGGGGTCCTAGGACCGCTAAGGACACTTTTGGTTGGTTATAATGTGTCGAGAGGGGTCATAGGTTAATCTATGATCCCTATCAATGAAATTGAAGATAATGTATGTCCATAGGGGCCCTAGGACCCATAGGGATGCATTTGGTTGGTTATAATATGTCAAGAGGGGTCATAGGTTAACCTATGACCCCTCTCGATGCATTTAATGACAATGTATGTCCCTAGGGGCCCTAGGACCCCTAGGGATGCATGTGGTTGGTTCTAATGCATTAAGAGGTGTCATAGGTTAACCTATGACCCCTCTCGACACAATTCATGACAACTTATGTCCTTAGGGTCCCTAGGATCACTAGAGATGCATGCGGTTGGTTCCAATGCCTCGAGAGGTGTCATAGGTTAACCTATGACCCCTATCGACACATTTCATGACAACTTATGTCCCTACAGGCCCTACAACCCCTAGGGTCACATTTGGTTGGTTCCAATATGTCAAGAGCGATCATAGGTTAACCTATGACCCCTATCAACACATTTCATGACAATGTATGTCCCTAGGACCCCTAGGGATACATTTGATTAGTTCTAATGCATTAAGAGTGGTCATAGGTTAACCTATAACTCATCTTGATGCATTACATGACAACTAATGTCTCTAGGGGTCCTAGGGCCCTTAGGGACACATTTTTTTGGTTCTCGTACGTCAAGAGGGGTCATAGGTTGACCCATATTGATGCATTTTATAACAATGTATGTCCTTAGTAGCCCTAGGACCCCTAGGGATGCATTTGGTTGGTTATAATGCATCAAGAGGGGTTATAGGTTAACCTATTACCCCTGTCGATGTGTTTCATGACAACATATCTCCCTAAGGGCCCTAGGACCCCTAGAGATGCATTTGGTTGGTTATAATGCATCGAGAGGGTTCATAGTTTAACCTATGACCGCTCTCAAAGTATTTCATGACAACGTATGTCCCTAGGGTTCCTAGGACCGCAAGGGATGCATTTGGATAGTTATAATGCATTGAGAGGGGTCATAGGTTAACCTATGACCTCTCTTTATGCATTATGACCCCTCTTTATGCATTTCATAACAACATATGTCGTTAGGGGCCCAAGGACCCCTAAGGACGAATATGGTGTGTTCTAATGCATCAAGAGGCATCATAGGTTAACCTATGATGCCTCTCGATGCAATTCATGACAACCTATGTCTCTAAGGGCCGTAGGACCCCTAGTGATGCATGTGGTTGGTTCCAATGTGTTGAGAGGGGTCATAGCTTAACCTATGACCCCTATCAATGCATTTCATGATAACCTATGTCCCTAGCGGCCCTAAGACCCCTAGAAATGCATGTAAATGTTCCCAATTTGTCGAGAGGGGTCATGGGTTAAGCTATGACCCCTCTCAATGCATTTCATGACAATGCATGTCCTTAGGGGCCCTAGGACCCCTAGGGATGCATGTGGTTGGTTCTAATGCTTCGAGAGGGGTCATAGGCTCTTGATGCATTTCATGACAATGTATGTCCCTAGGGGCCCTAGGACCCCTAGGAACACATGTGATTGGTTCCAATCTGTCGAGAGGGGTCATACGTTAAACTATGACTCCTTTCAATACATTTGATGACAACCTATGTCCCTAGGGGTCCTAACACCCCTAGGGATGCATTTGGTTTGTTCCAATGCATCTAGAGGGGTCGTAGGTTAACCTATGACCCCTATCGATGCATTTCATGACATTGTATGTCCCTAGGGGCCCTAAGACTCCTAGGAAAGCATTTTTTTTGTTATAATGCATCGAGAACCTATGACCCGTCTCAATGCATTTCATGAAAATGTATGTCCCTAGGGGCTCTAAGGGCACTAGAGGCTCTTGGGACATATGTTGTCATGAAATGCATCAAAAGGAACCTATGACCCCTTTTGATGCATTTTATGACAATATTATATTTAATAATAATATAATATTGTATATTTAATATAATAATAATATTTTATTAGATTATACAACAATAATAATCATATATGTTACTAGATTATAGATTTAATAATAATAACCATATATATTATTATATATAATAATATTCATATAAATATATTTAATAATAATAATATTTATCATATATATTACTATATTATATTTAGTTATAATAATAATTATTATATTTATAACTATATTATGTTTAATAATAATAATAATAATCATATGAAATTATAATATCAATGTCCACACTTCCCCCAAATAAATTTCCTTCTAAAACCCTCTAAACTTTCCCTCTGAAATTTCTCTCCAAAATTGCAATTGGAAAATTTTGTTCCTCTCAAATTCCCCTCCCTCCAAAATTGCAATTAAAAAATCACACAGTGATCGTATACTCAATCTCATATTGGGTATCCAATTTTAGATCAAATACCCAATTTGATTTTGGGTATCTGATTAGGCTCTTTATTTACCAAGCCTATTTGGTCAACCCATAAAACGTGTCTGAGAAGGGTTTCACTGACACTCATACTTCGGGTAGCCATTTCACAATATTTTTTTCATTGACACTGAATAAAATGAAAAAGGTTTTTTATAACACTCTCGAGATTCCATTGATATAATTGATGTCAAATTCTAAGTTCGATAAGTATTTATTAGTTAATTTTCAATGAAGATGATTGTAAAGTGTTGGTTGACATACTGATTGAAAAGTAGCTATAACTTTCAAATGATATAACATTTTTAAAATCCAAAAGTTGCATCAATTCTATGGTTTTCCTAGAATAAGGATTTAAAAAAAAAAAAAAATTGGTAAAGGTTTCTATTAGTTAACGTGGTTAGACACGAGATTTTTTTTCTAAAAAAAATTTAGTAGAAATTTCATATTTAATTATTTATTTGGATTAAAAATACCCAAAAATATGTGTCACATCCAGGCATGAGTCTACTTTATATATATATAATTATATTAAAAAATATTATCGTTTGATTTTGATTAATGTGGTCAAACATACACCTACTTTTTATTTTTTCCCTAAAATTTTTGTAGTACTGCATTAAAATCCAAACTTTTGACCAATCAAATTTTTTTTTTCTCTAGATAAGGCCTAGTAGTTTAGAAACTACATTCAATTTCCTATAGATTATTTTCTTATAACTTTTTGATATAAAGTCCAGAACCACTCTAAAATTATGTGTCAAGTTGACATAACCCTAATTTGTTGGTTTTTCAATGCCACTTAAGGCCATAGTTTGGTTGACCATGATCTTGCACATACCCAGTTGAGAGTTCCAATTCTCTTTGAATAAGTGTATTAAGTGTGAATAGCGTGTGTAAGAACTAATGATTGTTGTAGACAAGAAGGCAGACCCATGGAGTTGATTGAAAAAGTGTTGTTGTCCAAAGGAAGTTTGAGATCCATGTAAATAGAAACAAAAATTATGTGAGAAAGTTAGAGAAGAGAAATAAAGGATTTCTTGCTACTATTGAAGATTAAAAGAACAAGCATTGTTGAAGGAGATAATTGGAAATCTCATAAAGAGAATGAAGAGATAAATTTGTAAGTGCAAAAAAATCAAGTATATTGTCATTCTATAATGTCATTTTCTAATTTAAAAAGTGAGATAATCATTTCCCCTATTTTCTTGATTTGGAAGATTTAAAAATTTTGTATTATGAGCAACAGAGAGTTCTAGTTCTTTTTCAATTATCAAATTATTCGATAAGTGTATTGGGTAAGTTTATTTCTTTCAAGAGATTTGAGTTATTGTCGAAAAAGAGAGAAGAGAGTTGTTCTAAACATTTGATAGAAAAGGTGAGTTTAATTTATTGTGTTTCAATGGGGAAAGTTGGAAAAGGAGTAAAGAAGGAAAAAGTTAGTTTGGAAGAAGAATTGATAATGTTAAAGTGTCAAATTCAAAATTGATAAAAAGTCTCAAAGAAGTTAGAAAATAGAATTATGAGTATTTGTGTCGAATTCAAGACTTAGAAAAAGAATTGATCAAATTTCAAGAAAAAAATGACAAATTAGAAGAAATTTTAAAGCAATATGATGATGTCAAAAAGAAGAATAAAAAATTAGAGGAAAAGTTAAAAGTGCTTGATGATGTCGAGAAAAAGAGCAAAGTTTTAGAAGAAAATATGAAGAGATTGGAAGAGGAAAATAGTAAGTTAAATATGGAATTGTCTAATCTGAAGAAAGAGAGTAGAAATTTGAAGTCTAATCCATCTTTGTGTGATGTATCATGTGACACAAATGAAGTGTGTGATTATGTGAATGGAAAATGTGATTATGTTGAAGCTGAAAGTGTTTGTGATAAAGAGTGTAAGAAAGAAAATGGCAAAAAGTGTGTAGATTTTGTTTGTTATGATAATAATAGTGTTCGTTTGAAAATAATGAAAAAGATGGACTATGAAGGAAGAGGATTAGGAAAGAATGAACAAGGAATGAAAGAGCTAATTGAGGAGATTTGGAAACCAAAGAATGTATGTCTTAGATATGATAATTGTGATAATAATGTTCAATATGATGTGTGTGTGAAGAAATAAGCACAAATAAAGGAAGATAAAAAATGTGCTGATTGTGATAGAGAAGGTCATAGCAAAGATATGTGTTGGGACAAGTGCATCCATGCAAGATTTGTGGATTGAGAAATCATTCTAAAAAGATGTGTTGGAATAGAGAATGGAAGAAAGAATTAGTGGCAGAGTGTGTAAAGATAAACTACTAATGGATTGATGAGTGTAGTTCGAAAAGGCTTACATAAAAGTTTAAAAGGTGTATAATTTTTTTTTATGTGTAGAAAAATGTCAACAATTATAAAAGGATGAAAGACTACCATAACTATTGGAAGATTGGATTTTTTAAAAGGAGAAAAGATAATAGAAAGTGAAGATCTATCAATGGAAAATGAGGAAGTTTGTGTGCCAATGGTTGAGTGAGAAATGAAGAAATTGTAAATGTGCAAATAAAAAGATAGTAGGAATCTTTGTAAAAAGTGAGGTTAAAGATTTAATAACCTGCATGTGTTTGAAAGAAGAATGTGGACTAAAAACAAAAGGAAACTAAAGAAAGAAAATGATGAATGAGAGTAAAAGAGAAAATGCAACAAGATGTGATGACAAGTAAAGAGAGTAAAGAAGAATTTTAAGGCACCATTGTGCTTGTCAAAAAAGGAGTAGAAAATTGTTGGTTGTGCTTGAGAAGTGCAAGTTGAAGTGTGTGCTAAGGGACTGCGGATAAGAAAAATAAGAAAACAAAATATGGAGAAAATAATGATGAGTAAAAGAGCATGGATAAAAAGAATGAAAGAGAGAAAATATGGAAAATGAAAAAGTATAGTAGTAGGATATGATGGAAATAAATAAGAAGAGAGAAAGAAGAAAAATTGAAATGAAGGAAAAGAAGCAATGTCAAGGAAAATATTTAAAGAATAAAATGACAAGTGTGTTGAATGACTGAGAAAGTGAAAGACTACAAGAAGATGTTATTGCTAAAGATGACAAAAAAAAAGGAATTAAAAATATTTAATGATCGAGAGAAAGAAACTACTAATAGAGGGGAAAATAGTCATGTTTGCTCCCTGTAAAGATAAAAGATAGAGGTATTTTGGGTAACCGGCCACATTCTAGCCTGCAAAAAAGGAAGCAAGTAGATTTGTGAGAACTAGTCATGTTCTATCTCACAGAGATAGAAGGAGAACAAGTCACATTCTACCTTTCCTTGCCAGAAGAACTTTGCAAAGAAGGAGATGGTAAACTAGTCATGTTTACCTTGCAGAGTCAAAAAGAATACTACATCAAAAAAATTCAAATGGAGGAAAATCTTCCTCAGCAAAACAAAGCAATAATATGGATTGACAGAGTTTTAAAGAAGTAGAAATTTTGAAAATATAGTAGCATTCATGGAGTCAAAATTAATGGGGAGTGTTAGAAGTAATTATGACTCCAACAACAACTGTCATGTATGTTATTTTAACTACATGGGAATTTTGAATGTTGAGCAAAAAGAACATTCCAGATTTAGGTGCCCATTTTTGTAATTTAAAATAGAGTTTTGGGACTCAGATTAAATGACCTATTATATATATATCAAATATATCTATTGAAAAGTATGAAGTTGAAGAATATAGTGGAATAGATAGATAGTTATGTAGAGTTGAATCATACAATTGAACAATATAATTAAATGCTTACTTTTCTCTCTTCCCCTATTTCAATGGAATAGTCTTTGTTTCAGCAGAATGTGTTTTATGTCTTTGAATTGTGTTATGCTTCTGCATTTATGTTCTTCTTAAGATAGTTTCAGAGAATTCTAAACTCCTGATAAATCATCAAGTTATGCATAGAAAGGCACAAAAATAAACATGATGAATAAATTTAAAAAACCAAATAAATCTTTGTGATGAAAAAGGATCCTCATATATCTCATTACATCTTGCTAGAAGGAGTATATAGAACATACTATACACAAATTTCATTAATATATCTTGTTGAAAAGAAATGAAATCGCTAAGATATGTGAAATGAAAGTGGGAGATTTGCATTGAGAGCTCTTAGACATTTTTTTAATTGATGTTAAAGTATGATTGCATGAGAATAATTACATGGGAAAATATGAGGACTTATCTAGTTAATCCAATCTTATAGAATATAATGATCGAATAAGGAAATAGAATGTATTAGTAGAGAAGTTCACATATATAGCTACTTTCTAATTAGAGTGCAACATCTAATACTTTCCTTCCCTAATTTAGCTTAGAAAAGAAATACAAAATTTATGGAGGTTACAATTGTTGATAAACATTAAATAATTAACATGTAATACTCTAAAAATAGTTATGGACTTATGGATCACAAATTCACAAGCATTTGGGAATATTATAAAAGTGTATAAAAAATATTAAAATCAAATTGGGTAAAAAAGTAAGAATGCCTATTAGTTAGGTTTTCAAGTGGTTTCTTTGTATTCAAGTAATAATTCCAAGTAACATTTATTGAAACAATTGATTAATTGTGTATTGTCTTTGATGTTACATAAAATGTCATATGATCACCGATTAGTGGGTGTCAATCTCAGTTGGGGAGTGAAGATAGTTTTCTATGTCTACTAAGCATTCCTAGGTTTGCCTAGTATAAAAGGCAGTGTCTATTGAGTTCACTTGGGTGTCAGAGGAAAGTTTGCAAGAGATGAGTGTTAATTGAGCTCACTCACTTAATGAAGGAAAAGTTGGATGGAACTAATGTTAACCAAGCTCACTCAGTTACCAAAGGAACTTTGCAAGTGTGTAGTGTTGACTGAGTTTAGTTGGTCAACACAGGAAAATCATTTTTGAGTTAGTGTCTACCGAGAAGGGTCAACTATCGAAGGATTTTCTTATTTTGGCATATTGAGTTCAATTGATAAATCTGTTGGTTCTAGCCAAGTGAGAAGATGAATATTAATTAATCTAAGTTGTATTCTAGCCAACTTGAAATTATGAAAGATATAAGACAAAGGTCAAGTTGAGATTTAGAAGTGTGTGAGTGTGTGGAAGATTTGATGATGCTAAGAAGAAGTGAACCAGAAGGATAAGCCAAATATCCTTATGAAGTAGAAAAGATATATTCGATTAGGAAGGATCCAGTACAAGATAGAATTGAGATCTGTAATTAGCAATTCAATTGTATCCAAATAAGTTCATGTCATTGTTACTCTTTGACCATTGTAGAAGTGATCTAAATCTCTTAACAGAGTTGACTTAACAACTATTTGTAAATCCTCTAACAAGGTGGCATTTCTATTGAATTGTCTAAAGACCTCTAAAAAGGTCACTCCTAATATGATGATTAAATCCTCTAACACGGTCACACCTAACAGTGTTTTTTGTAACCTTTAACAATGTTGGCTCCTAATAGGACTCACTTCATAAGAGTGAAAATCAATAACTAGTTGCAATTGGTGATTTTTCCCAAATTGGGTTTCCACATTAAATCTTGTTGTCATTGTGTTCATGTTATTTCCTTTATATGTTTGCAACTAAGTTAAAGTAATGATAATCATAGATAAAATCTAAAAAATTTCATATTAAGTGTTTATTGAGCAATTATAGTGTTTACTGAGTTGCAACATTTTTTTCTTTGTTGAACATCAATAAAACTGAGTCTTGACATAATTGTTTTGTATTGACATCTAAGGGATTTGGGATTTATTTTTGTAGTAATTGATTCATCCCTCCCCTCTCAGTTACTCCTCTTATATTTCCAACAATTAGTACCAGAGTGTTTGGTGCTTGCAGAGAAGGTTTAAAGGACCTAAGCTAAAGATTAGGTTGTCTTATAGAAGAGAGATTCCTAGGCTAAACATAGACAACTTTGCAGCATGGCAAGGACTTACAAGGTTACATCTAAAAACCTTCAGTGATTCAAGTTGTAAGTATCATGATGCTAAATAGAAGACTCTTATTGGATAATTATCAGTGATAGATATTGTTGAAAAGAAGAATCATAACATCATGATGATTGATATTGCATTTGTTCTTAGTTATGCTAAATTTGATGAAGTAAAAGACTACAAAACAACTCATGAAATGTGGATCAAACTAAAAGTCATTTATGGAGGAGATGACAATGTAATAAGAGCTAAATTAGGAAGTCTCAGAGGTCAATTTGATTAGATGAAAATGAGAGAAGATGAAAACATTGTAAAATATGTGAATAGAATCAAAGCAAGCATGAGCACAATCAAAGCATCTCGAGGAGGTATTGATGAAAAAATAGTTGTAAGCAAGGTATTCAGATCCCTTCTTCCTGTTATGCAATTAGAGTGTCCTCTATTTAAGAGATGAGATGTGATTCAAATAACAAAATAACTTTGGATGCTATAGCTGCAAGATTGACAACTTTTGAGTTGGATAACTATGATAACTATGTTTCTAGTTCCAAAAATATTGATTTTACATTTGGAGCCAAACTCTCACTCAAAGAAAAGGGCAAGAAATCAAAGACCAATCAATCGAGAAGTGAAGAAGAGACAAAAGAAAGTTATGACAATGATCTTGAAATTGTTGAAGCCCTACTTGCAAGGAAATATTCCAAAGGCTGAGGAAAGTATAAAGGTAAGGTTTCTTTAATCTAGTTTTCTTGTGAAGAAGTTTGTCACATTGCTACTAGGTACCCAAATAGAGAAAATAAAGATGAAAAGTAAAATAAAAAGTACAAAGGCAAGAAGGAATTCAAGAATTACAAAGACTACAAGGAAAAAGGTAAGAAATCTTGTTTTATGGCTAAAGATTCTGACAACAGTGAAGATGAAATGGTTTATATTGTTGTAAAAGATAAATCAGATGATGAACGAGATAAGATGGCACTTATCTCTCATGTTAGAAAAAAATGATACATGGATCATTGATAGTGGCTACTCACATCATATGACTGGAGATAAAACAAAGTTTGAACACATGGAATATTATGATGGTGGTACTATAAGATTTGGAAAAAATGAGCCATGTAATATAAAAGGAAGAGAATATATCTCTTTGACTAATGAACTTGTATGTAATAATGCTTTTTAGGTTGAAGGATTAAAGCATAATCTACTGAGTGTGGCACAATTAAATAACATTGGATTTGAGGTGGAATTTATGAATGGGAAGGCCAAACTATTGGATGGAAAAGGAAATCTAGTTGGATCTGGCAAACAAACAAAAGGTAACCTATTTTATCTTGATCTCAGTGAAAGTTCATGTTTTATTGCTCAAGTAGAAGAAATCTGGTCATGGCACAAAAGATTATGTCATGTAAACTTTGATAATCTAGTCCAAATAAGAAAGCATTAAAGAGTACAAGGTATTCCTAGTTTGAAGAAACCCAATATGGATTTATGCAAAAATTACCAAATTGGTAAGATGTGAAAGTCTAGTTTCAAAAGAAAAAGCTATCATTCTAAAGAAGTCTTAGAACTTGTATACACACACTTATGTGGACCTATTGGAATAGAGAGTTAGAGTGGAGAAATTTTTTTATTCTCTTTGCTGATGATTATTCTAGAATGATGATTGTAATGTATCTAAAAGAAAAATTAGAAGATTTTCAAAAATTTAATTGATATTTAGCAAGAGTAGAAAAGGAAACTGGAAAGAAGTTGAAAGGTTTGAGATCAGACAGAGGTGGTGGATTCACCTCCAATGAATTCAATGAATTCCGCATTGAAAAAGAAATCAAAAGACAAGTATTAGCTCCTGAAAGAAGGAATAGATCCATCATGGATTGTGTAAGAACATTGATGATAGAAAAGAATGTTGCATTCAAATACTGGAAGGAAGCTATCAGTACTACAGTTCATACCTTGAATAGAGTACAACTGAAGAAAGACTCAAATCAAACCCCTTATCAACTATGGTATGGCTACAAACATAATGTAAGTTACTTGAAAGTATTTGGTAGAAAATGTTATATCTTGAAAGAATCTAGAAAAGGAGAATTTGATGTCAAAGGTGATGAATGCATATTTCTAGGATACTCCTCTAGAAGTAAAGCATACAAATTTTTGAACTTGTCTACTCATAAAATCATAGAAAGTGCACATGTGAGAATTGATGAGTTTGTAGAAAAGTGTGAAGAAGAAAGCAATAAAGAATCAAAGGATTATAAAATATTTATTTACTATGAGCCTGATACCCTACAAAACCTATCTAAAAGAAAGAAGGCTTCACCTCCTGAGTCCTCAAAATATCCAATAGCTACTGAGTTACAGACAGTGCAACTTGAGTCACACGCTAAAGAACTTGAGTCACAATTAGAGGCTATTGAGCTAGAGAAAATCGAGTCTAATGGACCCAAGTTATAGACAATGGAACCATAATATTTGTAGGATACTCTTGCAAAAGTAAAGCATACAAATTTTTGAATTTTTCTACTCATAAAATCATAGAAAGTGCACATGTGAGAATTGATGAGCTTGCATAAAAGTGTGAAGAAGAAAGCAACAAAGAACTAGAGGATTACAAAAGGTTTGATTACTATGAACTTGATACCCTGCCAAACCTATCTAAAAGAAAGGAGGCTTCACCTCCTAAGTCCCCATAATCTCCAACAACTACCAAGTTATAAACAATGCAACCAAAGTCACAGTTTGAATGACCTGAGTCATAATCAGAGGCTACCAAGCTAGAGTAAACTGAGTCTAATAGACTTGAGTCATAGACAATGGAACCTAGCTTGATACTAAAATTCATGATGAAATAAGTGAAACTCATTCCAAATCTAAAGAATATATGTTTGCAAGATATGTCCAAAGGCATCATTCCCTTGATCAAGTCATTGGATGCAAATCAGATGGAACAATGACATGAAACAAATTGAAAGGTAAATGTTTACTTGTTAAGTTTGAACCTAGAAATGTTAAAGATGCATTAGATAATGAAAGTTGGATTGAAGAAATGAATGAAGAAATATAATAAATAGAGAAGAACGAAACTTGGAATCTTGTTCCTAGACCCAAGGATAAAAATGTAATAGGCACAAAGTGGGTATTCAGAAACAAGTTGAATGACGATGGAAAAGTTTCCAAAAACAAAGTAAGGTTAGTATGTAAAGGCTATTCTCAAGAAGAAGGTAATGATTATGGTGAAACATTTTCTCTTTTTGCAAGATTAGAAGGTGTTAGAACTTTACTAGCATATGCACCACACAGAGGATTTAAAGTTTATCAAATAGATGTAAAATCTACATTCTTGAATGGGATTCTTGATGAGGGATTCTACATTGAATAACCAAAAAGTTTTGTAGATCCTAGAAAAAGGGACATGGTTTGTAAATTACATAAGGCATTATATGGTCTTAAGCAAGCTCCCAAAGCTTGGTATGAAAGACTACATAACTATTTGGTATCTAGATTGGTTTTCAAAGAATAAATGATAGTAGTAGCCTATATATCAAAGAAGAACCAGAAAAGAAGATTGTGTTGGTAGAAATATTTGTTGATGATACTCTATTCATAGGAAATGATGACTTTTGCAAGGCATTTTTAGAAGAAATGAGTAAAAAATTTGAAATGTCTATGTTTGGGGAAATAAATTTCTTTGTTGGACTATAGATTTAGTAGAACAAAAATGGTATATACATTACTCAATCTAAGTACATCAAGGAAATACTAAAAAAATTTGGAATGGAAGATTCAAGACCAGTTGGAACCCCTATGTCCACTAGACATAAGCTTTCCAAGAATGGTGATTCCAAAGAGGTAGATAAAACTGCATATAGATCTGTGATTGAAAGATTACAATATGTAGTGCATATAAGGCCTAATATTGTATTAGCATTTGGTATGGTGGAAATATTCTTAGAAAATCCAAAAGAAAATCATGTGATGGCAATCGAGAGAATCATGAGATATCTAAAAGGTACTCAAGACTATGGTTTATGGTACGAAATAGGAGGCAATTTGGACTTAAAAGTATTTTTTTGTTGTTGATTGGGTAGGAAGTATTGATGACAGGAATATCACTAGTGGTGGAGAATTAATTCTTGGTAAAAGACTAGTGTCTTGGATAAACAAGAAACAAAAATTTATCTCTCAATCCATAGCAAAGGTAGAATATGTGGAAGAAATAGTTAATTGTTCTAACATTGTTTGGTTCAAACAACTAATGTAAGGAATGAAGATAGAGATCAAGGATATAGTAATCATATACTATGATAACACTAGTGAAATCAATATATCAAAGAATCTAGTGATAACTACCAAGAAAAATAACATTGCTATAAAATATCACTTCTTAAGAGAGTTGGTGCAAGATAAAGAAGTTAGATTGGGATATGTAAATATAAAAGAGAAAACTAAAGACATATTCAACAAGCCATTACCTAAGGATGCATTTCTATATCTAAGAGGTAAGCTATGGGTCATTCCCCTATCTAAAGCTCACTAAATGAAGTTTAGTTATGATTTAACCAAAGTATTATTGAAGATTAATAAGTTGATGCAGAATTGATAAGGGTTTACTGCAAATGAATCGGTACCTAAGGTACATTGATATTAATAGAGTTATTGTCTTTGGCATGTGTTGTCAAAGAGGGATAAATTTACTGTCATATATCATATAAAAAATTAGAAAAAAATTGTTGAAAAGAGAGAAAAGTTTGTTGTCAACAAGGAAGAAAGAACTTGGTAGAAGTTCTAGCAGATAGAAGTTTTATGACAGAGGGAGAGATTGTAGAAAGAAAGATTTCAAACTAATAGAAGGAGTTCTCATGGATGAAAATCAAAATGAAGCTTAGAATATGTTCCTTATTTTATTATTTCTCTAAAATTTCATTGTATTATGACATATTTTGTTGCCATCAATGCCGAAGAGGGAGATTGTTGAAACAATTGATTAATTGTGTATTGTCTTTGATGTTACACAAAATGTCATATTATTACTAGTCAATTGGTATCAAGCTTACTTAGGTAGTGAAGATAGTATTCTATGTCTACTGAGTGTTCCTAAGTTTTCCTAGTACAGAAGGCAATGTCTATCGAGTTAACTCAGGTGTCAAAGGAAAGTTTGTAGAAGATAAGTGTTAACTAAGCTCACTCAATTAATGAAGAAAAAGTTGGATGGAACTAGTGTTAACCGAGCTCACCTGGTTACCAAAGGAGCTTTTCAAGTATCCAACGTTGATTGAGTTTAGTTGGTTAACACAAGAAAATTATTTCTGAGTTAGTGCTTACCGAGCAGGGTCAACTATTGAAGGATTTTTTTGTTTTGGCATATTGAGTTCAATTGATTTATCTATTAGTTCTAGCCAACTAAGAAGATGATTGTTAATTATTCTAATTTGTATTCTAGCCTATTTGATAATATGAAAGATATAAGAATAAGGTCAACTTGAGATTTAGAAGTGTGTGAGTGTGTGGAAGATTTGATGATGCTAATAAGAATTGAATAAAAAGGATAAGCCGAATATCCTTGTGGAGCAGAATAGATATATTCGATCAAGAAGGATCTAGTATAGGAAAAAATTGAGATTTGTAATCAAAAATTTAGTTGCATCCAAATCAGATCATGTCATTGTTACTCTCTGACCATTGTAGCAGTTTTCTAAATCTCTTAATAGAGTTAGCCTAAGAGCTATTTTAAAATCCTCTAACAAGGTGACATTTCTATTGAATTATCTAAAGACATCTAACAAGGTGACTCCTAACAGAGTGATTAAATCCTCTAATAGGATTATACCTAATATTGTGTTTTGTAACCTTTAATAGGGTTGGCTCCTAATAGGGCTCACTTCAGAAGAGTGAATATCAGTAACTAGTTACAATTGGTGGTTTTTCCCAAATTGGATTTTGACATTAAATCTTGGTGTCAACGTGTTCACATTATTTCCTTTAAATCTTTGCAACTAAGTTAAAGTAATGATAACGACAGATAACATCTAAACTTTTTCATGTTAAGTGTTTGCCAAACAATTATAGTGTTTACCAAGTTGCGACATTTCTTTATTTGCCAAACATCAATAGAATTGATTTTGATAGAATTGTTTTATACTGACATCTAAGGGATCTAGAATTTATTTTTGTAGTAACTAATTCACCCCTCCCCTCTTAGTTACTCCTCTTATATTTCCAACAACATTTATTTATAAATTTCTTGATTTATTAAAAAATCAGCTAATTTTTAGCACCTCTACATGAAAATAGTGAAATTAGCTTTCTAAAATTTTACTACTTCAAATTAGGGAAAAAATCTAATGGTCACCTATTTGTCATATGAGGAATTACTTCTATAAATTCATAATTTTTTTTTTATGAATAGACCCTTTCCATTAATTATAATTTAAATATGCATACTCACAAAAAAGGGGCCATGGGATATAACATCACCCCACAAGTTCAAACAACACAAGGTTGGATTAACAACTGTTCATAAAAAAAAAATATAAGTAGAAACTAGAAAGCCCTTAGGCTGAAGGAAAAGTGTTAGCCAAAGGTGGGTCTTTATCATCAAAATCCTAGAAATCCTTGGGGTTAGTGGTTGGCTTAGGGGGAGCCCAACCATTATCTGTAGCAACATCAACATCTTTATCTCCCTCTTGCCTGCAAGAAGAAATGACTAAATCGAACCAAGGAAAAACCCACTTGGGCTCATGTTGTGTAGTATTCCAACCCTCATTAGGGATAGGAGGAGCCACCAGGGACCAACCCAATCCCAACCTTTATGGAGGCGAGGCCAAGTGGAAATGGCCACCAAAACCACCACTAGGAGAGTGGCGATGAGGATGGGACCAAGAAAAGTGTGAACTACATGTAGATCTTTTTTGGTCTCACCGGTGACTATGGGAAGGAGTACAGTCACCAAATAAAGTATCTAGAGGCATGCATGCAATCGTATAACGTGCATTTTCCTAATGGGCTAATAACTCCTATCCCCCCTTACCCCCCCGTGCATGCACAGGGAGGTAGTTCCCTAAAATAGATTATTCATAATGGCAGTGTGCATGAGGGCCCCTGCATGCAGGGGTGGGTGGGAGGAGATGATGAACGAACAGGGCCCCAATGAACCTGCAGGGGTGGTGCAGAGGGAATAGTGTAGGTGGGTGAACCCCTCCCTACTATTCTATGGGAACATAACCCCACCTATAGTTTATTAGGGCCATCCATAGAATAGTAGGGGCCCACCCTACTGACATAACCACATAGAATTGTAGGGGTCGTAGTAGAATTGGGTGTGCATTCATAGGCGGCAGCGGCCCCCTCACTCAATAAATGTTTGGATACATCAACAGTGCCCCCCTTAAAATATAGGCTATGGGCTTTCACCCATGTTACGTATATAATATGGCCCTACCCCCTGCATGCAGAATGGGTTTCCCTCGTAACAATAGGGGATTGAGGACTACCACCCCCCATTCTAGTTGAATAGTAATCTACCTCTGCATGCACATGAAGCCCTTTATTCTATTATTACATGGGTGGGAGGGTTTCTATAGTTCCAACCCCACACACGCCCGCCCCTACTATAGCAATCACCCTGCATGTGCATAGGGTGGCCCTTAGAATAGTAGGGGTTGCATAGGCCCTTACTATTCTATTGCATGAGGATATAGTTGCATCTCGAGATGCTATGGGTTACGTCTCCCAAATCCATCTACTACGGAAGGGTTCAATGCAGGGGCCTACACACGTAATGGATCACCCAAAGTAGGATATATAAAAATGAACATGGCCAGATGATTCAAAGGATCGATCCCTCTCCCCCGATGGATATGGCCGGATGAGGATATCTAGACATATGGACGATCTCCCATTCCAATGCCCATGTATATAAGGGGGGTTGCCATGGATATGAAGGGAGATGCCCTAACTAGCATGACTTTTTTAGTTTGTACTTGAATTTGCATAATGCCATTATTACATGTATGTGCTTTTGTGTACATAACAACATGTATATCAAGAAAGCTATGAGAGAATAAAACAACATTGCAGTCCTTCCAAGTAGTAAACAAAATCTTCATTCTAAAAGCATGCCAAATCTAGGCATATCTAAAAGGAAGTCTAGGTGGATCTCCCAACACAACCATATGCCAAGTGAAATCCTATGGATGGAATGGCTTGAAAAAGTCATGAATCTAGAGCTCTCTTGTAGAACCAAAAAATGTGTAGGAAGCTTTTTGGCTTACCACAAAAAGGGCATCTAGAATCTACGACTCCCAGATGCTGGAGCTAAGGGCCTAAAGGCAAACCCTAGAAGATGAGACACAAGGAAAAGTGAGAAAATATTTGGCTCTATAATAGTATGCTAGACAATAGTAAATCTAAGACTCCAAGTCTTATAAGAAGGATGCAAATGCCAACACTGATTAAGAGTATCAACCATCGGAAGATGGGGCACCAACCATCGATACCCCATCTTGGACTTGTAACTAGTCATAGGAGTGGTAGGATACCACTTCCAATCTTTCCAATATGGGCAAGATGAGTAAATGTCGAGCTTGTGTAACAAATTGGGAGGGGCCACAAAAACTAGAAGATCAACTAATTTTCAATCTACATGGATAAGCTTGAACTGCATCTATTGATCCTCCCATGAGTGAAGACTTCTAGTAACCCTAGAAAATAAATCCTTCGAGGTTTTGACACCCCTTCAAAATAAGAGGGGAGCATTGGCTCCTTGAATCTTAGCTAAAGGAGCACCTTGAGTATCAAACAAGGGAGACCACCAAAAGTTTTGTTGGTTCATTGAGAGTCCATCTCTGAAAGCTCAATGAAGCCAACATTTGAGAGCTTCCAAGGCTTTCCAAATGCTCTTAACAAAAAAAGTACCCTGAATTTGAATAGGTTCAAGAGTCACAAGAAGGGTTTGAAAGAAAACCCCCTTCCAAGTAGGCTAGTTAACTAGAAATCCTAAAGAAATGCAGTGTCATAACAAAATTTTCTAGGCCTCATCTCTAGTGAGGGCCCAAATGACCCACTTGGCACAAACGACAATCTCCTATTTGCGAGTGGTGAGCAATCGAAGCCCAATAGAGGCTTTGGGAAAGCAACAATAATCCTAGGCCACTAATTCATAATATTTATATAAAAAAATCCAACAAAACATTTTAATACTAATTCAAAAATTTTACCCCTCTTTTTCCAAAAAAAATTAAAAAGGTATTTAAAAGGATCAATATAATAATTTTGATTAGTAATTATTATTGAAATTGATTATTATTGTGTGTTAATATCTAGTAGATTCAAACTGAAGACCTCTTAAATAATAATCTCACAATTTACCATTTCTCTTGCCTAATAAAAAAAGTATTTAAAAAAAATTGGATTAAGAATAATAAATGAGATATACAACTTAGAATATAATAAGGGAACAACAAAACTAATATCGAATTGTTTTCTTTAAACTAACCATTCAACTAGCAAGTTTCAAGCAACAACAAAGACAATTTGTCACTATCCATCAATGCTATATAGCCATGAAATAAAAAAGTACATAATACACTTGACCAAAGTGACATATTGTCCATACAAAAGCTATTATCATTAAAATTCTAAAACTCAACCCTAACAAAAAAAATCTCATCTTTACATTGGAAACTTTCAAAATGCTCATCCCAAGAATACCTCCACTATAAAGTGTATGATACATTACCTATTATAGCACCCAACCAAGTAGATTTGATGTAATTAATTCAAACAATAGGTAAGATTTTAGCATTAAGCTGAAATTAGAAATGAAACATTTGCAAGTAAACATCATTGGTGGCAGAATTATCAATAGCATTAAAAGAAATGTGCAACTCTTAGAACATACAAACAAGAGAAAACATCCTTTGTATGCAAAATTGTCATTGGTTTCATCCACATGCTAAAAATGAACAAATTTAAAAGTCTCTTCTATTGACTAAGTTTGTTGTGTAGTAAAGACATTGTACATATTGTAGATGGTGAAACCATGTCCAAAATAATACCTACATCTACGAGCCTCATATTTCATTCAAAAAATATTTGTGTCCTTTTTCATTGTAAATATTCATATTTTTGGTTAGCCCTAGTTATTTCTAGATGAACTAATTGCTTGTAGATTTGATTCTTAGATGAGTGTTTTATTATTATTTATTAAATTCAAAATCTTTTCTTGTTAGGTTTTTCCACTGATACATTTTATTATGGTATTTTTGTAATGCCCTGCCAAGGGATCCAAAGAATTAACCTAAAGTTTCACTAAGTTTGCTAGCATTTTTTTTTTTTTTTGAAACATGAAAGTAAACCATTCATAGTAGCGAAAGCAATAACATCATTCAACTGAAAGTAAACATAACATACATAACAGGTTACATTCTTCATGGATCTTTTAACATTGAATCACAATTAAATCAACTAATAATAATTCCATCTAATACCACATCCACATGAAATAATAATGAAAAGTCCAACGTTCTTAAATTACATTTTCGATTGCTCAATCATCCACTATACATGCCAGAGGGTATGAAAGGCTTAAAAGACTACACACATGTATAAATAAAGTACATCATCCTATTCTAATCAATGATGCAAATGCTATAAATGAAACCAAATACCAAACATGATACATCATCATCATAAAAGATATAACATTAATCTTAAGAGATAACCATATATCATCATACATAATCATCTAAGTGCACGATTCCTCCCAATCGTAAATAGCATCATTAGACCATTGTGGGCCCTAGCCATCCCTCTGTGTGTAAAATTCCAAGTCATCGAAGAGATCATCAGTATTATCATAGTAGGAATGTCACTCCAAAACATACTACATCATATGCAGAAAAAAATCTAACATGCTACAACATATGCATAAGAAATCTAATCATGCAAAATAAAGCATAAGATAAGTAAATGACATCATCTAACATATGCTAATCATCAATATAAGGATACATACTGACCATCATAGTCCATGAACAAAATGAAGATAGATGCCAAAAAATAATTCATCAACCACGGTGTCATAGACGGATCTCAAATGATAAGAGTGAAAAAGCACTACCACCCGACAGCATGGAACCTAAATGGTCCACTCCCACCGCGCTGAGGAGATAATCTCAAATCCCAAATAGGTTATCAAATCACATAGCACAAATACTCTCTAAGTCCAAAAATCCTAAAAGTATACTAACTCAAAGGTTCCAATAACAAACTGACATCTAATCCCAGAGGCATAACAAAAACATGTAGGAAACCTACTATGTAAGCGAGAAAGTGTCATCACACAGATCATGCTAGAGTTACCCTGGTAGTCTCCCAATAGATCCCAATCCCCTACTGATCCCTATGTAGCCACTAGTATCCTCTCATATAAACGAGGCATACTATGGAATGCAAGGTCACAACCAAGCATTCTCTCTACTCCCATCCTAGTTTGTACTAGCACTCGAGGCATGGGCGAGAATTTTTTTTTATCTTATTAGGTTCATTTAAGTCAGTATTAGGTGTAATTTTTTCACTTTTTAAACAACTTACAATGACTTACCCTGGTAGCCTCTTAGGGCCCCGACCCCCATTGCAAGCCACTTCTCGACACTACAAGTAGATAACCTACCCTAAGCTCACAGAATCATAAATCACAAAATCACCACAGTCCTATACAAGTGACTATAAAAATACCAAAAGATAATCCACAATAAGAGCATCAAATCTCCATGAGCAACGAAAAAAAATCCATAGATAATCATGACCACAATAGTTCTCTATTGGCAACTAGAGGTATCAATAATAATCAGAATATCCATTGGTTCTCAACAAGCAACCAAAAAGTATCTCAAAGTAATACTGATCGAAGACTCGAAAAATGGTTGAGTAAAAATATGTCACAACATGACATCATCAAGATCAAATAAACACCCATCAAGGCAATTGGAAAGTAATCAAATACAATTGATCGATAACTCATAAAAGGTTATATATATCATAGCTTACACAAGAAGACTGAAAACAATAACAATCAGTAAACCACACACACCATAGAGCATGCCATCACATAACCATGGTTGGGTTTAAAAGATCGAGATCAAAAGACATCATCATGACATCACAATCATAACCCTCGAGCCTCTGGTAGACATCCTCTAACTGGTCAACAAACTAGTCAACCCAAAAAAAACCCAAACAAGAAGCATAGAGAAAACAGAAAATCCAAGCACATGTTTTGGTTTGCTAAAATTGCATAGTTGAATTGTGGGGTTTCAATTTTCGTTCCAAGTGTATAAGATTCTCCATTTAAACTCCAAGTCAACCCGTTTATCTATTCAAATAAAACATGGAACAATTTTCTAAAATAATTGGAATAATACCTATCACTTACGAAATTATAATTTCCTTGAAACACTCTAAATACACTTGTTAATTTAATATAATCTTCATTGAATTTAGGTAAAAGAAATCTTATTAATAAATCAATAATTATATATTTCCACTAATTAATTAATATTAATTAAAATTGTATTTAATTATATTAATTAGCAAATATATAACTACTAAATCTTCAAGTCAGACTCATCATTGATTAAGTTTAGACAAATTAATTTTAACTAAAAACTTCCTATCTCAATAATGCCCCTTTTAATGTTAATTTACTAATTTATTTATTAATTTCTATTAATACAAATATTTATTAATTATTTAACAACAACCATTCAATAATATTCTTATATTAATGTTTTTGTTCTTATTTAAAATAATCTTAAAACTTTTATAAAATGTAAAAATCTAATATCAAATACTATCGCAGGTAAACTGCTTATGTAGGTACCCTGCAACCCATGATTGTGGACTAACATTAATGTCAGTGGGGAGCATGGTAAGTTAAATATAAAATGTACTCGCGATAATTATAATGGTCGCAGGCTTATTTATCCCGTAGACTATATTGGAAACAAGGCCTTGTGGCCCATGGGTTGCAGGTACCCTGCAAACACGCGGGTACTCTGCGACTGATGCAAGTATGCTGCTGATAGTTGGGGGGGTACGTGGGGTCCCTCCCCAAAATCATTTTTGAATTTTAATTTTTTTTTATAAATTTTTTTATTAATAAATGTTTCCCACGTAACGATTTAATATTGACATTTTAAAAGAATTTTCAAAGCTAATCCATGTACATATACATACATACATACATACATACATACATACATACATATATATATATATATATATATATGTGTGTGTGTGTGTGTGTGTGTGTGTGTGTGTGTGTGTGTGTGTGTGTGTATGTATACATATACATATACATATACATATGTATATGTATACACGTAGATTGATATCAAGCACTACATCATTTATATAATAAATATATATATATATATATATATATATATATATATATATATATATATATATATATATATATATATATATATATATATATATATATATATATATATATATATATATATATATATATATATATATATATGCAGATTTGTATATATATTTTAAAGAAAAATATACATTGTTCTCTAAATTTACCCATTAATCCTTCTAATAGGTTTGTCCATATGCATCTGAAAACCCTAACTCCATAGTTTCCTCAGATATATGCATATGAGAATTTCTTATATAGAATTTAACTACCCATGACAAAATGCATACAACCAAGATATTCAACATATGAAAATCCTCAAAAAGTATTCAAAAGACACAAAGAAGACAAGAAGTGCAAGAAGAAAATTATCATATGCAAAATTCACAAGTATCTACCTGGACACTAATGCTAATTCACTTCTCCTCAGAATCTGTAGAGCAAGCTCCTTCCTTCTCCAACATTCTCGGGTCCTCCAAACATGCTCTTTGAGCTTCTAGGAGTGCCTGAATATAAAGAATTCTCAGGAAGCACCTAGAATGTCTCTAGAAACAACCAGAAGATGAGATAAGCATTGACAACTAATCACGAGCTTTTTCCAACCTTCTAGATAAGTCACAAGGTTGTAGACACCATGTGCTTAATTTGTGTGCTAATTCCTATGTTGTTGACATATGTGCAATCAAGAGAGGCGCTTACTCCTAGGTAGACTTATAATTTTAATTTTTATTCTTTTATCTTTTCTATTATTATTATTAATTTATTATTTTAGTATTATTTTTATTATTAATCATTTTTAAATTTCAATTTCTTTCATTTAATTCATTTTCTCAATTAATTCCCATTTAATTAAGTAAAATCAAAATATCAATGACATTATATTAATTTTTTTAAAATATAAAAATTATTAATTAAATCTTTTAATTTAAGACTTAATTAATAGAAAATTCACGATAGACCTCCAAGATAAAATATGAAAACCCATCATAGAACAATCCATAGAAAATTAGTCTAAAGAGTTAAAAATCATGAATTATGTCATTCGACACATTTAGAAGGTAAAATATCTTAGATACTTGTCCTTACCCTCTAGGACAAAATGTTTAAGGGTTTAGGATTTGGACTTGAGAATTTATCTCCCCTCTCTTACCATTGAGATAGTGTGATAGGGTACGCTCATCTTGGCAATTCAGGGAAATTGATACCCGATACCTACAACCTGCATAAAATCTATGCATGTACATACTATATATATATATATATATATATATATGCTAAGCTAAACAGGCAATGTACAAAGTGGTGCATCGTGTAGATCCTAACTAGTAGGTGACTACAACTCCCTTCATTAACCACATTAGAAATGCCATACAATAAGAGAACAAAAATGCACACCATACACATGCAAGTATGGGGTAAGTATCCATAAGAAAACACATGTGAAAATAGACCATCTAACTAATCTTCATCAATAACTAGAATCACTGAATAATCATCATATACATACATGAACTATAAAGTACAAAGTAATCTCATCATATATCAACTGAATTTGAAACAATATCTGATAATCTCAAAACAATTTTGCAATAATCATCAACATAAAACTATCCCTAAAAGAGTTCGACAATGATAGCAAAAATGTGAACTAGGGGCAGGTACTACATCCACCCCCCCTAGAATTAGGCTTAATATTAGAAGCGTACAAGAATGAAAAACTAAGATACTACATGGGTCCCATTGAACCCTTTTACCCCCGTAGAAGGATATGACTCCACTGAGAACACTACAATATACTTACAGCAATATGATTCTAGTTTAATGATAAATCGAAAACCACATTGATCCAACATTTTTTCTTTTAACCAATAATTAAATAAATTCCCTGAACACTCCAAACAAAGGATCAACATAGTGCTCACAAGGATGATCAAAGGCATACTACCTTAAAACATAGATGGCAGATACATGTTTTTGAAAATAGAATAAGTTTCAATTTTCAGTTTTGAAACCTAAGTGTTGAAATATGAAAAATATGCAAGTAACGGTTCAAGTTTTGTTTCAGTTCACCTAGTTTCAAGTTTTAGTTTGAAAGAGATACACATGATAGTTCAAAGTCCTTATTTATTCCAAAATACCTAGAGCTCCCAATGTAGAAACTTGGGCTTTGATACCAAATGTAATGCCCCACCAAGGGATCCAAAGAATTAACCTAAAGTTTCACTAAGTTTGGTAGCACTTTTTTAATATTTTTTTTTGAAACATGAAAGTAAACTATTCATAGTAGCAAAAGCACTAACCTCATTCAACTGAAAGTAAACATAACATACATAATAGGTTACATTCTTCATGGATCCCTTAACATTGAATCACAATTAAATCAACTAATAATAATTTCATGTAATACCACATCCACATGAAATAATAATGAAAAGTCCAACGTACTTAAATTGCATTTTCGATTGCTCAATCATCCACTGTACATGCCAGAGGGTATGAAAGGCTTAAAAGAATACACACATGTATAAATAAAGTACATCATCCTATTCTAATCAATGATGCAAATGCTATAAATGAAACCAAATACCAAACCTGATAATACATCATCATAAAAGATTTAACATCCATCTTAAGAGATAACCATATATCATCCTACATAATCATCTAAGTGCACGGTTCCTCCCAACCGTAAATAGCATCATTAGACCATTGTGGGCCCTAGCCATCCCTCCGTGCATAACATTCCAAGTCACCGAAGAGATCATTGGTATTATCATAGTAGGAATGTCACTCCTAAACATACTACATCATATGCAGAAAGAAATCTAACGTGCTACAATGTATGCATAAGAAATCTAATCATGCAAAATAAAGCATAAGATAAGTAAATAACATCATCTAACATATGCTAATCATCAATATAAGGATATGTGTCCACCATCATAATCCATGAACAAAATGAAGATAGATGCCAACAAAGAATTCATTAGCCATAGTTTCTTAGACATATCTCAAATGATAAGAGTAAAAAAGAACTACCACCTGACCTCATGGAAACTAAATGGTCCACTTATATATATATGCTAAGCTAAACAGGCAATGGAAAGAAGTGGTGCATTGTGTAGATCCTAACTAGCAGGTGACTACGACTCCCTTCCTTAACCACATTAGAAATGCCATACAATAAGAAAAAAAAATGCACACCATACACATGCAAGTATGGGGTAAGTATCCATAAGAAAGCACATGTGATAATAACCATCTAACTAATCATCATCAATAACTAAAAGCAATGTGCTACCAAACTTAGTGAAACTTTAGGTTAATTCTTTGGATCCCTTGGTAGGGCATTACATTTAAATCAACTAATAATAATTCCATCTAATACCACATGCACATGAAATAATAATGAAAAGTCCAACATTCTTAAATTACATTTCCAATTGCTCAATCATCCACTGTACATGCCACAGGGTATGAAAGGCTTAAAAGAGTACACATATGTATAAATAAAGTACATCATCCTATTCTAATCATTTAAAAAAATTCTATAAATGAAACCATATACCAAACATGATACATCATCATTATAAAAGATATAACATCCATCTTAAGAGATAACCATATATCATCATACATAATCATCTAAGTGCATGGTTCCTCCCAACCATAAATAACATCATTAGACCATCGTGGGCCCTAGCCATCCCTCCATGCATAACATTCCAAGCCACCAAAGAGATCATCGGTATTATCATAGTAGGAATGTAACTCCTAAACATACTACATCATATGCAGAAAGAAATCTAACATGCTACAACATATGCATAAGAAATCTAATCATGCAAAATAAAGCATAAGATAAGTAAATAAAATCATCTAACATATGCTAATAATAAATATAAGGATACGTGTCCACCATCATTTTTTATTTTATTTTATTTTTAAAGAGGGGTAAACGCTTTGACCTGGAGCTATGAACCAGTGAGGCCACAAACGAGGGACCTCATCCCCATGAGATTTTAACCTTGATGGCAAGGATAACAACACAACAATTTAACCATCACAACATGCCACTATTGGCAAAAGGGTTTGTGGTAAACCTAGTGTGACTCGAATCGGAGTTGATGCGTAGCACCAGGATCATTAGCCTAACACTATGCCTCATGACTCGCCTTCACACCAACTCGGCTACTCACTCACCCTTATGTGTCCACCATCATAATCCATGAAAAAAATGAAGATAGATGCCAACAAAGAATTCATAAGCCACAGTGTCTTAGACGGATCTCAAATGATAAGAGTGAAAAAGCACTACCACCTGACAGTGCGAAACCTAAATGGTCCACTCCCACCATGCTGAGGAGATAATCTCAAGTCCCAAAAAGGTTATCAAATCGCATAGCACAAATACTCTCTAAGTCCAACAATCCTAAAAGTATACTAACTCAAAAGTTCCAATAAAAAATTGACATATAATCCCAAAGGCATAACAAAGACATCTATGAAAGCTACTATGTAAGCGGGAAAGTGTTATCACACGGATCATGCTAGAGTTAGCCTGGTAATCTCCCAATAGACCCCAATCCCCTAGTGATCCCTATGCAGCCACTAGAATCCTCTCATAGAGACGAGGCATACTACGGAATGCAAGGTCACAACCAAGCATTCTCTCTACTCCCATCCTATTTTGTACTAGCAATCTAGGCATGGGCAAGAACAAACCAATTATCTTATTAGGTTCATTTAAGTTAGTATTAGGTGTAATGTTTTCACTTTTTAAACAACTTACAATGAGTTACCTTGACATCATCTTAGGGCCACGGCCCCCATTGCAAGCCACTTCCCAACACTACAAGTAGATAACCTACCCTAAGCTCATAGAATCATTAATCACAAAATCACCACAGTCCTATACAAGCGACTGTAAAAATACCAAAAGATAATCCAGAATAAGAGCATCAAATCTCCATGAGCAACTGAAAAACATCCATAGATAATCATGACCACAAAAGTTCTCTATTGGCAACTGGAGGTATCAATGATAATTACAATATCCATTGGTTCTCAACAAGCAACCAAAAAGTATCTCAAAGTAATACTGATCGAAGACTCAAAAAATGGTTGAGTAAAAGCATGTCACAACATGACATCATCAAGATCAAATAAACACTTCAGTCCCATCAAGGAAACTGGAAAGTAATCAAATACAACTAATCAATAACTCATAAAAGGTTATATATATCATAGCTTACACAAGAAGACTGAAAACAATAGCAATCAGTAAACCAGACACACCATAGAGCATGCCATCACATAACCATGGTTGGGTTTAAAAGATCAAGATCAAAAGACATCGTCATGACATCACAATCATAACCCCCGAGACTCAAGTATATGTCCTATTACTGGTCAAAAAACTAGTCAACGCAAAAAAAACCCAAACAAGAAGTATAGAGAAAACACAAAATGCAAGCACATGTTTTGGTTTGCTAAAATTGCATAGTTGAATTAAGTGTGGGGTTTCAGTTTTCATTCCAAGTGTATAAGATTCTCCACTTAATCTCCAAGTCAACCCATTTATCTATTTGAATAAAACATAGAACAATTTTCTAAAATAATTGGAATAATACCTACCACTTACGAAATTACAATTTCCTTAAAACACTCTAAATACACTTGTTAATTTAATGTAATCTTCATTGAATTTAGGTAAAAGCAATCTTATTAATAATTCAATAATTATATATTTCTACTAATTAATTAATCTTAATTAAATTTGTATTTAATTATATTCATTAGCAAATATATAACTATTAAATCTTCAAGCCGAACTCATCATTGATTAAATTTAGACAAATTAATTTTAACTAAAAATCTCCTATCTCAATAATGCCCCTATTAATATTAATTTAATGATTTATTTATTAATTTCTATTAATACAAATATTTATTAATTATTTAACAACAATCATTAAATAAATTTGTATTACTTGTATTTTCTTCTTTTACTTTTTCAAATTTATGTGTTTCATAACTTTTATTGGGACGATAAGGTAAAATTTAAATTACCAACTATATATAAAATATTTTTTATTACCTAAATATATACACTTTTTGAAATATTTGATAAGTTTAAATTCTTTTCACTTTTGATTTATATTTATTTTTCTTTTAAGTTTTCTTTTGAGATTTTACCTTTTTAATTTTGTTTTTAGAGAATTAAGTATGAAGTTTTTGTTATGGTACATTATTTGCTTTTATATAAATTCTTTATTAATAAGTCCACAAAATATGAATAATTATATATGTTATTTTGGAGGTGGTAAGAAAACAATGAATATTGTTATACAAGATATCTTATTAAGAAATTTAATTTATTAATTTAAAATTATATTCAAATCAATGATAATGGTAGTAGGATGTTTTTACTTTGAAGTTTCATCCTTTAAATAGTATGTTTCATACATTACCTGTAATGGTAGATTTTAAAGAAGTAATCATGATCCTGTTTTTCTTTGTTTCTATTGAAATTTTCTCATAAAAGAATAAAAGTATGTTCCTAAATACCATATTAGAGCATCAAGTTGTACCAATGTGTACCAACCTTGTCTCAAGAATAAAGAATTACTAATCTCAAACAAACAAATTTAAATATGTAGAAATTGATACAAACATAAATAGGATTATGATAAATACATAAGCATAATGAAAAATTACAAACAAATGTGAACATGTAGAAATCGATACAAATATAAATAGAATAATGTTAAATATTTATACCTTTATCTAGCACATTGCTTTACTTAAGATACAAACATAAATAGAATAATGTTAAATATATTTGCCTTTATCATTTTATCATATTTAGCCCTAAAAAAAACTTAACAAAGAAAGCAAAAGTCTATGATATTATAATCAAAGTAATACAAATTATAGATAGGAACATTAAATAAGTGACTAAAGTTTTAAAACTCCTCTCAATAATACAATGCACTTAGACATTAGAATATGTAATGGAAGGGAAAAATTTGAACACTTAGACTGCCACATTGTAGAGGGGGCTTCTTAGAAAATTATTATTTTTAAATAAAACAGCAGTAGAAGTAGATATAGATACCACATGATAAGTCAACTATGAATAATACGTAGTCTTCTTACCCATTCAAAAGAGATGAGAACCATTATTCTCTCTAGTGTCGCACAAACTTTATTTGAATTTTGTTTTCTTTAAATATTATTTCAAACAAAACATTTAGTATAATTTGAAGGACAATTTTTTTTTTTAAATGCTTTCACCAACTGAATCCATTCCACATTCCACCTCATAAAAACCAATATTCCCAGCATTTCTCTTCTTAGTTTATTAAAAACCCCGAACGAATGAATAAATTCGTCTTAGAATATATTATTCCCTTGGTTGAAAGATCATATCATCTTCGTAATTCTGTGTTGCTGGAGTGTGAGGAATACAACCTTAATTCGCCATGAAGAAACGCATCAGGTTCAACTAATTGGTGACATCATAATTGGGAATCAAGTTTACGGTGTACTCTCTTTATTTAGAAAGTAGCGAATCAAGTGTATGGCATACTCACTTTATATATATAGCAATAACATGTAGATATCTTTAAACAATAGTTTATGGTATCTACCGTAATATTTATAGAGGTGAAAATGTACATGTTTAAACAATTAAAAACTATGGTTGGCTTGTTTGCATGGAAGGATACATTTAGAAATCTAATTATTCCATTTATAGATGTCTTGCAGTATCTAATGACTTACATTCCATAATTTAATCTTACAAGGTTCATTATCTCTCAAATTAACTAGTCCAAAATATCCTTTGCGTGTGTATAAAACTTATGTAATTTATGTCAACTATTTTTAGATTGTTAAAAGGTCTTAACATTTAAAAATACAAAAATTAGTGCATTTTATTGGTGTAATGGGGTATAGTATGAAATGAAGCCCTTGAGTGTAAATCCCATGAATCATTAAAATTTTCTAAAGAAAGAAGATATATATATATATATATATACACACACACACACACACACACACACAAGTGCATGTATTTAAATTTTGTATAATTTATTTCAATTATTTTTAGATTGTTAAAAGGCCTTAATGTTTAGAAATACAAAAACTAGTCCATTCTATTGGTGTAAGTAGATAGGAAAAAATACTTTTCATATTTTCACATAGAAAAAATAAAGAATCCAGTTGCAAAATTGAAAGCATTTGCAACCATTTGGCATAGACTAGCACTTGTATCATAAGAGGTGCAAGGGAACATCCGATATGAAAATTTGGATGTGATGATTTTGATAATTGCTAATGAACTAATTAACATTAATTTTCAAATATAAAATGTTTATCGTGTGCGATCAATATGTTAACATTGATCCATTTATCAAAATCTATGTTGGAGTATTTTTTTTAATCTTTGAATAGAACTGATGTTGTTATTTTATGTTCTACAACTTTGAAGGAAATATTGTATATAATTAGAATGAGATTTGTTTCCAATTATTATGTTTAGATTTTGTTTGGAAAAGTATCATTTGTCTTTGAGATATTAGGTTTGTTTACATGTCCAATTAGTAAATATTAAGTTAGCATCAACACATTTTCCATAGTAATTGGAATGCAATTTCAAAATTATAATATTTTCACATAACATTATATTTTATCATCAAATATAAATCAAAATATATTTACTTTTAGCTACTAGATTATGCAATAATCCTAAATCCAAAAGCAATAGTTTGTATATATTTTAATAGAGTATACATAATATTTTTCATTATTTCATAATAAGTTTGTGAACAACTATAGGAGTTTTTGTACCCAATATTTATAGAATGTATCAAAGAATACTATTTTTTTAAGATTATCATAATCTCTTTTTTCTTACATATTTTTGTAGCCTCAAGGATTAGATGGAGAAATATGAGATGTGAAAGGGTGGTTCAAGGATGGAAAGAAAGAAGCACCTAAATTAATGGAAAATCAATAAAATTTAAGAATTGTAGTGTGGAATGAAAACCAAAATGGTTGTATAAATTAGGGGAAGAGTGTGATGGTAACTACAATGCATAATATTTGAACAACCCAATGATTAAGATTAGTAATGAAATTGTCAAGATACATATTCATAGATCAAGAGGTAGATTACATATTACATTCTATCAAAGGAGTTGAATGGAACATTGATTCTAGCATGAGCATATGAACTAAGAATTCCTCTTTAGATAGATTACATTGGTTTGAAATCCATTACCATAGTAAGCTACATAGTTTTTTCATTATTTATATCAAATAAAATAGTTTCTTGTTGCCACAAGGCATCTATAGGCCCAAGGATGACATGTCTTAGTTTTCGAATGGCATTCTAGAACTTCTAGTTAGGCATCCATAGCCATTGATCTCTACGCCAATATTTCCTATTAGTGTGTAAACACTTAGTCATTTATTAGGAAACATTGAGTGCTCATCATTGCGACCGAGTCATCTAGTAAAGGTCGAGGACTTCTTTATTTTGTATTACATGCCGAGCAAGCCAGAGATTTCCAAGCACCCTAGTTGAGACTAAGCATATATGTAAGCCAAGATAACACAATTAAGACCTAGCAAATTGAAAGATAGTTTTTGCCAAGAAAATAGTAAGAAATATGCATATAAAAGCTAAGTGCCAACATGAAAGTTAGCAATGATTGAGTGTCAAAATATTCAAATGTTGAGAAAACTAGTTTTGTCATATGAGTTTGTATTCACATAGACACCTATATAAATAGTTTTTTAATAACCACAAGTTAGCCCCCACAACCCCATGCCATCAATGAAAAAAAAGGGAGGAAATGAAATCAAATGTAAAGGGAAATATGTCAAGAATGTATTGAAAGGGGAACAAACATTAGAATTTTAAAGCAGTTATCAAATGTCACAACATTAGAATTTATCACATTGTAGATAGAATTATCATCTCAAGGGGAGCATCATTATTGCATGGATTGATTATTCCTAAAAAAGTGTTTTTTCACTAATGTCAAAGGGGAAAATTGTTGATCTCTATGCCTATGTTGCCTATTAGTGTCCAAATACTTATTCATTTACTAGGCAAGGTTGAATGGTCATCACTACAACCGAGTCATCTAGTAAAGGTTGGGGACTTGTTTATTTTGCATTACATGTTGAGAAAGTTGGATATTGTTGAACACCCTAGTTGAGATCAACTACATATGTAAGCTGAGATAACATAGTTAAGACTGAGTAAATTGAAACAAAATTTTCTCCTTATAAACAATAAGAAACATGCATATAGAAGTCAAGTGCTAGTGTGAACATTAGCAATGACCAAGTGTCAAAACATCCAGATGTTGAATATACCACTTTTTCCGTATGAGTTTGTATTTGCACAGATACCTATGCAAACCATTTTTGGCTAACTTCTATACAATTTTGAATAATTGTACAGATAGTTAAGATGAAGATTATGCATCATTATAGAAGGTAATGATCCTAAGGAAAGAAAATCAACCAATCAAAAAATCAAAAGGAAACGAAAAAAGAAGATGAATTATAAATTGTTGATTATGATCATAAAATTTTAAAGATTTTCTATTTAAAGAGGGTTCTAACCCTAGGATCAAAATGGAATACATGGAAGAATTGAAAGTTTGTATAGACAAGTGAAGGAGCGAACAAGGGTAAAATAGAGAAAGAAAGGTTGAGTGAGAAAGAAGATTAGACAGAGCAAATCAAGTAGTAAAGGATAGAAAAAAGATATTAGATTAAGAGATCAAATTGAAACATTGAAAAAGGAGATCTAAAATTAGCTTGCAAATAAAATTGAGGTTAGGAAAAATTTCTTTACCAAGTGATCCTAACATGTTCATGTAAATCTCCTAACAGAGTCTTTACTTAATTGTATATGTAAAATCCTTTAATAGAGTAATATCTAGCAATCTTAATTTAACTTTTAACATATAAGACCCCTCACAGGGTAGATTATTTCTTATGGTCGAATATTGGAACCCTAAGAGGTGTTGGGCATTCATTTTGCACGAGGTCAATGGCAGGAATCCATAGCATAATTCCTCTCTTGAAAAGAAAATCTTTTTAAGGATCCACTCCAAGGTTTAGTATTTGTCTTGTGACGTACCAAAATCCGCTCAGTAGAGGATAAATGTGAATGTTCATGAGGAGGACTTTGCTGGTTCAAAAAACTCTTTTACCTTGGAATCAAGTAAAATCTATTTGCTATCTCAAAATATCACACCAGAAGAACAATATTTTTGTATTTTCTATTTTTCAATGAATGCAACTCGAACAATGCACCTACTATGAGGTCTTACTCTAAAAGGGGGGTTAGCAAAGAAAATAAAAAAACTAAAAGCAAATAACATAAAATCAAATAACTTGAAATTGAAATTCCTAAATGGACATAAGCTACAGGACACAACATGCTACGAGTTAAACCTTTGAAGAAATCGGTAGGAAACCAATGAAAATAGGAGCAACACTTCCTAGAATCCACTGATGCAATCGTCAGTGAGAATCTTTAACAAATCGAATGATGTTTCACTCTTCATCAAATTGCAAGGCCACATAAAGTGTGTTCATGCGAGATAAAAAGCTATGTAGACACAATTAGGTGATCTCTTCTCAAGCTCGTTACATCAACAGAATTCATATATCTATAGCAAACACTAGAACTAAAAGATCGCACAACCAAAAACAACACAATAAACCTTTGGCTCAATCACAATCTCATGAATAAAATCCACAAAATAATGACACATTCAGGCAAGAATAACTACACTCCAAATGCTAGCACCAAAAGCATAATTTTATTGCATAATAACGACGACCCCTTTTACATTTTACAATGGGGTATTTATAAGAAATCATCTCCTCAATTTGTGTTGAGAGTGAGAGATATCTTGATGCAATAAAATGCTTTTGAAACATTTAAACAAACTAAATATATACAAACTGACAATCTAAATGGTGCTTAGAGGGACTCCATCCATATTTTATTCATTAATTAGATGCATGAGCCCTTTACATGTCAAAAAAAATGAAAGCATGAGAGAGAAAGTAGGAGGAAGCCATCAGTCAAAGTAGAAGTCCATGGAGACACCAAAAATAGAAGCTAGCCCTTCACTTGATGTGTGTCAGAGTTAACTTTCCATCAAAATGTGTTTCCAATGCATGGAAAGTGTTATTTTTGGAACTGGCAATCAACTGTCGGCACACCTCTGAATTCTGGAGTTGCAGAGTTGCAGACCTATGGACTTGTGGAGCTGCGAACTTATGGACTTGCATACCTATGGACCTGCGGATCTCAATTTGCCAAAAAATCAAAATTCTCAATTTTGAAAATGATTTTTGGGTTTTTCTCAAATGAGGTTTTAGATCACTTTTTTTTATATGCTCAATGCCCCTTTCTGATGATTTACACCCTCTTTATAGCCAATTACTTTCATAAACTTGCACTCCCTCTACTTCTTCAATCGAAAATCTCAAGGCACCTGCATTGAATCTTGTCCCCAATAGCTGCATAAGATGAGGAACCTGATTTGCTTTATGTGTCCAACCTTTGTATCTTTAACCTTTATCTTCTCTCCACATGTACAATCCTTTCTAGTGAGAAACCAAGTGATCTAGATTATCCAAGATGATCAAATATTTGCACCTTTTTCACAAATTTTCTAGGTATTTTTAAATGACCTTTTTGAAGGTCTTTTGCTCAAAATTTCAAGTCAGAACCTTCATCGGTCCCCAAAATTAGGCTATCAAAGGCTCACTATTTTAGGGACTAAAATTAGATCTTCAGTTCTTCTTTCCAAAAGTGTAAGCGATTCTGAATTTTGAGGCTTGAGTCAAAAGTTATGACCTCGACAAGTTGAGGATGCCATTTTTACCTACAAAAGAAGCAAACATTAGTTCGTAGAGTTAACAATGCATAGTAAAGACACATTAACCATTCAAACAAAATTGGAGATGAATCTTGAAATTTGGCTAAGTCTGAAATCTTGAAGCCCTAAAATTTGACTAAGTCTAGATTCCTGAAGCCCTAAAATTTGACTAAGTCTGGATTCCTGAAGCCCTAAAATTTGGCTAAGTCTAGATTTCTGAAGCCCTGAAATTTGGCTAAGTCTAGATTTCTGAAGCCTTGAAATTTCCTAGAATCTTTACCTTATCTCAGGGAGGTCTGAAACCTATCTCAAAAGATTTGTCGCATATATTAAAATATATCTTAAGAAACTTATACTTAAACAATATATTTTAAACCCCTCTTATGGCTACTCAGAGAAAACTGGAGGTTAAAGGGTAGCTTGGCAAGGGCACATGGTGCTTTGGGAGCACGAGGCGTGAATGCACCAAATAGCCCTGAAAAAGGGATGAAATGACCAAGGCATTTCTTCATCAGCAAACATTCCTTCGACCTGTGTTAAACACCAACCAAGCTTCAAACATCCCAAGTGTCTTTTGGATGACTTCTCAGTCAAAATATCAAAACTCAAAACCTTCCAGCTCAGTGTGTGCATTGTGTATTCATTCCTTTTGATGTGTCAGGCTGCAGTCAATCAAAGTTTTTTGACAATTCAAAACAATCTTCCATTCCTCCTAGCTCATTCATTTGGAATTGCTACGAAGACTCTTTATCAATCATTTGCTTTACCAGATGGAAGAATTAGTTCAAGGGCTCTTGGTGAGATGTCACATTCTTTTAATTTTTGGCCTTTTGCATAATTGCTCCATGTCATTTAACAGTACTTTGGAATACAAGACACCTTTTTTTGCAATGTATCTTTAGCCATTTTAGATCTTTAGAATCCTTCAGACTTAACATTGTCTTTTCTTTCTTTTTTTTTTCTTTTTTGAATTTTGTATCCTGACTACACTTTGACTATGTAGTCAGAAAATCAGTGTTGTTTCTTGGATTCAATCTCTTATGAACATCCCTTGCATTCCTCTTTTAGAACTTTTTAGGAAACTCTCATGCCAAACAATGATCTTAGCAACATTTCAAGGAGACCCCTCCTGTTTGAACTAGTCAGAGTTTGGATCATTTCTCATCATCTTCGACTTGAATTCAAGAGCACCCAAAACAATCAAATCTTATAATTTTCAAAGTTTTGAGAGCTTGTTGGTCTAGGATTTTGATTTCCAAATTGAAAGTCCCCTAATTCCACAAGGAATGTATGTTGCTTGGTTGGTATAAAACACACAATCATCCAAATGTTTTGACAAAGAAATACCTCCTCTTTAAATTGAGACCAAAGAGTGGTTAGTAAAGTCTTGAGAAAAATCCCAAGTACACCTTACCCCCTAGGACTACCATAACTTTGAAAGAAAACACACGACTAAAAGAAAAAATGCAACACCTAACTAGAAAGACTAAAAAGACTAAGAAAAACAAAAATAGAAACTTATTTACAGAAAAACTTGAATAATAACAATTTGGGGTAGTTATTAGTAGATTTATCATCATGTGCAATAGTAATGAACCACCCCATGTAGTTCTCAAAAATGCTGACTTGTCTTTGTACTCAGAAAAATAAAGTCTGGACAATCTTGGTTCAAATTTAGAGCACAAATCACACAAAATTAGAAGTTGTGGTAACTCTCTATGGCCATTATTAATCCACAAACAAGTTCTCTTACCTTTAGCATCATATTGAAATTGAAAATCATCAAACTAAGTGGGATAATGGAAAGATATCACCCAATCTAGCAAGTCCCCCACCATAGGGGCACACTCACACGTTGTAATTTCTCCTTTTGGTGGTCTCATCTCATGGTACACTACTTCACGTGCACATGGAGACACTTTAGGTTCTGCTCTAGGCTCCGTTGGACTAGGAAACTCAATTACCAACCTCCCTTCTGAATTACAGGATTCATTACTATCATCGACCAAGATGTTTTCTACCTCATATCCCAAAGAAGCTTGTTCAAAATCATATTTTCCCTCCATTGCAATCTCCCAAGCTAACAAGAAATCCAAATAACTTTCTTCTGAATGAAACCCAAATGGATGAATCCTACATGACTCAGTTATTGCATGGTTTGATATATGTGTAGAATACCCACAAATAGACATTTCCTCAGTCAAACTTGAGACCAAACTAAACACTCTATCCATCTCTTCTAATGAAAAATCTTGTTTTGAGGGAGGTATCTTAGCTTTATCCAATGGGGAATCAATATCATAGTAGGAAGAATTGGTATCTTCTTCTTGATGACTTTGTGATTCAAAAATCTCACCAACCTCAAGATCTTCTACATTTCCATCACCTTTTGCAACTTCATGGAGTTTTGTAACTTCAAACTTTCCTACACCCTCAATATTTCTTGGCATATCCACACTAATTGTGACATCAACACTTGGAAGAATTTCTTCATTAAATGGGAACACAAACTCCTCTTGATCATCTTCATCAAGTTTTCCTGTATATTCATCATATGTATCAAACATCATTGCACTAAATTGCAAAGGTTGTTTCTCCATGATTTGGGGAGGCTGATCCAAAACATCATTGTGCCCATACCCATTTTTACTTGGACTCATTCCTGTAATATGATTATTCTCATTGTTGATGTTCTTGTAAAGGCCAAAATTTCCACTCTGATTTTGAGAATAATTGTTTTGGGTAGAAAGTTGTCTTGGACGATTGCCTTGGTCTCTTGAAGAATTCAACTTTATTCTCACAAGTTCATTGGATAAAAGAGACATCGTCTCCTTCATGGCCTTAAGCTCTCTAGCCATATTATTTTCTGCTTCAATGGATCCAGCTGCCTTCTGCTCAAAGAAATTGGTATTTTGAGACCCATATCCGAAATATGTAATTGTTGGCATTGGAGCAACAGTAACTTGACTTGTGAATGTAACAACCTCTTTGAAGACCTTTTCAATGGTATCAATGTCTCTAGGTGGGATCCTTCTTAGAAAAATAGAAGTTAATGAATCCATTGTTCCAAAATAGACCTGGATGGCAGCCTCCTATGGTACAGTGAATTGAAACTCCATTCTTTGATACATCTTATAGAAGCAATGATTAAACTATCAAATAGTCTCATGGGGATCCCTTTTAATTGAGATGAACTGATGATATAGAAGAGCAGGATCAACATAGATTTTGAATTGTTCCACAAAATTTCTCTTGAAAGAGTTCCAATCCCTTATTGATGTTGGTGGTAGATTGAGGTACCAATTGAATGCCATTTCCCCCAAAGTGTAAGGAAAAAGGTGGCATACTACATCCATATGTTGAATCTGGTTTCGATTACAAATCTCTTTGAAATTTTTTATATGATCTTTTGTTGTTCATGATTCTCCATAGATGAACCGTGGGCAAAACTTTTCAGGATTTTTGGGCAAGTCATGTAATGGTCCAATTAGGTTCAAAGGTGAACTTTGGGCAGTGAAGAAAGACATGGTGCATAATGATGGAAATGTGTGAAGCAGAATGTAAAGAAAACAATGATGATGAAATGTGTAATGTGAATGGGTGGAGTTTTTGGAATCCCTTTATCACTGTGATTCTTGTGAAAGTGACTAAGTTCTAACAACTTGTGTTTATTCTAGAAAAGTGCACCTCTGGAGAAACACACTTCCTCAAAATAGTGCACCTTAGAATTTTGCGGACCTATAGATCTGTGGAGTTGTGGACCTATGGACCTGCAGATCTGCGGAGTTGCAGACCTGCAGATCTATGGAGCTGCAAACTTGCAGACCTGCTCACCTGAATTTTTGAAAAACTCAAGAAAAATTTTGAACTTGTGCGAAGTGCAGATTATTGCAAGAGTGCAAAACTTTCAAAACTTTATCAAATCTTTCTTGTTTCCAAGAATAGGTTCTTTGTTTTTAGGCCTTCCTTCTAGTGCCACTTCTATTGGGCATTTTTTTTGCACGAGGTCAACGGCAAGAATCCATAGTGTAATTCCTCTCTTGTAAAGAAAATCTTTTTAAGGATCCACTCCAAGGTTCAGTGTTTGTCATGCAAGGTACCAAAATTCGCTCAGTAGAAGATAAATGTGAATTTCATGAGGAGGCCTTTTCTGGTTCCAAAAACTCCTTTACCTTGGAATCAAGTAAAATCTATTTGCTATCTCAAAATATCACACCAAAAGAACAAATTTTTTGTATTTTTTGTTTTTCAATGAATGCAACTCTAACAATGCAGCTACTATGAGGTCCTACTCTAACATGGGGGTTAGCAAAGCAAATAAAAAAATTGAAATAAAATAACATGAAATCAAATAACTTGAAATTGAAATTCCTAAATGGACATAAGCTATAGAACACAACACGCTGCGAGTTAAACCTTCAAAGAAATTGGTAGGAAACCAATGAAAATAGGAGCAACGCTTCCTAGAACCCACTGATGCAATCATCAGTGAGAATCTTTAACAAATCAAATGATGTTTCACTCTTCATCAAATCATAAGGCCATGGAAAGTGCACTCATGCGAGACAAAAAGCTATGTAGACACAATCGGGTGATCTCTTCTCAAGCTCGTTGTGTCAATGAAATTCATATATTTGTAGTAAACACTAGAACTAAAAGATCGCACAACCAGAAACAATGCAATAAACCTTTGGCTCAATCAAAATCTCATGAATAAAATCCACAAAATAATGACACATTTAGGAAAGAATAACTACATTCTGAATGCTAGCACCAAAAGCATAATTTTATTGCATAATAACAGGAACCCCTTTTACATTTTACAATGGGGTATTTATAAGAAATCGTCTCCTCAATTTGTGTTGAGAGTGAGAGATATCTTGATGCAATAAAATGCTTTTGAAACATTTAAACAAACTAAATATATACAAACTGACAATCTAACTTGTGCTTAGAGGGACTCCATGCATATTTTATTCATTAATTGGATGCATGAGCCCTTTACATGTCAAAAAAAATCAAAGCATGAGAGAGAAAGTAGGAGGAAGTCATCAATCAAAGTAGATGTGCTTGAAGACACCAAAAATAGAAGCTGGCCCTTCACTTGATGTATGTCGGAGTTAACTTTCCATCAAAATGCATTTCCAATGCATGGAAAGTGTTATTTTTGGATCTGGCAGTCAACTATCGGCGCACCTTTGAATTGTGGAGCTACGGATCTACGTACCTACAGACCTGCCTACTTGTGGACATGTAGACCTACGTAGTTCAAATCACCAAAAAATCAAATTTCTCAATTTTGAAAACAATTTTTCGGTTTTTCTCAAATGAGGTTTTAATCACTTTTTGTATATGCTCCATGCCCCTTTTTGATGATTTACACCCTCTTTATAGCCAATTACTTTCATAAACTTGCACTCCCTCTGCTTCTTCAATCAAAAATCTCAAGGCACTTGCATTGAATCTTGTCCCCAATAGCTGTATAAGATGAGGAACCTAATTTTCTTTATGTGTCCAACCTCTGTATCTTTAACCTTTGTCTTCTCTCCACCTGTACAATCCTTCCCAGTGAGAAACCAAGTGATCCAGATTATCCAAGATGATCAAATGTTTGCAACTTTTTCATATTTTTTCACAAATTTTCTAGGCATTTTTAAATGACTTTTTTGGAGGTCTTTTGCTCAAAATTTCAAGTCAGAACCTTCATCAATCCCTAAAATTGGGCTACCAAAGGCTCACTATTTTATGGACTAAAATTAGATCTTTAGTTCTTCTTTCCAACGGTGTAAGCAGTTCTGAATTTCGAGGCCTAAGTCAAAAGTTATGACCTCAACAAGTTGAGGATGCCATTTTTACCTACAAAAGAAGCAAACATTAGTCCATAGAATTAACAATGCATAGTAAAGACACAGTAGCCATTCAAACAAAATTGGAGATGAATCCTGAAATCTGGCTAAGTCTGAAATCTTGAAGCCCTGAAATTTGACTAAGTCTAGATTCCTGAAGCCATGAAATTTGGCTAAGTTTGGATTCCTGAAGCCCTGAAATTTAGCTGAGTCTGGATTTTTGAAGCCCTGAAATTTGGCTAAGTCTAGATTTCTAAAGCCCTGAAATTTCCTAGAATCTTTACCTTATCTCAAGGAGGTCTAAAACCTATCTCAAAAGATTCATCGCATATATTAAAATATATCATAAGCATAAGGAATTAGATATATGTCAACTTATACTTAAATGATATATTTTAAACCCCTCTTATGGCTACTCAGACGAAATTGGAAGTGAAAGGGCAGCTTGGCAAGGGCACATGGTGCTTTGGGAGCGTGCGACGTGAATGCACATGAGGCACCTTGATTGTGCACACGCGAGCCATGGTGGCACGAACGCACGCGCACGATGCAAATGTGTGATTCTTTTTCAATTTATTTTTTCTTTTTTTATTATATATATATATATATATATATATATATATATATATATATATATTATTATTCTTTTTTTCCAACTTTTTGTGATTTTCAATTTTTTTTAATTTTTTGTGTTTTTCAACTTTTTGATTTTTTTGTGATTTTTGGACTCAACTTTCAAACAAAAATTCTTCTCCTAACTCGAATTGTGAGTCTGGGAGTCGAAAAAATTAGGGGTTCCCCATTCCTAGTGAGGAATGGGGCATGTGTTGTGGACACCACAACAAGAGGTTAACTTTATTGTTTCAATAGTGAAGATTTTTTTGTTTCAGCTCCACCCTAGTTTTACCTTCACATTGAAATTTTTCTTGGTAACCAAATCATTAGTGTTATGTGATGAATCTTTTCATGGATATGATGTATTCATTTACAACTCAACATTACTATTTTAATACTAGATCAAAGATATGAGATGAATTAGGTGTGAAATTAGCAATTTGGTTTTGTAAGTAAAAGTTTAAGATCTCAATTCATGCACCCCCCCCCCCCCTACCCCCACCTCAGTATCTTTTTTCCCATAAAATACTTCCAACAATTTGGTCATTCTTTATATCAAATCAGATAGCTCCTTGTTGCCACAAAGGCATTTGTAGGCCCACAGATGATATGTATTAGTTTTCACATGCAATTCCTCAACTTCATGTTATACATCCATAGCCTTGGATGTTTTTAATGTATTACCTGATTTTCTCAACCTTTCCATTTTTAGTTAGTTATCTTGTGGGTAAAAATGTAGATGTGTGTCATCTTATAGGACCTCTAAATCTATTTTGGTCAAATCTCATTTCTCTATCAAAAATTAATTTTTTTCTAAAGGTAAAAATACCCTTTATAGATCTCGGTGTCAATATCATTATTATATGAATTTCATAGTTTTTTTTAAGTTATAATTATATGTTATAATTTCAAATTATTATACATAGGTATTTTAACATTTGAGAAGATGCTCACTTTAAAAAGGAAAAAAAAAAATAGTAAATCATATCCAAAAATATATATATTATTTTTATCCTTAGAGGAGAGATTCATTTTCAAGAATATGTAATTTTTTTTCAAAATGGTGTAGATTTGGTAAGGAAGTTTTGTTAAGAGGTAAAAACTATTGGTTTCTAATTAGGTCAAACTTGAGTTCTTATAACAAATAAAATATACATCAAAAACCAATATTTATGTTTTTGTTCCCTAGCTATACATGTCATCTATAACATATTTTTAAATCAGAGAAAAAAGTATGATTTGGATATACTTGTTTTATGGTAACTACACCCTATATATTTCAAGGTTAAAAAACAAAATTCAAAATTAAAGAAAAGTGAATAAATTCTTACTCAAAAAAAATTGAAAAAATATTATATGCATAAAATTCATCTAATCTTACAATTTTTTTTAGTTTACATCATATTCAAATTCTAAACACAAATACCATTCTTATTTCATTAAAGTTGAATTGTTTGCATTCTAGGATCCAACTTCTTTATAAAAGGTAACACATGTTGGTGATTTTAGCCTTGTAGAAATGTAGACATTCAAGTAATTTTCATGTTGGAAACCACTATTTTTTCAAGGAATGACCTTTTCATTTTTTACTTAGTATAATTCTATAGATAAATGACAAACTAACTCATATAAGGGTTACTGTGTATTTTTCTAAAGAAGTAATAAGTAATGCCAATTTTATTCAATGCAACACATAATAACACTATTAATGCGATTAGATTTCCACAATCCATAATAGTTATGAAACTAAGTTTCTAGATTAGATTGTGTAAAGATTTTTGTCATAAGTATCATAACATAATAACACTACTTAAACAATATAAGATTTTATAGGCTAACAATTTCAAAAAAATTCCTATTTCATAAATAATCTAAGAAAGACCACTTCTTTGGTGTGTATAGCTTGGAGGAAGGATTTATTGTGCAGATTTTAAAGATAATCCAATGCCCAATTTGGGTATGAAGGAAGAGATTTTACTCCTTGGGTACATTCTCCTAGTGCACAAGGATTACTCCGTCAATTGATTTGCAATAACATAAGAATTTGTGCATGTTAGATGACTTGGTGAACTATAATTACATAGGAAATATTTTAGTATTCAATGTTTAGTTTTGTATTCTTATTTATGAATATCATTGATGGTTTATTTTTTATAAAGTCAACTTTTTCGACTCATATCCATTTTTTTCACTATTGAGAAGAAAGATTAGATTTCCACAATCCATCTTCCTCATGTTTGGTAATGTATTCTCTTTGTAGAGATTATTCAAATTATCCTATTTTTTGGAAGGAATGTAACATATTATAAATTATGTATATATAAATATTAAATAGACATTAATATGGTTGCAAAATATAGCCATTTTTGTTCAAGGCATAAACTATACCTTATATGGTTTTTGTTTTGGGTGATTTTTGAAGTTTTATGGCAATGCCAATTAATATTTAATTGTGGGAGAGCTAACTTTTATCAATTTGTGTTGTTTCCTTTTTTTTATAATTTGTGTCAAATTGTACCTACATTGAAAAAAAAAATTATGTTATAATTTTTTGTTTTTAAAAAGTTGTAGTAGACATTTAAGTGTAATGATATAGACCTCTCTTTCTTAAGGTACAAAGAAGATCTCCAATATTTCCCTTTTATATTTATAATGTAGGAAATTCAAATTTGTACTTGATTAGTAATAGTAACTATTAGGTAACAAAGAGACAAAAAATATACAATATTAATAGTATCAATACTATGACAATATTTTCCATATCTGGGCAACATTTTTATGCTACCTTTGTCTCCCTTGTTATGTTGTATTTGGAACAAGTAGGCAATTTTAAAGATGGGATAATTTCATTTGGTATTCTATTATTTTCAAGTAATCCTTTTTGTAATTTTGATTATTGCCTTACTTTTCTTAGTCACCTTCAAAATGTTTCTTTCAAAAATTATTCTAACAATTTTAAAATAATGTATCTATAAATTTTGAATACATTAATGTGTTGTGGTAATATACATTTAATTCTTTTTCTTGCTTTGTATAGTGATGATATGAATAATTTGGCTAAATGAGACTACATAGTTACCTAGCCTAGAAGAGCTTGTACTTTGTATTTTATTTGTAGTAGTCACTATTAGGTAAGAAAATATAATAAAATAAAATATTGTAAGAATTTTAATATTGTTCAATTAATTTTTCATTAATGGCTTACATTTTTGGTAGGTTAATTATAGGTAAGAATTTTTCTTTGTAGATTTTTTTTTGGCCATTTACTAGTATGAATTCTAACTAAGAATAATGTGACGGTGTTACATGAATTCATTGCATGGTTCTTCTTAGATTGATGATATAGTGGTTCCTTCTCATTTGATTTTAACCATATTGGTTATGAGCCAATCACCTTTAGAATATGTTAGAGATATTACACTGGTCATTCTAGAAGACATACAATGATGAGCAATCCATGTTCTTTAACCTTTTCATATTCCCTTTCTAAATTTAGTATGTCATTTCCATTTTATTTTTTTGTGAAAATAAATATAACAAGTAGATTTTTATTTATTTCTAAATACTTAGTAAACTTTGTAAACTATTTCTTGCATTGAATTTGAAATTGAAAAATGAGGAATTCATTTTTTGAAACAATACATAGAATGGTGTATAAAGGAAACATTTCTTTTTATGGAGGAGAAGGAATGAAAAACTTCATCATCCCCTATTCTTCTTGTTTGGGAGTAGATATGTAGAAATTAAAATGTATTATTTATCAAATTATAGTGAGTAATTGGTATTAATTAAGTATTGATTGTGATTTTATTAGAATGAACAATATAGATGTAGTTTCTCATACCTTTCCTTTCTATTTTCAGAGAAATTATAGATGAACCTCTTCTTTTTTCCTTATAATATTGTATGGATTCTTTTTCATTTTGGAGTGCTGATCAAAAGAAAATGGTGGTTGTATAAAACCTTGTATATTTTTACTTGATACACTACAATAAAGGTGAGGCCTTGGTGTTCCACTTTACCAATATCAATCATTTTCTTCTTGAGTGCCAAGCCTTGTGATTTGTGTATAATGATAGCCCATGCCATTGAGAGAATTTTTCTATAGTTCCCTTGTGTTATTAGTTGTATTGGTATTGTCTTTTATGTTTTTCTCATCTCATCATGGACCATTATAGTTGTTGTAACCTTTTTCTATTATGTATTGTTACATTTTCAATCTTTTGGAATTAGTTTATGGATAGGTTGAAATATTCATTTTGAGTTTTTGTTAGGCTTTTATTCATGTGTGTCATTAACAATTCACATTTTGGTTATTTTGGTCCTATATTGTGCATATTTTGTAAAGTTTATCAAAATTGTACTTACATTTGATTGTTAACCTCTTGTTTGTAGTTTTTTTTGAAATATTATAACTATATTAAATTTGTGACATATATTTGTTTTAGTTGTATGTAATGCTTAGATAGGTTTGTCCATCACAAGTGGTAATTGTGGAAAGTCACCTATGAGTATGATATGAATGCCTATGAAGCAAAGAAGTTGATTTTGGGGTATTGCTTTAGAGAGTTTGTTATTAAGTTTTAGAGGCATCTTTGGCCCAACAGAGCACATATCATCGATGACAACGTATCTTATATTTTTCATGTCATCTTGGAGAGATGTTTATAGTTGTTATAAGAAAGGTTAAACATGTCTTTAATTAGACTCTTTAGGGTTGCATGTATTGTTGAGGCTTATATATTAAATGCAATTATTCATATTGGAGAAAGAATGAGGAGTGTGTTTACTTATTATTTTCCTTGTCTTTGAAGTATGTTTCTTATGTAGACAATGAGATAGGATTTCCCAGTTCATGTTGTTCCTTGTATGCCATATATAATGGCTGGTTGGAAGAGATAGCTATTGAATTATTTATAATGATGGTAAGTACATTTTCTTATTATAAATATAAAGTTCTTCTTTGAAAGTGCACATCTATGGTTGTTTGTGTCTATTATTCATAGGTATTGTTTGTCCTTGTGAAGTCAAATGCAATTTCATACAAAGGTAGTGGTACATTATAGTTTTCCAAATCATTGTTGTTGTCAAAATCATGTTGACCCAGCATTTCAAGATTATTTAAGTTGATGGTACCAACAAGTCCCATTTGAGATAGTAGGTCCCATTCATTAAATTGTATGGTACATCATCTACATTTAATCATTTATTCATCAATTGAGATATTATCATCTATATTAGTTTCAATTTCATCTACTCTATGAACATACCACACACAATTTTTTTGTACTTTCATTTTCTTCCAATTATGGATGATTTATTATTTTAGTTTCTCAATTTATTCATCAATTTTTTGGAAATATTTATACAATGGTAACCCAATATAATAAAATGTCTCAAAATGTTTTGAGTCTTCTTTTTGATTGGTATAAAATTTTGGAAACACTTGTACTACTACATATTTTTTTCTTTTCTTCCATTGTCATTATTTTCTAGAAGAAAGATATGTATAAGATCTTGTTGATTCAATTAGTGTTACCCTTTATAGTTGATCAATTTGTTGCATGCATGATTATACTATATAGTTTGATTGTATCTCACTTCCATCATTTTTTTTCTTTAGGCATTGGAGAACCTTTTACCTATATGACTATGTGTAGGATCATGGTGTGCCAAAAAGTAGCAATTTGAAAAATCTATAGTTCTGAAATATCTCAAACCATTTCAAAATCTATTCCAACTTTTTTCCCACCCACCTTGATACTAAATGACAACAATTAATATCTTTATAAGGTCTACTATATCTTTTTATACCAAACCTATATGGTCAACTTTATAAACATCCTAAAAATATGCTTTTGGCTTGTTTTTATGTGATTTTTACTTCAAACATGTAGCTAATCACCTTTTTTTCACCAAAATTTGATGAAATAAAAAGGGTTTCTTAATAATTTTCTTATCTTTTTATAAATGTAAGGTTTGTCAAATTATGAGTTTAGTAAGTAATTATTACTTATTTTCTAATAGAGTTACGTATAAAGTGTTGACTGACACACTACTTGAAAAAAAACTATAAATTTCAAATGGTAAACCATTTTTTAAATCCAAAACATACATCACATTCTATGTTTCTTCTACTATAAGGAAAAAAATTAAAAATTGAATTTCACAGAGTTTTGAATTAGTTAAGGTGCTTAGACATGAGAGTTTTTTATTCC